>REGM01000006.1:617383-631168 GCA_004194415.1 Aurelia aurita | reverse complement strand
AAAGACATCTATTGATAGATGTCTCAATTGAACACACAATCAGTATGACCCAGAGACATCGATCTATAGATGTCCCAATTGCATACAAAATCAGTATGACCAAAAGACATCTATTGATAGATGTCTCAATTGCATACACAATCAGTATGACCAAAAGACATCTATTGATAGATGTCTCAATTGAACACACAATCAGTATGACCAAAAGACATCTATCGATAGATGTCCCAATTGCATACAGAATCAGTATGACCAAAAGAAATCTATTGATAGATGTCCGAATTGCACACACAATCAGTATAACCGAAAGACAGAACCCCTGTGAAGCTGGAATCGTAACATAGAGTGTTCTTATATCTGGTTCGATTCTGCATAGATCTAAAGGGTGAGTGAGAAAAATGTATCTATTGTTTGAAAAATCGTAATAAAAATCTACAAAACCAGCTGGAAAAATTACAACACCGTTGTCTGGCTGAAAGTTTAACTTAATTTTGAGAATCTATTCATAATTTACAATCTACAAATTTTATCCCAAATGAAGAATCCTCGAAAACTAGCTTACATTGGCTTTGGCTAAAACTATAAGTGAGTGGCTAAAATAAATCCACTTTTCAACCATCAAGTTAGTAAAATATTGTTTTTTGGCTAAGTCATTTCTTTCTAATGATACGGAAACTGTTGAATGTAACTATGCTCTGTCATAAATGCTGAGCATCAAAAAGTCCAAATTGACATGCACTGAACAGCCCATTTTTGGTTGTTTTTGGCAAATTGAGAAATAGGACTTTTGGCTAACTCTTGATTTCAGAAGGAATTGATGCACCTAAAATTATGAGATAAATCTCAAAACTTAAGTTGAAGCCTTAGTAAGATGATGAAGTTTAGATTTTAAAATTTGGTTGCATAGCTTTTCCTGTACGATTTTTATATAAAACCTGGTTTCCATATGATCTCAAGGAGTCGCAAGGAGTCGCAAGGAATTGCAGTGAGTCGCAGTGAGTCGCAGTGAGTCGCAGTGAGTAGCAGTGAGTCGCAGTGAATCGCAGTGAGTCGCAAGGAGTTGCAATTTTTGTGACCCTAGCCTCAAGAATGGTTTCCAGTCAGTCACAGTCAGTCACTGAGTCGAAATTTTTGTGACCCTGAAGAGTGAAATGTTGACGACGGAAGTGAGATTAATCCCAAAAACAATGCAGATGTTATCGCAACGAGTTGCAAAAATTGTGATCAGTAGTTTCCATTAATCGCAACGGATCGCAGCAAATCGCAATGAGTCGCGGAGATAGAAAATTTCCTATCTCTGCGACTGCTTGCGAAAGCCAAAGCAAGGAGTCGCAAGGAGTCGCAAACAAATTGTTAGACGGTTTCCTTATAATTGCAGAGAGTCGCAACCAAACTTGATCACTTTTATTGCGACTCACTGCGACTCTTTGCGACTCCTTGCGATTATATGGAAACCAGGCGTAAGCTTGGGCCCAATTCTGATAGCAAAAGTTTCTTGTAGAGTTTCATAAATGTTCATAAAATTCAATTTGTCAATTTATCAAAGTTCAGCGAGGACTGCTTTTTGAACCAAGAATTACAATAAAGAACTACATCATAAGCAGAACTTACACTTTTTAGTATCATTTGGATTGGCAATACATTTTCTATTTTAAAATACTTTGCAACTCTTAACCTTCGTTAGACATCTGCTTGCTTACAGTGTCTTATAAGCAGTTCCTTATAAAAACAATGAGTGTAATGTCTCGTTCAATTCCTACCCTGACCCCCCCCCCGTAACACCCCCGGGCATTTGCACAAGAAATATTCCCAGCCCCCGGGCATTTGACTGTCAATTGTTCCCCGGCCCCGGGGCATTTGACAACACCAGCAGCTTTCACATTATACAGTTACTGGGAATATGGCATGTTCTCAGTGCCCGGCCCCTGGGCATTCACCAACAAAATTTCCCCCGCCCCGGGCATTTGCACAATCAATTTTCGTCGACCCCCGGGCTGCACGGGGGGGATGGTCAGGGTAGGAATTGAACGAGACATAAAACATTTAGTGAGTAGCTGAGCTGACTACCATCAAAGTATCTCTAGTTTGTTACAAAGGCAAGGCAGGAGGAGACAAAGGCAAGGCAGGAGGAGACAAGGGCAAGGCAGGAGGAGACAAAGGCAAGGCAGGAGGAGACAAAGGCAAGGCGGGAGGAGACAAAGGCAAGGCAGGGGGGNCCCGGGCATTTGACTGTCAATTGTTCCCGGGCCCCGGGGCATTAGACAACACCAGCAGCTTTCACATTATACAGTTACTGGGAATATGGCATGTTCTCAGTGCCCGGCCCCTGGGCATTCACCAACAAAATTTCCCCCGCCCCGGGCATTTGCACAATCAATTTTCGTCGACCCCCGGGCTGCACGGGGGGGATGGTCAGGGTAGGAATTGAACGAGACATAAAACATGTAGTGAGTAGCTGAGCTGACTACCATCAAAGTATCTCTAGTTTGTTACAAAGGCAAGGCAGGGGGAGACAAAGGCAAGGCAGGAGGAGACGTGCGATAGTCAGAGGGTGGTAATGGCACTGGTTTGCATGCGAGCAGTGCCTGGGGCATAGTTTCTTTCATCCATTCCACCACGTTCTTCACGGTCTCTGGGATGTTGGAAAGAGATTCCTTGACATTCAGTTCAATACTTCCAATACTTTTTCTTTGTTTTGCCATGCTGAAAGTCTCGCCGTTGTCGATTCCACCTTTTCCAGCTTTGTCTCGTTTTCCGTTAGCTTCGGGTTTGCCAAGAACGATTGAGGTCTTTTTCACGGAATCTTGCTTTTCTTTTTTCAGAATTACAGCAAGTGAGTTCACGAGACGTTTATACCTTGATAGAGAAAAGAAAATTCGTTCAATAAGAAATTGGTTCTGGTTGTATAAAAAACGGATCTACAGGCCCTACAGTGTGTCCCAGAAAAATGTTGCCCCATTTGTGCGGCTGCTGTGGAGGAATTGTAATTTCAACTGTCTCGTGTTTTATACAAGCCCGAGTATGGGATAGACTTCAACTTAAAGTTTGAGATCTTGCTTGAGTCAATCTGAGAAGTGGTTGCTGATTTGTGGCACAAGAAATTCAAATAAGTGGTTGCTTCAAAACAGCAGTTCCTTTGTCCTCCAACTGTGTCAAAATCAAGTAATTATTGCATGAAAGGCTTTACTTCACCATAGCATTTGAATTTTGCAAAGACCTGGCCAAACGATCAAACATTTTTGCCAAAAACTTTCCGATTTGATTGCCAAGCAATGTTTTCGTGTTTGGCTATGTCGCGAAACATCGCTTGACAAGTAGAATGAAGAAAATTAGTTGGAAATGTTTTGGAAAATTAAAAAAAAATCTGATTGTCACGAGCAAAGAATCTTTGTCAAGCATTGTTTTGCAATGTGGTCAACTGGACACACATTTGACATTTCGCTTGGCAAGCAAACCTCAGATGTTTGCAAACAATGTTTGCTCGTTTGGCCTGGGTTTGACTAAGAGATTCTTCTTACCATAGATTGGTGTACTCTTTACTCGTATAAGGGTAGGATCCCCACAATCTAAGTGCATCTTGCTCATTTTTCGAATGATCTGGATCAGCTTTTGTGAAGTCATCAAGATGAAAGCACATGTTCTTGATGTTTCGCTCACTTCCGATACACAACCTCTTCTTCGCAAACCAACGCAAGAGTTCTCTAAATTGACATTCCTTGCTGAAAACTGCAGTGATGTCTTCGAACCCTTTATCTGTAAAGCAAATCATCCTTAGTCTCCGAAGAAAGTATTGGGTGAGAAAAGCAAAATTAAAAACGTTTGCAAGCCTGTAATTTGCTAGATAATAATTAGATTCCCTAAAATTGACTATCATTATGTGGATAACATGTCGACTTAGGTAATAAAATTTAGTTGGTTAAAATCAGCCACATTTTTCTCAATTTACAAATGATTTTATAAAAATGCTTTTATAACAGAATAGTTCAAAACAGGCCTAAACTTCTGGATCAAATTTTCCAGAATTTAAAGAACGCCGGTCAACCAGTATCCTTTGCGGTCACGCTTTGCAGAGAATGTTGTCATATGAAAATGGCCGCCGCAGTCGAACAACAACAAGCAAAGCGCGCAAAGGATGATGGTTGATTGGCGTTCTTTAAGCTCCACAGCGATGAAAATGAAACGTAATCGAGCTCTCTTATGCTATTCTTTCTGCACAATTCGGTATTTGTCTTAGCCGTTTTTCAAATAGTTTTCAATATCGTCATGCTGAATCGTTAACAAGTTTGATCAAGGAAATTCAGGCCTGTTTTGAAGGATTCGGAAATTCAACAATTTTATAGAATCGCTCATAACTCGGGAACAATACGACCGGGAGGAGGAAATCTTGCCCTGGAAGTTTATTTTACGATTTTATATCAACTCTCCATTGGGACATGATGATAACGAGATTCCAGAAATTTGGTTGTGGGTATAATCAACCATATCAAAGAAATTATTTTTGACATTATTTTTGATGGTTTTCGAATGTTGAACTTTTTCGACGCACCCTAAAGAGGATTCTTTCGCAAAATAGCTTTCAATCTTTTTTCAAGTTTTGTTATGAACTGTAGACCTAACCTACTTTGTTGAGATTGATGCTCTTAAGTACAATCAACGATTTGACGATATGAGCTTGATCACAAATGCACGTTTCAGCTAAGCTCAAAACCCACGCGGTACATAGCGAACTAGTATATTTTTGGCTCAAAATTCATCTTAGTTTTACGGAATGTAAAGAGAAATTTAAGATATGAAACTTTTGTGAATGTTGTAGATCATTGTTTCTCTTTAAAAAAAGAATCCAAGAGAACTCACCTATTTTGTCAGCGCTAGACACAGGCAATGCATCTCCTTTCTCCAAGAATTGTGCAAGAAATACGCAAGGTACAAACGCGATTATGACCTTGAAATACATCTTTGCTTTTCTTTAGTTGCCGAGAGTAGCTTATTAGATGCTCTATCCACTAACCAAGTTACTTATTGACTTTCTGGAAGCAATGGTTCAGTGCATTCTGTGTACCCATAGCGAGATTTGTCATGCGTGCAAAGGCAATCATATCATTTCATCGGAACAAAATTAAAGATTGTTGCTTCACCAAGTTCATATTACTATTTGCGAAGACCTGCGCTTTCATAAAAGGTCAGAAAAATTCATGAAACAAAGAAACTCATAAAATTCCTAAGGGACTAAACCCTCCTTAGTCAACAAACTTTTATGATAGTTGTAAAATCCAAATTCCACTTGCAAAGCTCTTCTCTTTCGAATGATACCTGGTTTGCAATATTTTGCAATAAAATGGCAGCTCTATGGCCAAAAGCAATTTTGGGCTACAAAATTTTTGGGAGTACTTTAGCTGTCTTTTGCGATTTCTTTTGTTTCCTTTCGTGGTTTTTACTAATCGGCCATATAAATCATTTTTTGCAATTGTTACTCGCTTTGTACTGGGGTGCCTCTCTTTCGTTTGAAAGCAATCATGTGACTGCAATGAACACAGCAACGTTTGCTCAAATTAGTTATCAGTAACGGTATTTAAAAAATCTGGAAGTTATATTGGGTGAGTGAAAATATGTTTAGATGTTTGAAAGCCTGTAGCTCTCAAACCATTTGTCAGATTCCTATAAACTGGTAATACCTGTGTAGCTAGCAAATCAACTTAGATAAGAAAATTTAGTTTGTCAAAATAGGTAGCATTTTTCTCAAATCACAAGCGATTGTACAAACATGCTTCGTCCCAAAATCGTTCAAAACATGTCTAAAATTCTTGCTCAAATTTGCTAGCATTCCAGCCGCATGATAATAGAAAAAGATGAAAAGGGGCTAAATGACAGTCCCAAAATATACGATCATACAGTACAGCAGCCTTTTTATATATCTTGCAAATGATTGAGCAATAAGGTAGACAGACAGAGTCTGAATATGATAGCTGTGTGTGTGGCTAAATTGCTAACAAATTCAATCAAGGATTTTAGGTCTGCTTTGAAGGATTTTGAGATGAAACATTTTTACGAAATTGCTTGTAATTTGAGAAGGATAAGACCGATTTTGACAAACTAAATTTTCTTATCTAAGTTAATATGTTAGCTACATAAGCGTTATCAGTTGATTGGAATCCAATACATAGTTTAAGAGCTACGGGCTTTCAAACCTCCATACATTTTTCTGACTCACCCGGTATTGCTTACTGCTGTGGAAGTAAATTAAAAAGAAATTCGCCAAACAGGCGGGGAAATGCAAGGGTGGGCATGTGCTATGTTTTTGGTGGTCCTATGTATGTCTTGGAAAAACGATTTCACAAACCCATTTTTCAGCGTACCAGTACAAATTGCGCTCTTAAAAAGACTNTTGTAATTTGAGAAGGATAAGACCGATTTTGACAAACTAAATTTTCTTATCTAAGTTAATATGTTAGCTACATAAGCGTTATCAGTTGATTGGAATCCAATACATAGTTTAAGAGCTACGGGCTTTCAAACCTCCATACATTTTTCTGACTCACCCGGTATTGCTTACTGCTGTGGAAGTAAATTAAAAAGAAATTCGCCAAACAGGCGGGGAAATGCAAGGGTGGGCATGTGCTATGTTTTTGGTGGTCCTATGTATGTCTTGGAAAAACGATTTCACAAACCCATTTTTCAGCGTACCAGTACAAATTGCGCTCTTAAAAAGACTGGTTTTGGGGACATACATTTTGATAATACTCCGGTAAAACCCAATTTTGAGGACAAATATTGACCAACATCCAAGAACAAAAACAGTCCAAGTTAGTTGCAAAATGATATTGTTGAAAAGAGTACAGATTTAACCTGCTTTTAGGGACAGACATTAATATAGTATGGGAGAAATAAACGGGTTATGTGGACATACATAGGACCCTTGGACATGGATTTAATAGCAGATTCTTATTTATTTCACTTAGCTCATTAAATTGTATTTCAATAAAAGCTGAACTGAAGACTAAATTATACGCTTCTTTGAACAAAAATTCAAACAAAATTCACTCATGTGCTTCAAGTTCAAATTGTGTCATCGCAATCAAAGATAGCAAATTTTCTTCACTTTTTAATAAACCAAACTATATTGCTACTGAAAGATTGAAAGCGTATGGAGTGCCAATGCAAAATAAATCAAATTTATGATACTTAGTGATAATTTACATTGTTTAGGGAAAACCTAGTGCGTTGTTGCATAATTATCTCTCATTACTTGTTTCATTGCATTTATTCAAGTGGCTTATGCAATATCTTTAAAGGGGGCTTTGCAACCGGCATGCTTTGCATGAATACACCTTTTGTGGTCTCTTTGTTGTCGCCATTTTAATGGTTCACTAAAATGGCCGACAACAAAGAGATGGCACATGCAAGGCATGTAGGTTACAAAGGCCTCGTTAAATGCTTATTTTACAAACTGCCATTGCTTAACTAATTGCCACAAATATCGCAATTAAAAAGAAAAGTGTATAATTTACGTAAATTAACAAATCAATCAAGCGGTGTTTTAATTAAGGTTAAATTGTGTTTTCTTAATAAATTGCATTTTTATTAATGAAAACATGTAACCTGTTACCCTGGGTACCAGAGCCTAAGAATTAAAAAAAAATAAAAATGAAAAAAGAAAAATTAAAGTAACCTGTCTGTTATTTACCTCTGCACGTAGATTAAAACAATCAAGCGTGGTAAGGTCAAAATGGGTCATTGCTGCAACCTGCAATTAGCCGGTTACATTTATTTTTGCATAGGAAACTTGGCGCTGGATTTTGTAGAAGGGCTTCATAATTTTGTGCCGAATTCATAGTAAAATTTTCTTGCCAATTTTCTTTTATGTCTACAAGGATGGTGGAGCTATGGTAGAGCAAGGGGGCAAACTGGAACGCAAGGGCAGTCGAGACCGCAAATTTGGGGGGTCGAGGGGTACTCCCTCGGGAAAATGTTTGTGGCTACGCGCGTTAGATTGGCTTAAAATGCTAGTAAGAAGACTAATGTAAGTTATCATTGTCATTATTTAACGTCGTTGAAGGAAATATTGTTTTACTAACAGGGCACTTTTGCACCCTTGCCCCTCTAAGAAAATGGCAGGAAGGGTGCTTCCCCCGCGCCCCCCTCTCCGGCGTTCCTGTATGTCTAAAAACAGTTTGCAACATAATCAAAATTGAAGAAGTTTCTTAACTTCGAATTGACCTCTGATTCTTTTAGTAGAGTTTCTTGATTTTCTTAACATAACAATGGATATATTTTTCTGACTCACCAGGTTTCAAACAATGAACTGATTGTCACAGGAATCACTTTCGGGTAGTTGGGATACAGTACGGGCATTTATGAACCTCGTGGGGTGAGTGGCCGAAAGGCTTCTACAATTTCTACTAGGTAACTGAAGTTAAGCTTGGTTTAGTGAGGTCAAATTTGGATGGGTGACCTTCCAGATGCCTGACCAAGCAACTCACTTCCCCGTTCTTCGGAAGGAACGTTAAACTTGGGGTCCCATGCCTGGGTGAGGCATGCACTGCTCATAGTAGGCCTAAATTAGCTGTAATATAGCTGGATATCTTTTCAGGCTATTTAAAATAAATGAAGTAATGATGGTGATGATGATGATGTGCTGGAAGCACAGACAAGCTATTTAGGGTTATTCAGCAACAACAAACCGTTGCTTGCAAGGTATTTCGAGACCATAGGTGTTTGAAACTGATTCTTTTGACCAGTTTAACTTAAGAAGAACCAAGGGAAGAACCCCGGAAGAACCCACTCACTCTCCTATCTACACAACAAATGATCGACCGTGAGGAGCGGGCAGCACTTTCTTAACTACGGTAAAAGCTAGTCTTCAATTGTCTTTGTTTCTTTCAATCTCGAAAAGTATCCTCCCCGTATTGCTTATTTACATAATAGATGTCTTTGTTTTTTTAAGAATGGACCCATGCTACGAACAAATACTTTGGTTTCATTGCTGAAAATATGAAACGAAAATTTCTTTAACATTCGATCCAAGATCCAGGTAGTAAGATTGTTTGAAAAGAACTAAAATTTGTTTTCATGCTTGAGGCAAGTTGATGTAAAATAAAATGAACTGAATTTCGCTTCTATGACAACTTGATACAAACTAAGTGAAAGAAATCGTGTATCTTGTTATGATTACCCATAAACACAGGGTTTTGAGCACTTACAAAGTTTGAATCTTCAACTAATTTGGCATCGACCAGGGTAATGTATGTGGAAGTCTTCAGGTATGTTCCCATTACTCTATCATCAGTTCTTCATTTTATTGCACTTTGTAACTCAAGGGTGGGCATGTGCCGTGTTTTTGGTGGTCCTATGTATGTCTTGGAAAAATGATTTCACCCACCCATTTTTCAGCGCACCAGTACAAATTGCGCTCGTAAAAAGACTGGTTTTGGAGACATGCATTTTTGTAATACTCTGATAAAACCCAATTTTGGGGACGAATATTGACCAACATCCGAGAACATGAACAGTCCAAGTTCGTTGCAAAATGATATATTGTAGAAAGAAGTTCAAAATAAACCTGATTTTAGGGACAGACATTAACATAGTACTGTAGAAATAAACCAGTTATGTGGACATTCATGGGACCACTGTCCTCACTGCAACATGCCCAACTTTGGTAACTTCAGCCTGCTTCAGTTCGCTTCAGCTCTCGACAATGTTTTGTTGAGGGTTCTGAATGAGGGGAAGTGAGCACCTGAACTGAACTCTGTACACGTTTTCTATTATATAAGAAACTGCTTTATAAGCTATAAGAAATTAGTACCAGGATGGCCAAAATTTAAGTACCCCTAGTACTATGTTTGAGAAGCGATAAGAAACTTTCAAAAGGTAAATCCAAGAAAATCATGGCAAAATTGCCGATAATTTAGTGTTTTGAGCCTAATATAACTCTTGTTCTTGCTAAACATTGTGCTGTATGTCAAGAAAGAAATACGTTGCAGTGGTAGAAACTACCTACATCTTAATTCAAGCATCCAACAAATAAAAAACAAATTAAGAAACTTTAGTACTAAAAATCTGAAATTGTAATGTGAAATTAAGAAAATTTTAGTACTATGGGCTGCAGAGACGTAGGAACCAGGGGGCACTGGGGGCGCGTGCCCCCCAAGATTTTGAAATAAACAAAGAAGTGCCCTTTTTGCTTCAGGAAATGCCCCTTTCGCTTATTGAAAAAAGTGCCCTTGAAGTGTCGTGTCCCTCCAAGTTTAAGATGCTTCCTATGGCCCTGATGGGCTGATCCAAGTTTCTTATAAAAGAACAAATGTGTAGTGTTTATGGGCTCACCAGCCATAAAAAAGCGGAAAGGGCTTGAGGGAGAAGTTGAGATTAACCGTAAGACCGTAAGACAAACTATTTTTCATACCATAATGTATATACACGTATTTTTTTAATAAGAAACTAAGAATTTGAGCCAGCACTGAAAGTTTCTTAAAATTATCAGATTTTTAGTACTCAGAGTTTCTTGCGAGTTTCTTAAAGGTTCCATAACAATCTTCATGTTTACTTCATGTGTCCTCGAGAACATTTGAAAACAAGTTTTTCGAAGCCTTTCCAATGTTTAGACATTTCTCAAGTACCTTTCGAGTAATATGATACAGGAAACAAGTGCAAATAAAATAAAAATTTGCTAAGAATTTCTTTTATTAAAATAAATAGTTTCTTAAGTTATATTTTTCCCAGTACTGGAGTTTCCAGTTTCTTAACGTTTTGGCGGTCTGAGAATTGAATTTCTTATAAGCAGTTTCTTATAAAAAAATGCGTGTAATCACAGTATGTACTTGAGATTGAGAATAAACACAATACTTAGAAAAAGTTGTATGGTGAAGGTTTTGAAGTTTTTCGTCCATTTTTAATTGCGCCGATAAAGCTAATGGGTGTGGAGGAGACTCGAACCTGGAACCATCGCAATCTTGACTGCAAAGTAAGAGAATTTCACATTTAAATTTCCACCACAGACCTATTTCCGGCAACAGCCTTGTGTTCGTAATAGTGCTCAGCGTCAAAGTGATCTGAAAAGGCTGCTGTCGGATCACAGGGATACCAGGAAATCTGTAAGCAATCAAATTGGAAATTTGTTAACACCTTGATAATCCTTATCAGCAAATTCAGGTTTCTTTCAAAACTATTTCATAGAAATAATAAGTGTACCAGGAAATTGGGAAATGTCATTCATCGATCATAGGAAATGTCATCAGTTCATTGGAACAAAAGCCCACCAAGCCAAGGGTACATGGCATCTGTACCTATTTAAACCACAGAAGCAACAATCAACCAGCACTGCGCAGCANATTTCCGGCAACAGCCTTGTGTTCGTAATAGTGCTCAGCGTCAAAGTGATCTGAAAAGGCTGCTGTCGGATCACAGGGATACCAGGAAATCTGTAAGCAATCAAATTGGAAATTTGTTAACACCTTGATAATCCTTATCAGCAAATTCAGGTTTCTTTCAAAACTATTTCATAGAAATAATAAGTGTACCAGGAAATTGGGAAATGTCATTCATCGATCATAGGAAATGTCATCAGTTCATTGGAACAAAAGCCCACCAAGCCAAGGGTACATGGCATCTGTACCTATTTAAACCACAGAAGCAACAATCAACCAGCACTGCGCAGCACTGGCGCTCATATGATTCAAAATTTAACTGCATTTTAGGTTGGATAAGTCACTTCTCGTTGATTCTGGCAAACTAAAGAACTACGATCGAACAGCTGCTCAAAAATTCAGACATGATGGCAGTAACAGGAAGGTAAGACTCATTGCTTGCATAGAATTTTCAAGCAGGGCCGTCGTGAAGACGTGGTGAAGGTCCACATCTATGCTGCCAAATAAAATTATGTATGTATGTATCTATGTATGTGTAAAACCACCGACCACGTACCACCAACCACACTTACCACAGACCACAACTGCCACCGACCACCGACCATAAAAACACCGACCACCGACCACCAAAACATTTTTCTCTGTAGGTTTTCTACATGTCTCTGGGGTCTCTTGCAAACATACACATTAAACTGCAGTTATTCAAGAGGCTACGAATTGTACAGGTCTGTTTCTTTCTCTTTTTCCTTTGTTTTTTACGGAATTTTGGAATCGCGGATCCGGGAACTGTGAAAATGGATCGGTCAGACGGACTTCAGGAAATAGACTTGGGCAAGTCTTTGAAACATATTGCGTTTCAGGTGGGACCAGTGGCGGACTGGCTCATAATTTTTCACCGGCCATGGAGGACTTAAGGGGGTCCTAGTGGGTGTGGCCTGAAAAAATGAGGGTGTGGTAAAGAGAAAATTTCGTCGCAATCAGCGGCATGGCTAGTGCAAATTAAGTGGGGGTATTAAGATGAGAGGGTCTGGGGGCAAAGCCCCCAGGAAAATTTTCGGGGACACGCCTTCTACTTTGGCTTAGAACACTTCTACAAATCCCATGTTTGCCAGTGCTAAAATAGAATTTTGACCATTTTGTAACAGATGTTTTATAAATTAGCATCCCACATCACTTTCTTCATTAAAAGAATAAACTGCTACATTTTCCCAACGTTGAACTAAGGCTCGTGCTGCACATTATTACTAATCGATTTTTAAATCCCCAAATCACCACGAAAAATTTTCTCTCTGGCCATTCATGTCTAGTCTTTTGAAAAATTGATCGATGTTTTGTTATTGTTTTCAGTGTTTTCGAGACCGAAAATTTTAAGAAACTCGATTACAGCTCAAGAAAAAGAAGACTAAAAATTTTACAAAAATCCTTTAATCTAATTATGAATTTTAGCTAAAATAAAGTCATAAATCTTCAAAATCAGTACAGTGAACGATTTATCGTGGTCTGTCTAAAGTGGATAGTTTTTTTGGCGCACGCGTTATACAGGGTGTCCCAAATAAAAGGTAACAGATTTCATTAGGGCTAGTGATGCCAATTTAGCTCCAATCAATTCGCAATAACTTTTAAGTTAATCCTGAAAAGTTACTTTGAACATAGGCACCACGTTTATTGATATTGGTGTTTCCAAAGTCGAAATATTATTCTTTCAAATTCAAATAAGTTCAAATTTGACTTCACCTCCAAACCACAGCTTTGGCGTTTTGGCCTAAGCAAATTCCTGAAGCACATTGAAATTAAGAATGAAAATTAAAGAAAAACTAAGAAATGCATTATAGGTGAACTCTAGAAAATACTACTATATAATATGATCTCATTATTGTTCAAATTTTATCAAGGCTAGTATTGATTTATTCGCTGTTCTTCAAGAATTTGCTTAGGCCAAAGCGGCAAAGCTCTGTTTTGGAGGTGAAGGCAAACTTAAACTTTGGAAGCACAAAAATCAACCAGCAAGGTATCTATGTTCAAGTTAACTTTCCAGGATTTGTTTAAAACTTATTGCGAATTGATTGGAGCTAAATTCGCATTGCTAGCCCTGATCAAATCTGTTGTCGCTATTGACTCACTTGAGTGACCGAAAATGTCATAACACTTTGTACGGCCAAGTATTGGTTGTCATAGGTCCTCTCGTGGCGTCGATATTTTGACAGAAGCCTTAAAAGCACACATTTCATTTACCTAGTTTACTAACAAGGAGTTATCTCAATATATAGTGAGATGTCCATTATTCGAAAGGGGACATCAACGAGAAAAATTTCTCTTTTTTGCAGAAGGGGCCCTTTTTCAGCGAAAAGGGGCCCTTTTTGCCAGATTTTGAGAGGGGCCCACCGGCCACGGGCCGGTGGGCCGGTGGGCCAGTCCGCCACTG
>REGM01000006.1:588832-616796 GCA_004194415.1 Aurelia aurita | reverse complement strand
GAAATATTATTCTTTCAAATTCAAATAAGTTCAAATTTGACTTCACCTCCAAACCACAGCTTTGGCGTTTTGGCCTAAGCAAATTCCTGAAGCACATTGAAATTAAGAATGAAAATTAAAGAAAAACTAAGAAATGCATTATAGGTGAACTCTAGAAAATACTACTATATAATATGATCTCATTATTGTTCAAATTTTATCAAGGCTAGTATTGATTTATTCGCTGTTCTTCAAGAATTTTCTTAGGCCAAAGCGGCAAAGCTCTGTTTTGTAGGTGAAGGCAAACTTAAACTTTGGAAGCACAAAAATCAACCAGCAAGGTATCTATGTTCAAGTTACCTTTCCAGGATTTGTTTAAAACTTATTGCAAATTGATTGGAGCTAAATTCGCATTGCTAGCCCTGATCAAATCTGTTGTCGCTATTGACTCACTTGAGTGACCGAAAATGTCATAACACTTTGTACGGCCAAGTATTGGTTGTCATAGGTCCTCTCGTGGCGTCGATATTTTGACAGAAGCCTTAAAAGCACACATTTCATTTACCTAGTTTACTAACAAGGAGTTATCTCAATATATAGTGAGATGTCCATTATTCGAAAGGGGACATCAACGAGAAAAATTTCTCTTTTTTGCAGAAGGGGCCCTTTTTCAGCGAAAAGGGGCCCTTTTTGCCAGATTTTGAGAGGGGCCCACCGGCCACGGGCCATGGGCCGGTAGGCCAGTCCGCCACTGGGTGGGACTTTCGCATATTGGACACTGTAGCATACTACACCGGCAGCATTACGTGTTAAGACCGGCTTTTGTTTTGAAAAGGGGCTGCTTGCTGCTTAGAGTTTAGGGTTAGCTTATTAGCTACTTAGTCTATGAGGCCCCCACGAGGCCCCACCATATTTGTACGTGAAGCGTTATTTGGCTAATTTACACGAGTGATTTCATGATTTTGATATTATTGGCTCTTGAATTCGTGATCAGAGACTCCTTCGTGCAGCGTGATTTGTTAAAAATTTGGTCGTTATTTCGTGAAATGGACTTTTAAAGAACGTGATTGATTGATGCATCTTGAAAGGTAATATAAACTTTTCTTACTTTCTTGCCTATTTTCAAGTTAATCACAGACCGAAAATCACAAGTTCTTGGCAATGATTTGCGCTAAGAAGTGTATTTGTCAGTTGTTCAAATAAAAACACAAACCAGACAACAGCATTCTCAAGTTTCCTCTACGTGATCGTAAAAATGCTGTTTTATAGCCCGTGATTGCGTGAAAAACAAAATGAATCCGTTATAGGGGTACTATGGGGGGGGGGGGGCTCGTCTACTAGTCTCGATGTCTCCCACTAGTTTTTCTCGCTTATATTCACATTCACCTCCTCCAGTTTCTTTTTCCTCGTTTAACTTATTTTAAGGGCAAGGGCTTCGTGTTGTTTACAAATGACCTTATTTCCCATTCCTGTTCCATTCCAAATTCCGAGTTTCAGCCTTTTCGCCTTGTGTTGAAGAGCCTCCTTAATCTTTGTTGGTTGGCAACAAGAAGAAAGTTTGGCGATTGACATCTCCAAATATAATCTGCACTGCGAAAAGGCCATAAATTTATGTAATTCAAAGTCAATGAGGAGAAGCAACATTTGCCCACAAACATATCAAGTTACAGTTCATTCAGAAGACGAAACCAGCCATTGAAATCGTTGTGGAAGCTTGGAATCGGCTCCCACAAGTGAATAAGTACTGCGCGTAGGCCCACCATCATAGTTGCATGATATCGAGGAGGAGGAGAAGCATGTTTCAGCATTTATGGTCTTCTTACGAATAATTTTTTTCTGTGAATAACAAGAAGAGAGACTGTTATGAAATTTAGTCAACAAGTTTACCATACATTAGCACTTATGACTTATGTATTTGCGAAATGAGATTGATATCTAATTGATATCTCATTGATGCAGTTTGCAATGGTGAATTGCAATTTGCTAAGGCGATGATGATGGGGCCTCCTGCTGTCTAGAATTTTTCGACAAGCAGATGACGAAGTTTGGAGGTTCAAAATCAGGAATTCTTACTTTAAATAGTGAGTAGTGCGATTTGAAACATAGGTTTCAAATTTTTAAAAAGGTTGGTGTAAAATCCTCCTTGACCTATTTCTTTGAAGGGGGTGGCTTGAAAGAAACTTTAGCTACTTTGTAATNCTTATGTATTTGCGAAATGAGATTGATATCTAATTGATATCTCATTGATGCAGTTTGCAATGGTGAATTGCAATTTGCTAAGGCGATGATGATGGGGCCTCCTGCTGTCTAGAATTTTTCGACAAGCAGATGACGAAGTTTGGAGGTTCAAAATCAGGAATTCTTACTTTAAATAGTGAGTAGTGCGATTTGAAACATAGGTTTCAAATTTTTAAAAAGGTTGGTGTAAAATCCTCCTTGACCTATTTCTTTGAAGGGGGTGGCTTGAAAGAAACTTTAGCTACTTTGTAATAATCCTACCGTTGGACTTTTCAGAAATCTTCAATATTTTCAGAATTAGAGTGCTTTTCTTCTTTTTTAAGAATTCAAGAAAATTTTTGAAAGAAACTTAAAACCATCGTAATGTTGAAACTTTTTGAGGAAACATTAAATGATTTTCCAGAAAAACATAATTTATGAACGCCTACAATATGGTATGAAGCAAATGTCTTTCACTCTTCTGGTTTGCGATTTAGAAATCTGATGACGTCACATCCTCAAATGAGTTGAAATATGAAATACGCTGTAATTTCAAAGATTTTGAAGATTTCTGAAAAGTCGAACGGTAGAGTTACAGCAAAGTAGCTAAAGTTTGTTTCAAGCCGTTCGATTCAAAGAAATAATGTGACTGAACTTTACACCAACTTTTTACGTCAATATAAAGATTTGGAACCTATGCTGCGATTTGATACAACAAACAAACATCTGAGGAAACTGTTCCTCTTTGGAACTATAGTTCCTATAAGTGCAGGAAAAATATTTAAAACGTTTTGATCATTTATAACTTATCCTTTCAGCAAAATGCCTTGAAGTTGTGTATACCGTATTAAATGTTGAAGTCGGAATTTGTTATGTTCATACTTTAGAACATAGAGGCTTGAAAAATTTTCTCGGCTTACCCTTGCAACCCCAGCCCCTTGCAATTTAGATAAATTGGCAAAATTGTTAAAATGTGCTCCAGCAACAGAATCATTTTAAGAAAAATCAGTTGGCACTCTTCCCCAGTCCGGAAATGTTGCCTGATGATCAGGCAGTGTATTGTAACAATGATCTGTTGGCAGATTGAAACAGACATGTATGAATGATGAGTTGAGATCTTAAGCTGTGCTGTGTTCACACTGGACTTGCTACAAGTCTCCCTCGCGACAAACCGGAGAAAGGAAAAAAAGCGAGAGATACATGCTTGCTACAAGTCTCTCTCGCTTTTTTTCCTTTCTCCGGTTTGTCGCGAGGGAGACTTGTAGCAAGTCCATGTTCACACCAAATGATTTGAAATAATTTTTAAGTAATTTTAATCGCAGAAATTGCACTAATCGTTCAATGTGAATGTCTAGCGATATTTTTTGGAATAATTGTTTAGATAATTGCACGATTATTGAAGTGATTAATATTGAAGAGTTTTGATATATATAATTGTTTAGAATAATTGTAAGCATGAAAAACCTGAAAATCTTTCGAAGGATGAAAAGTTGAAATGATTAACTTTGTTTCATGTGAAATGCAAAACGATTTTTGAAAAAAACGCTTAAAATTATTTTTAGCTCATAATCCTGTGATTATCGAAAATCATTTAGTGAACACGGCTTTGGAGCTTTTCAGGACAAGGTAGGTACAGTACAGGCCTTTGTTCATGGTTTCTGTCCTTGATGAGTGCTCTCTGGCTGATCAAGTTTTTTTATAGTCTGTTCTTGATGTAGTATATCATTCTTTTTGTTACAGATTCACCATCCAGGGGGATGAGAAACAATAAAATCACCAATTTGGAGGTTTCATCTAAGAATACACCATTAAAACAAATAAAACAAAGATCATCTTTCAATATGCCAAGAAGACGATCAAAAGATTCCATTGGCTCTTCAGGACATTGGGGTGGGGGTCCTGGAAAGGTAAGTTATTTGGAAGAGTATTGGATCAATTGATCTGAAGCCTTTTGCAATCTATCATAGGCACACAAAAGATAAACTCTGATAGATTAACTTCTAATGCAGCACCTCAGTTAGCAGTTTTGTTTTTGAACTTTTCACAAAATTTCTACATTATATATTCTTTATACGAAATGTTTAAATGGTTAGCACCAAAAATTTAATCTACTGTAGTATANGGTTAGCACAAAAATTTAATCTACTGTAGTATAGAGACACATTTTTACATTACTAGCATTCATGACTTTATGACGATAAAATGATTAAAACTGTGCAGGATTTGACCTGACCCTTTAAATTTTCAAACTTTATATGATCATAAAATCAACATCACAAGTGTTAGTAGTATGAGAACTTGTATCTTGACTAAAATTTGCGCTCTTATATTCTACATCAAGAACTGTTCAGCAATTTCCAAAATGAGTTATTTTTCAATGCTTTCGGCCATGAATTGAACAATGCACTATCAGAACATAGCATGAAATGTACTTTATATACTTATATTACTTTTTTTGCAGAGAAAGAGGGGCCAGTGGATCACAAGAACCTTTTCTAAGAGAGTATGCTTTAGATATTTGGAAAGGAGTAACAAGCCAGGGTAAGCACAAAACAAGAGTTGATGAATGTTGAATATAGACTGACGACGTGATTCCTTGTATTTGTGTTTTTAATCTGATGTTTTTTTTATATTTTCGCTCATACAAGGACTCACAACCAAACAGATTCTAAACAGAGACTAAAATCTGAAGAAAAAATTGAATGTCTTCTATCCTTCGAACATCGAAAGAAAAGTCGAATGTTGGTTCGAATGTCACTTCAAACGTCGCTTAGCTTCGAAAAGTCGAACTTTGATCTAATCAGCCAATCAAACGCTAAGAATAGGCACGTGGTCTAACCTTATTAAGAAAGTAGGGATTTGATTGGATTCGCCCTAAATGCGGCGCATTAAGGCGGGTTTCCACTTGTGCGAATTTGGTCGCGCGTTGTCTGGGCATGCGTAGTTTGTTTCAGTGACGAAGATTCCCCTGTCATCCGCGATCGCGCGACTAATTTTGGAAGTTGGATTGACTTCAACTTTCTCGCGACCAGCAAGAGCAGAGCCAATCAAATTCCTTTAGTTCTGCCTCGCTGCCTAACTGCAATAAATTACGCATGCCCAAACCAGTGGTCACGCGACCAAATTCACACAAGTGGAAATCATTCACGAGACTGCTTTCGAGCGATCGCACGGGTCGCGCGACCAAATTCGCAGAAGTGGAAACCCGCCTTTAGGCCTAAGTAGTCTCTTTTTTGAAGCTGTATTGTCACGAGTCTCAGTTTGAAGCCATAATGATCATCCAGTTCAATGCGGAAAACTGAGACTCATGTAGTCAGTCTATGTTGAGTATACTTTACTGCTATTTTAAAGAGGATTTCTTCAAGTCTTGAGGAAGATGAAATGCTTATTGTTATGCAAGAGAAAGTTCTTTATATGATGCAGGGTTCTCATTCTAACAAAACACGATACCCAGTTCTCAAAAACTGCAAAATCCTGAAATATAATGGGTCCGGGCCAAAAAAAGTAGCCCCCAAGATAAAAAATATCTGAAGAACTTTCTGAATGTCAGATTTTGATACAATACAATATAAAATACACCTACTAAGTAAAAAATCAGTTCAATTTCAGCTGTATTTACAGAGAAATGAAGTTTTGAAAAAGATGGTTGCAAAAACCCCTGTAACAAAATTACTAATCTTCAACCATAACCCACCAAAGCATTTATTAATTCATTGAATGTTTTTTGTGCAAATAACAGTTTTCCTGATTTTTAGTGGCAGTGAGTAGAGTTTTTAAATTGATCTTCGTAATTTTAAAGAATTGAACGTAATTTTTTATTAGGATACCATAACATAGTCGGAAGGTAACACAATATAATGGTAAAAACGGAAATTTTCCTAATGTTGACATGCTCCATTATTATTTTTCAATGCCTGTCACTCTTTAGCAGTGCCTTTTAATGTAGTGACTATTTTTGCAAAAAGACGCAAGTAGAGGTGGAAACAACAGGCAGTGAAAGGTTTGAGAGAAAAAATTTCTTGTGTTGAACACATTTTTCGGTCATATTGTGCTTTTGATGATTACGATATTTTGTTACGTTGGTTTTTACGACCACCTTTTTTCAAAACATCCGTTCTCTGTAACTACAGCTGATAACAAACTGATTTGTAGTCGTTTGGTGTGTTTTATGTTGAAATTAGTGCCGTATAAATGTCGTCAAAATCCTGCATTCAGAAAGTTTTTCAGAAATTTTTATACCTTGGGGTTTACTTTTTTGGCCCACCCGTTACGATCCACCTTTTGGCTGACCAGAGTTTGATTCATTTCATTCTTACCCATCCAATAGTATTCATGATGCAAACTTTTGAACAGGCCTGCCAGGAGACTTTGTGGGGCCTCAGGCACAAAACCGATCTGGGGTCCCTGAAATAAGCTGAAAAATGACTACTGTAATGAAATTGTGTTCAACCGAACCACCTAGACTTTAGGAAACCCGAGGAACGCTTTTTTGGGACCCTTGTCTATCTATCATAACTTGTTGATGTCTCCTTTGAAGTGTGGGGCTGAGGCAATCGGCCCCCTTTGCCCTCTCTCATCACGGCCTGGGTTTGAATGTGTCAACTTGATTCTGGCAGGCGTGATCAGATAGAACAGATTTTGAAATGGTTGTCAAAGCAAGCAAACAAATTATAATAACTTACTGCTCCTTTGAGTGAATAGATCTGCTACTCGAGATATTGCATATTTAAGTCATTATTTAATTTTAGGTTTTGTCAGTGTGGAGGGCGGAAGACAGATCATGTTGGAGCCAAAGTTGAAACTGACCCAAGTGCTCAATGGACACCAGAACAATGCACAAGGAAAGAGCCAACAGACACATTTGGCCAGATTGAGTTTGCAGAAGATCCAAGCTCTAGGAAGCCGGTATGATTTATTTATGTACGTTTTTTTTACAAGAAATTAAGAATCTGAAAGATTCTTAAACATTCTCAAATTTGAATACAGTTCAATAAAGAAGAGAAATTTCAAAATAAGCACACATTTAGTAGTACGTTTAACGGAATCAAATGTACCCAAAATGATAATAAAAACTGTTTGTATCACTTTTTTGTCTTCTTTATATCACCTATAGAATTAAACAATTAAGAAACTCATAGGAAACTTTTGGTACAAGAAGTGCCCTCAAATTTAAGAAACTCTGTACCAAACCTAATCTCTTATAGAAAATGTGCGTGCATTACAACACATTCTTGCATCTGTTTTGAAATGACCAATACCATTGATCTGTAGACTTCCTTTTTTTAATATATCTCTCTCATTTCCTTAGTACATTAGAGTCGCTCATGACACAGATGCTCAGCAACTCCTGACACTACTAACACAAGAATGGCAACTGAAAGTTCCAAATCTGGTCATATCTGTAACTGGTGGTGCAAAGAGCTTCAAGTTAAAACCAAAGTTGAAAGAGGCTTTCAGCAAAGGTCTCATCAAAGTTGCTGTTTCAACTGGTGCCTGGATAATTACAGGTAATACTTCGCATTCAGTTCCAGCTTTCCATTTTCAAAGTGTTTGTTTTGTCTTGTGTGTTCTTGCAGGTTTATTCCCTTGTCATAAATAATCGTTTCCCTAGTGGGTAGACTTGTTAATTGAGTCCCTTGCTTCCCTGTGCTCTTTGACTTTAATAGGGCTTGGTCAATAGAGGCTGATGATATTACTTAACTTTACCCTATTTAGCCCCTCGCCACAAGAACTTGTGGCAGCAATCAGCTTGTAAGATTCGATGAATTCCATTGTGATTCAATCGACAGTATGAACTTTACACTAATACCGCATTCACACTGACACAGTTAAACCAGCTTTACTTAAGCCAGGTTAGATTTCAACCAATCAAATTCATTCGATTTTTTGATTGACCAATTAGAAGGCCCCATTCGATAACCTGGTTTAGTTTAAGCTGGTTTAACTTCAAGTGTGAATGGGGTATAAGATTTCATAATTAACTGTGTGCCTAATGGGATTTCACTGCGCTTTGCTTCTGTGAGGTGATCTCCTAAGCAGTGACTCTCCTTCAAACCTCCCCTCCCCCGAGTTTTAGATAGATAAGAATTAAGTCCATAGCCTTAATACAGCCTGCTCAAATATCCTAACAACTTTTTCGTCAATTGATCATGATAACGCACAGCCCAACCCAAAATGACACAACTAGAGCACGTACCCTAAAAGCTACAGAAATATTGCTAGACGTCTTTGTTAACTAGATTTATAGGAATAGGGAAAGATCTAGTGGATCGAATCGAATCAAATGAATCGAATCGAATCAAGTGGTTACAAGGGTATCACTTTCAAGTATCTCTGTGCTTAATTTTTGGATTGGTAGTTACTGTTTCGGGACAAAGGTTCACTCAGTACTGCTTTGTAAAGGGCGTTTTTCTTTTGCAGTATTATGTCTTCACACATTTTGTGTACAGAGCTTCAATAATTATGCCATATCTCTGTTACAGGGGGAACCAGTACTGGTGTTATGAAACACGTCGGCGAGGCCGTGATGAGCCGAGCTCAGATTGGACATAAATCTGGAAAAATAAACGTCATTGGGGTAGCACCTTGGGGACAGGTGGACAATTCGCAAAACCTCGTTTCTAGGGTTTGTATTTAATTAAACGTTGTCTGAACCCGCAATTCTTTCAATGAGGGATCGAGTCATCGTTCGGGCACAGGGGACTATCGCAATTACAGCCAAGTATGGCTGCACATACCAATGCATATCCCATTTCCCTACCGTACCTACCGTTCAGTAACTGAACCTTTCTCTAAAGAAATCTGATGGGAAAAGGTTGCGTTGGTTAGTTAATAGAGAGTTTATGAACCAGGGCGGGAACGCCAGCCAGAATGTTATCTTGTATGCTGCAAACAAAGTATTGTTTTCTATACGCCACCTTTTACATATTATTCAAAAGGCCAAGACGAAACCTCCTTTTTCAGTAAGATGCCTGAGAACCATTCTTCTTTTCCTTAAAAACTAACATTTATAATAAATGAGTTTTACTTCGGAGGTATCAAATTTCTAAATCATAGACCAGAAGAGCGACAGATTTTTGCTTGCCACCATATTATAGACTGTCATAAACTATGGTTTTCTTGAAGATTGTATCATTTTTCCTCTATTAATTTAGGATTTACAATGATTTTAATTTTTCAAAACTTTCCGTGAATTCTTTCAATAAGAAGAAAAACGCCGCCCTTTTGATAATTATAAAGATAGCAAAAAATTTCCAGGATAGAATTATTGCAAAGTACCTTGAAATTTCCTTTCAAGCCGTCCGATTCAAAGAAAAATGTAATCGAATTTTACACCACCATTTTAAAAATTTGAACTATATTCTCGGAGGTATAGTCACTTTTTGTCATTAAGTTATTTTTATTTCATGTTGCAGAATAAAACAGGATGCTTCCCTGCACAGTATACTATTGAAGTGAATGATTCAAGTAAAGCTCCATTGGATATTAACCATTCACATTTCATACTTGTTGATAATGGAACTATCGGAGAGTTTGGAGTTGAGATCGGTTTACGGTCAAGTCTAGAAGGAGCTATTTTGCAGAATTTGAAGACGGAATCTTCATCAAGTGCAGGTACAGTAAAACTTTGAGTTCGTTCATTATCTACTGTACATGTCTGTAGTATACAGGGTGTCCCAAAAAAAAATGGTATGCCGTTGATGTGGCTGCTGTGGAGGAGCTGTAACTTCTTGAGTCAATTTGACAAGTGGTTGCTGATTTATGGCGCAAGAAAGGGAGAATAAGTGGTTGCTTCAAAAACAGCACTTCCTTTGTTCTCCAGCAATGTCAAAATCAAGTGAATTTTGAAAGAAAGCGTTCTAGCGTTGTATTTAAATTTTTTCTACGCTTGTCGAAGGGTTAATGGTGTTTTTTAACTATAAGACATCTTGAAATTCTCTCTCCTTCTTTTAGGCGCCATTGGGATTCCAGTTGTGATTTTATGTCTAGAAGGTGGACCAAACACGATAAAAACAATGGCAGAAGCAATAAAGAAAGGAGTTCCTGCAGTTGTCATCGATGGTTCAGGAAGAGCTGCAGATGTTGTTGCATTCGCTTTCAAGCATACCATAGAGTAAGTTAGCAACAGTATATCTGTCGACCAAAACATTGGTTGAAAAATTAGTAGACTTGTGTTATATGTGTGTGTAATGGCTTGATGCAAGTATAGGCCAGACTTAGACGAAGAAAGTAAACTATGTATAGTATTTACATATATACAGATAACCAAAATTCGTCTCAACTTATTCATCATATGCTCTCAAAATATTCCCAAAATCTCAACAACATAATCAGATTCCTCATGCATCAAAACGTGCACTCATACTGACAGCACACGGTTGCCCTAATTATTCACGCCCTAATGCCAATCAATCCTTCTAAATATGGCAACCATACCAAATACGGAAAACACAACACTTAGATTGATCTTATTGGTCTTAAACTTGCTCCGTGTGCAGTTGTGTCAAACAATAGACTGTTTTAACAAGAAGATGTTAGTCAAGAAATCAACTTCAAAACTGTTGTGAGTCTCCAGAGACTTTGTGCAAGTTCTTTTTTAAACTGACGACCTGAAAATTCCTCTGTTCAAAGCCGTTCCCTGCAAGCATAAAACGTTGAGAAGTAATGAAGCAAATTTAGAAAACTATGTATGCACATTTGCAGCCGAAGGAAAGGTATTTGTAATTTTCATAAATAAATTGCCCTCTCTTTGAACAGATTTGTACTTGTAAAAAGTTGTGAGGAGTTGGCTGCTCAAAAAGCTCTGAATCGTTTCCCTTCTCACAGACTCCTGCGTGATGTTGCTAAAATAGCCTTAAAAAAGCTAATAATTGATTCAGGTGGACAAAACTGTTTTATTCCTGCAGGTTGGAAATTGACAAAAGATTGATCTGAAAGTAATACCTTATCATGACAGTTTGCTAAAAACCTTTTTGTCATATAAAACTACATTATTATAAACCTGTGTCGCCGTTTCCCCAGCAACTGCACTTATGGTACAGTAGATAGAGTCAGAAGACCACCAACAGTACATTAGATATCTCTTGAAAGCGGAGAATAATGACAGCTCTGTGATTACTGATCACAGTGTCACCCAGATTCTCGGATGATACCTTCTTATTTACGTCCTAAAGACCCATTGCCAACCATGATCCTTTGCGCGCCGAATGAAAAGCAAAACAAATAGAACTTAGACCAGAAGCTACTTTCAT
This sequence comes from Aurelia aurita, assembly GCA_004194415.1. NCBI lineage: Eukaryota > Metazoa > Cnidaria > Scyphozoa > Semaeostomeae > Ulmaridae > Aurelia > Aurelia aurita. Next base: position 605,349 of record REGM01000006.1, on the reverse strand, counting down.
ATCATATGAAAGTCGAGTTTGGGCCCGCAAAGGATCATGGTTGGCAGTGGGTCTTTAATCGTATCTGTGGTCAGTGCCGTATCCGTTCATTCTGATGTATGCCTGAAAGCAGAGATAGCTTTTTAGTCAGGCAGATTTTGAAATCGTTATTCAAACTGCAATCGTTCATTGTAGGGATGCCACCAAACAAATTCAAGTTATTGACCCAGCTTATGTGGATAATGTGAAGGAGAAAGTAACAGAAGTATTTGGAGACAAAAGCTGCGAGAAAGTATACCAGCAAATCGAGGAATTGTTACGTGACAAGAAAATGGCAAGTACTATATGATGTCCATGTTTTTATATTTAAAAGGATCTTGGCGACGTTATCGAAATTATCGAATTTTGAGATGGTTTTTATTTCGCCTTTTTGCTTATGAAAAGCGAAGCAAAATCGGTAAACAACATAGAAGAAAGCATCCGAAATCGGAGCATGTTATTGTGGTGATCTGGAAGAACAGAACGCCCCAAAGGAATTTCAAAATCTCTATTTCTCTACAGCTCATCGGTCTGTTTGCTAAGTTGATGTTTTCATTTTTAGGTCTCAGTTTACCGATTAGACGATGAAAAGGGTTCACAAGACATCGATCTGGCAATCTTAAAGGCGTTATTGAGAGGTAAGAACTGAAGTTTCAAGTAAGAATTATAGGAAATAAATGTTGGTCACCTCCAGGGGTACTTGACTTTATTTTGAACGGAGATCTATAAGACTTTTTCCAACCGGCTCTCAGGAACTCTAGAATTTAGGAATTTAGCTCTAAATATTATGTTTGAGAGAAACCTCTTATTTTTGGTCCACCGTAGACATTTTTTTGCTAGATTTGTAGCTTAGAAAGCGCTGGCGAAAATGATACCTGAACGGACTTTCCCACAACCTTCATGTACTAACTACCTCCCCCTGGGTACTACCCTGGGATTGCTTCTTGTATGAAAATTGAAACTGTTTGTTTGTGCTAGCCAAGGACGGTAACGCTCGTCTTGCAATAGGTTGCTTCAAAGGAATTGATATGGTTTATTTAGACATATATTTGTAGTTATAAAGCAGTTCAAGGAGGAAAGCAAACCTGCAGATTATGCAAGAAATGCGCAATGATCTGTATCAACATTTTTTCTTTTAGCAAATCAGTCAAATTTTACATCTCAATTGAAATTATCACTTGCTTGGAATCGTATTGATGTCGCAAAGAGTGAGATCTTTATCGAAGGACAGAAAAAAAAGTTTACGGTATTGACCTTTTTCTTTAATATGATTTAATCTAGAGGGACAACATCTCAAAGCTTCACTAGCAATTCAGCAGTCCTATATTCAATTCTGAAATACTACTTAGATATGCTAGTGCCTCTTTTGTAGCAGCTCACGCCAATGACGTTTACTATACAGTCGAATCGAGGCTAAAGTAATAGAAATTTAATAGAAATTTACCGAGCACAGGGAACTAATTTATGAAAAACTATTGTGACTTTATCAATTTATGAAAGAATATCATTTTTATATTTTGTCTTATTCAACAATAGTGTATTTATGTTATAGTGTTATGGCCAATATAGACTTATGATTTTCGTCCTTGTTATCGCTACTACTACTACCTTAACTATTTCCCCTCCATCCCTCAAACTAGGACTCACAATTAAGTTTACATACAAAAAATGTGGACTAATTTTCCGAGCTGTTTTTGGCTCTCTGTCGCGGCAATTACTGCAGAGTATGTAAACGAATAACAGTGAAATATTTCCACTTTATGGCTAAAAGAAAGATCAATCTTTATACTCACAGTTTGTTTCCCATCTTCTAGCATTGGAAACATGAGTTTTAAGCCATTTTATCACTGGAGTTTTGCTTAGGTCATTTGCCATTACTATAAAAATTACTGTGTAAAAGTTGCAAATTTATTTCGATCTCTGTGTATGTGATTATGAGTCGTGGTTAGAGCATCATGCAGGTCTATCAATAGCAATTACAGTAAAGTCCCGCCTTTAAGAAACCACTTTATAAGAAACGCAGACCCTGAATTTTTGCTAGAACAATAGGAGAACAATAGACTAATTAAAGGAGAACAATAGGCTGATGTCAAAAAGTGTATTTCTTGAAGGCGGGACTTTACTGTACTACGATGTTTTAATCAGTCCATAACCAACATACTGGGTACTGAAAATGTTCCAAAGTTTGATTCACTGTAATTAGATATTAATTTTATTTCATTTACGTTTCTTTTATAGATGGAAGACCTGCACGAGTCAATGTTCACAGCTCTAATTGACGACAAGGTTGATTTTGTTTCCTTGTTCATTAATGAAGGGCTGAAGCTCAAGAAGTTCCTCACAGTTGATGTGTTATGCTCTCTGTATGCTGGGGTGAGTTTAATGATTCTATGATTTTTCATCTTATGACGTGGCAATCGAAATAAATCGTTATACAAGTTTGTTGGACAGCCATTCAACCAACCACCTGATGACTTAGGCTAACCATCATGCAACGCAGGTTGGAAAAGAAAGCAATTTTTTGGTTTTTACTCAGCCTCGTTCCGAGGGTGTTCTTACGTAATACGCTAATCACGAAGCCGAGTGAACACCCTGGTACACATAGCACAAATTCGCCCAAAATAAGGGCGGATTAGTAGCCATTATGGATTTGCAGTTGGCAGGGTAACGCTCATTATGCGACCTCGTTTCCAAACAACAAGGTAACATTGTAGTGGTTGTTGCTTGGTGGCTAGATCGATCATATTGTTGTTATTCGAATATTTAGTAAGTTTTCGAGAAATATTTTGTGTTATCTATTGTTTTCGAATAGCCATCAAATTGCAGAACGGCCACTTGTATCCCAGAGTAGAGTTAGAGCAACGAACTCACTCTGGGGACGAGATTGGGTTTTACTAGAAAATCTTTTAATAAAAGCATTTTTCGAACATTTTGGATTGTCCTTTTCTTACTCAAAATAAAGCCTTGGGAGCAAACCTTGGTCAAATTTGCTAGGAATCCAGCCTCATAAAAATAGAAACAAGACAAACAAGGCTGAATGACGGTCCTAAGAGTATGCGATTATGCAACAGCCTCTTTATATACTTAGCAAATGTTTGAGCGACAAGACAGACAAATAGAATTTTATTATGATAGCAGTTGGCTGAAATTGCTAGCAAATTTGATCAGGAATTTTTGGCGTGTTGTGAAGAATTTTGAGATGAAGCATTTTTATAAAATCGCTTGTAATATGAGAACGATACGAGCAAGTTTGACAAACTAAATTTTCGTACCTAAGTTGATATGTTAGCTACACAGGCATTATCCATTCATAGGAATCTGATATATGGTTTGAGAGCTCCTCCGCGCTTTCAAACGTCTATACATTTTTCGACTCACCCAGTAAAAGTATGATAACATTATATTTTGATACTTTTATAAATTGCCTTTTAGCTTCCAAACAATACTCCAGTGATGCCATTGCTTTCGGTGAGTAATGTACATTGTTAGCTGATATGCATAAAATTGCAATGACGTTTTGATTTCGCGCTACAGAGAAACTCCTTGACATTGGGTCATAATGACTGCTCTCAGTGGCGGACACTTTGCCAGATATTGGGGGGGGGCAAAGCTAATGTTTCGATTCAAACTCACTGTTTACTTCCATTGTTTTCAAACAAAAGGTAATTGTTCTTTCCAACATTTGGGGGCAACCGCACCCCCTCGCCCCCTAGTGTCTGTCACTGACTGCTCTGGTCTATTTGATTCAAACCTTTTTTATCCTGCAAATTTATCTCTAATCTCGATAGAACTGAAATATACTTCAATAAATACGCAATAGAAGAACAATGTTTAGTAATCTTCCTGCTTAAAAAGGTATGAAATTTTGTGCAAATTACCCAAATTGCAGATACAAAGGATAATGAGAAATAAAAAGGAGTTCATGTTTTTTACTACCAATGTTACTAACATGTGCAAAAACACTCTGAAGGCACAAAGTGTCTATATGAGGACAGGTGATGATGATGATGATGATGATGATGATGATGATGATGATGATGATGATGATGATGATGATGATGATGATGATGATGATGATGATGATGATGATGATGATGATGATGATGATGATGATGATGATGATCAGGCTAGAAATTATATGAAGACTCTGCTAGTGATAAAAATTAGATTGTACTACCAGNAGTTGCAAATTTATTTCGATCTCTGTGTATGTGATTATGAGTCGTGGTTAGAGCATCATGCAGGTCTATCAATAGCAATTACAGTAAAGTCCCGCCTTTAAGAAACCATTTTATAAGAAACGCAGACCCTGAATTTTTGCTAGAACAATAGGAGAACAATAGACTAATTAAAGGAGAACAATAGGCTGATGTCAAAAAATGTATTTCTTGAAGGCGGGACTTTACTGTACTACGATGTTTTAATCAGTCCATAACCAACATACTGGGTACTGAAAATGTTCCAAAGTTTGATTCACTGTAATTAGATATTAATTCTATTTCATTTACGTTTCTTTTATAGATGGAAGACCTGCACGAGTCAATGTTCACAGCTCTAATTGACGACAAGGTTGATTTTGTTTCCTTGTTCATTAATGAAGGGCTGAAGCTCAAGAAATTCCTCACAGTTGATGTGTTATGCTCTCTGTATGCTGGGGTGAGTATAGTGATTCTATGATTTTTCATCTTATGACGTGGCGATCGAAATAAATCGTTATACAAGTTTGTTGGACAGCCATTCAACCAACCACCTGATGACTTAGGCTAACCATCATGCAACGCAGGTTGGAAAAGAAAGCAATTTTTTGGTTTTTACTCAGCCTCGTTCCCAGTGTGTTCTTACGTAATACGCTAATCATGAAGCCGAGTGAACACCCTGGTACACATAGCACAAATTCGCCCAAAATAAGGGCGGATTAGTAGCCATTATGGATTTGCGGTTGGCAGGGTAACGCTCATTATGTGACCTCGTTTCCAAACAACAAGGTAACATTGTAGTGGTTGTTGCTTAGTGACTAGATTATATTGTTGTTATTCGAATAATTAGTAAGTTTTCGAGAAATATTTTGTGTTATCTATTGTTTTCGAATAGCCATCAAATTGCAGAACGGCCACTTGTATCCCAGAGTAGAGTTAGAGCAACGAACTCACTCTGGCGACGAGATTGGGTTTTACTAGAAAATCTTTTAATAAAAGCATTTTTCGAACTTTTTGAATTGTCCTTTTCTTATTCAAAATAAAGCCTTGGGAGCAAACCTTGGTCAAATTTGCTAGCAATCCAGCCTCATAAAAATAGAAACAAGACAAACAAGGCTGAATGACGGTCCTAGGAGTATGCGATTATGCAACAGCCTCTTTATATACTTAGCAAATGTTTGAGCGACAAGACAGACAAATAGAATTTTATTATGATAGCAGTTGGCCGAAATTGCTAGCAAATTTGATTAGGAATTTTAGGCGTGTTGTGAAGAATTTTGAGATGAAGCATTTTTATAAAATCGCTTGTAATATGAGAACGATACGAGCAAGTTTGACAAACTAAATTTTCGTACCTAAGTTGATATGTTAGCTACACAGGCATCATCCATTCATAGGAATCTGATATATGGTTTGAGAGCTCCTCCGCGCTTTCAAACGTCTATACATTTTTTGACTCACCCAGTAAAAGTATGATAACATTATATTTTGATACTTTTATAAATTACCTTTTAGCTTCCAAATAATACTCCAGTGATGCCATTGCTTTCGGTGAGTAATGTACATTGTTAGCTGATATGCATAAAATTGCAATAACCTTTTGAATTGGGTCATAATGACTGCTCTCAGTGGCGGACACTTTGCCAAATATTGGGGGGGGGGGGGCAAAGCTATTGTTTCGGTTCAAAATCACTGTTTACTTCCATTGTTTTCAAACAAAAGGTAATTGTTCTTTCCAGCAACCGCACCCCCTCGCCCTCCCGCCCTAGTGTCCGTCATTGACTGCTCTGGTCTATTTGATTCAAACCTTTTTTATCCTGCAAATTTATCTCTAATCTCGATAGAACTGAAATATACTTCAATAAATAGCCAATAGAAGAACAATGTTTAGTAATCTTCCTGCTTAAAAAGATATGAAATTTTGTGCAAATTACCCAAATTGCAGATACAAAGGCAGATGCAGATACAATGTTATTAGCATGTGCAAAAACACTCTGAAGGCACAAAGTGTCTATATGAGGACAGATGATGATGATGATGATGATAATGATGATGATGATGATGATGATGATGATGATGATGAGGATGATGATGATGATGATGATGATGATGATGATGATGATGATGATGATGATCAAGGGCTAGAAATTATATGAAGACTCCGCTAGTGATAAAAATTAGAGTGTACTACCAGGTGACCCAAAGAAGTGAATTCTTTTGAGAAATCGTCAAAATTTAGTTATATGACCGATCTCGAAATTTTCTGTTTGTGCGTTTGTATCAAGGACCAAATTTACTTTCGAGCTATTGCAAAGTCTTGAAATATCATTGAGTGTATGGGAATGTGTGTTTTTACTAGCCACCTGGTTTTGAAGTATACTCCGAAATCACAAGAAATAATTGTCAAGTTCACTGCTATACCGGAACTAAGGTTGATTGCTTAAATCGTTGAAAAAGCTTTGACATCATGTAGGAGTCTAACTTTCATAATCGCAACACACATAGCTTTTTGGCTGAAATACGATAGTTTGGCAAATACTATTGCTTGTAATACGTTTTTTTCAACCCGAGATTTTTTCATCTCTCTCGGGAAAGAATAAAATTTCGATCATGTATTTAATTTATATGTCCTTGATTGAAATACTAAAAAAGAAAGTTTAAAATGACCGGTAATTTCATCAAATTTTACTGATTTTCAGCAAGTTTCATTTTTTATTGTATCATCCGGTAGTTGTTCACTTGTCGCCGAACGCATTGCATGGTTTGTTTTAATTCTTTTGTTTGTTTGACCAATCTGTCTGAAGAAATATGTTACACGTGCATAGAGACTGATTCCAAGTCTAGGAATTTGAATGAATCTTGCGAAACACGTTTTTAATAAAATCGCTGATAGGTCTTGAGCGGTGAGATAGATTTCATGCAAATACACTCATTTTTTTTTATAAGAAACCGCTTATAAGAAACTCTAACAGCCTCTTCCAGAAAATTAAGAAACTACTAGAAACGATCAGATGTCAATTCGAAGTTAAGAAACTTTTTAAATTTTTGTTATTAGTTTCAAAGTTTTTTAAACAGAAAGTGTATCACCAACCCAAATAATGCTATAAAATTATGTTTTTGTTTATGATTTGGCTCTATCTTGTAAATCTTGGATCGAAAGTGGTCTTCAATGAATTTTGATAAAATGTGAAAATCGGTTTTATGAATAATTAAGAAACTCTAAAAGAAACTTATACTGTGAGAATTGGGTCTTACGTTAAGAAACTCAGAGCCAAGTTTCTTATAAAAACCATGAATGTATATGTGTATATCCAAATGGGTCTTTTTCTTTGTAGCAGAGGAGAAAAGATTTGCGAAATCTTTGGAAGACATTTAAATCTGCAAATGTCCCACGCTTTTTCACTCACCCGGTTTTTTGTACTGCAGGAAAATGGAAAGAGAAAAGACCTTGATATGGCAGCAGTAGGAGAAGTGGTCGAGGAATTGATGGGGGACAAGTTTAAGTCCGCGTACAAGCATCCTTGGTACACAAGTTCACGAGTGCTTATTGGAGTTGGCACTGATCAAGTTCGAGGTAACGTAGAATTGCTTTCTCTAAGTCTCGTTCGTTGGGATCCACGAAATGAAATCATTTCCACTCGTTTCGCTCGCTTCACTTGCTCACTTCTCGTTTATGGTTGCTCTTTTGCGTGACTAAACGAACGAGACTTGGAGCAAGTCTAGAGGTATCCTTTTGGTGTACTCGACTCATGGGCGTTAAGAAACGCGGTAGTTATTCCTACAAAAAAATTTCTTCCTGTGTCCCTATGCCCATTCCTCCCTGTGTCCCTATGCCCGTGAAGGTTGTTGTTGTTGCGTCAGGGAAAAAAGAAAGAGAAAGAAGTTTTCTTCAGTTTACAGTCACTCAAATCAGAACACAGGGAAACAAGGAAAACCAGGCGCAACAACAACAACCTTCACGAGCATAGGGACACGGAGGAATGGGCATAGGGACACAGGAAGAAATGTTTTTGTAGGAATAACTACCGCATTTCTTAACGCCCATGCTCGACCTAACAAGCTTGTAGAGTGGTTGCTTGGCTTGACTTGTTTCAGCTTGTTTTGAGCATAGGTTCCAAATCTTTAAAAACTTCAAAAGGTCGGTGTAAAATTCTATGACCCATTTTTTTTTTAACTGAATGACTTGAAAGAAACTTTAGCTACGCTGCTATAATTCTACCGTTGGACTTTTCTGAAATCTTCAATATTTTTCGAAAATGTTTCAACTTTTTTGAAGATGTGACGTCATCAAATTTTTAAATCGTGAACTAGAAGAGTGAAAGACTTGTGCTTGATACCATATTGTAGATATTCTTTATCTATGGTTTTCTTGAAAATGATTCTATGTTTCCTCAAAAAGTTTAGAGATTACTATGTTTGTAAGTTTTTGTTCAAATTTGTTCTTGAATTCTTATAAAAGAAGAAAAAATCCCTCTATTCTGAAAAGATTGAAGATCTCTAAAAAGTCCAATGGTAGAACTATAGCAAAGTCGCTAAAGTTTCTTTCAAGCCATTCAATTAAAAGAAGTAGGTCATTGAATTTACACTCAACTTTTTAAAGATTTGGGACCTATGCTCTGGTTTTGTAAAGTTTAGTTGTTCCATCTCCCTCTTAAAAAATTTTTATTATGCGACGATAAAATGAGGATGACGGGGAAGACGTGGCTTTACAGAGCTGTTAGAGAATAGTTTTTTTTAGAAGAGACGGTGCTTTGATCTTTATGGATGCAAAATGAAGACAAGTTTATCTATTCAAGAAAGGGATTTTGGCAGGCATTGTATGTATATTAATGGGAATTTCTTCAAACGCAAATACCAAGCTCTAACTTTCACATGTAACTTTCCATTCTTGTAAACGATATTCCAGAACGGTTTAGGCCTTATGCGATGTATTAGGCCCCGTTCACACTGCTCCGTATTCATTTGAAAACGGATAAAAAAGTATCCGTTTTCACCTTGCGTTCACACTGAAAACGGAGACTTTTGAAAACGCACTTTGAAAACGGATACTTTTGAAAACGGAGACTTTTGAAAACGCAAAAACGCAGTGTGAACACCGAAAACGCAATAACGGTTACTTTTGAAAACGCTAGCAACTACAACAACACAACAAAAGGCTTAGCACGTGCCAATATCGACAAGTCTCTCAACATTGCTGAGTCACTATAGGCTAATCTAATGCTTGGAGAAATCTTTGAAAAGTTTGTCACCAATTTTCAAGGCTGTAAACGTTGGTCTCGTTTTGATAGCGTTTTCTTTTTTATCCGGAGCAGTGTGAACGCTTCATCGTTTTCGCAGCGTTTTCATAATTACCCAAAGCAGTATGAACGGGTAAAACGAATCAAAATGAAAACGGATAAAAACGAATACGGAGCAATGTGAACATAGCCTTATTGTATTGTGCTTTTTTATAAAATGAAAATGAAAATAGGACCTGTGAAATTTTATGCTTTCGACTTTCCCCAAATGTAAATATTTGGGATGCAATATTGTCAATTAAGACTATCAAAGAGCATGACAAAATTTTGTAGACAGAACTTTAATCAATATCTTTTCATTTTTAGATAATTAATGAGCCAATTTTCCGTAGCACATAAAATATCAATCTCGTCCCCAGAGTGAGTTCGTTGCTCTACCTCTACTCTGGGATACAAGTGGCCGTTCTGCAATTTGATTGGCTATTCGAAAACAATAGATAACACAAGCTATTTCTCGAAATCTTACTAATTATTCGAATAACAACAATAAAATCTAGTCACTAAGCAACAACCACTACAATGTTGCTTTGTTGTTTGGAATCGAGGTTGGAATAATTAGAGTTACCTAGCCAACAGCAAATCCATAATGGCTGCTAATCTGTCCATTTTCTGGACAGATTGGTGCAATGTGTACCTGGGTGTTCACTCGGCTTCATGACTAGCGTATGACGTAAGAACACCCTGGGAACGAGGTTGATAAAATATAATCAGATCATTAAAAGATGTAGTATAACTTGGTTTAGAATTTCGAAGAGATCTTCATGAAGAAACTATTTAGCGTATGACGTAAGAACACCCTGGGAACGAGGTTGATAAAATATAATCAGATCATTAAAAGATGCAGTATAACTTGGTTTAGAATTTCGAAGAGATCTTCATGAAGAAACTATTTAGCGTATGACGTAAGAACACCCTGGGAACGAGGTTGATAAAATATAATCAGATCATTAAAAGATGCAGTATAACTTGGTTTAGAATTTCGAAGAGATCTTCATGAAGAAACTATTTAGCGTATGACGTAAGAACACCCTGGGAACGAGGTTGATAAAATATAATCAGATCATTAAAAGATGCAGTATAACTTGGTTTAGAATTTCGAAGAGATCTTCATGAAGAAACTATTTAGCGTATGACGTAAGAACACCCTGGGAACGAGGTTGATAAAATATAATCAGATCATTAAAAGATGCAGTATAACTTGGTTTAGAATTTCGAAGAGATCTTCATGAAGAAACTATTTAGCGTATGACGTAAGAACACCCTGGGAACGAGGTTGATAAAATATAATCAGATCATTAAAAGATGCAATATAACTTGGTTTAGAATTTCGAAGAGATCTTCATGAAGAAACTATTTAGCGTATGACGTAAGAACACCCTGGGAACGAGGTTGATAAAATATAATCAGATCATTAAAAGATGCAGTATAACTTGGTTTAGAATTTCGAAGAGATCTTCATCAAGAAACTATTTAGCGTATGACGTAAGAACACCCTGGGAACGAGGTTGATAAAATATAATCAGATCATTAAAAGATGCAGTATAACTTGGTTTAGAATTTCGAAGAGATCTTCATCAAGAAACTATTTAGCGTATGACGTAAGAACACCCTGGGAACGAGGTTGATAAAATATAATCAGATCATTAAAAGATGCAGTATAACTTGGTTTAGAATTTCGAAGAGATCTTCATCAAGAAACTATTTAGCGTATGACGTAAGAACACCCTGGGAACGAGGTTGATAAAATATAATCAGATCATTAAAAGATGCAGTATAACTTGGTTTAGAATTTCGAAGAGATCTTCATCAAGAAACTATTTAGCGTATGACGTAAGAACACCCTGGGAACGAGGTTGATAAAATATAATCAGATCATTAAAAGATGCAGTATAACTTGGTTTAGAATTTCGAAGAGATCTTCATCAAGAAACTATTTAGCGTATGACGTAAGAACACCCTGGGAACGAGGTTGATAAAATATAATCAGATCATTAAAAGATGCAGTATAACTTGGTTTAGAATTTCGAAGAGATCTTCATCAAGAAACTATTTAGCGTATGACGTAAGAACACCCTGGGAACGAGGTTGATAAAATATAATCAGATCATTAAAAGATGCAGTATAACTTGGTTTAGAATTTCGAAGAGATCTTCATCAAGAAACTATTTAGCGTATGACGTAAGAACACCCTGGGAACGAGGTTGATAAAATATAATCAGATCATTAAAAGATGCAGTATAACTTGGTTTAGAATTTCGAAGAGATCTTCATCAAGAAACTAATCTTTTGATGTTTACTTATTCAAACAGTGAAATCATTTTATTTCTCCTCTTTTCAGATCCAAATGCAGAACCAGTTCACGATCCCTGGCTAGATTTATTCGTCTGGGCAGTTCTTGCAAATCGATGCGAAATGGCACAACTTATATGGTCGAAAGGCCGTGAAAACATCGCTATGGCACTCATGGCTACGAAATTGCTAAGAGGATTGGTGGAAAAGGTTCTGTCAGAGAGAGACATGGTGGATATTGGCAACTCATTGTTGGAGCATGCAAGGTATAATTAGATTCATTTCTTAACACAGAAGGGATGTGGTAGTTGAATTATTTAGTATTTTAAAATTAGCATTTCGTAATTTTGTAATTTTCTTTTTTTATTGACTACCGGGTGTCGTTGTATTGTTATATTGTTCTGTTGTCTGACGAAAAAAGTAGATTTCAAGAAAATAAAACAATTCACATTATAACGGGAAGACACTCTAGTGTGACCGCAGGCGCAGGCAATGTTTTTCAATTCACTGTGACGAAGTTGTACTCACTTTTACATAATTTTCTTTCTTTTCAGTGCATGGGAGACTACTGCAATCGGAGTGCTCGATGAGTGCCGCAAGGAAGACGATGAACGAGCACAAGCACTTATAGTGAAAGAATTGCCAGATTTTGGTCACCTGACCAGTGTTGATATTGCGGTGTCGGCTGAAGATCAAGATTTTATTGCACATCCAACTTGCCAAGCATTGCTCAGTAAATTGTGGATGGGGACTATGGAGCCCAGTACACATACATGGCAGGTAAGGTCATCTTTATCCTTCTTAAGGCTGATTTCCAGTCGTGGAATTTTCCGAGCGGACGGGAATTCCATTGTTAACGAGAAAAAATGTCGCTTTGCATTTGAATAGAAAGCTACGGGTGAGCGACCTTTTATTGAGTAAAATTCCGTTCGCTCGGAAAATTCCACTGACCGGAAATTAGCCTTTATACCGGGTGCGCTAAAAAAACTATCCACATTTGACAGGCCATGAAAAATCGTACACTAAGCCGATTTTGAAGATTGAGGATTAGATCTATAGCCGAAATCCAAAATTATTTTCGGCAATTTTTTCCTCGATTTTTCGGCCGCCTTCCTCTCGCGTTATAGGCGATTTCATGGAAATTCTTAGTCTGGTTTCAGCCTAGATCAATCAAAACACAACGATCAAATTTTCTAAAGGCGGAGCTGGACAAGACAATAGGAAACTCTGGAAAATGAATTGGGAATTAAGAAGTGGATTGGTTATGATCAGTTGCACGAGCATTTGCTCGATCCGCGCACAATCTTTTAGTGTTGCTTTTATCAATTCGAAAACCGTCGCTTTTTGTTAATTTCAATAAATTCTTTGCGTTGATAAAAAGTTATTGTTTCCTCTTTGTCCTTTCAAGTTCCCTATTTACGAAATCTGATCGATGTTTTTCGATCGATTTAGGCTATTTCCAAGCCAATGATTTTCGAGGAATCGCTTATCACTCAGGAAAAAGGCCACTGAAAAGTCAACAAAAATTGCAAAGTATTGTTTGCGATTTTAACTAAATATTAAATCATCGATCGTCAAAATCGGCCTTAAAAAATAAATAGTTTTTTCCGCACCCGGTATAACTATAGAACATTTGACATCAANACATTTGACAGGCCATGAAAAATCGTACACTAAGCCGATTTTGAAGATTGAGGATTAGATCTATAGCCGAAATCCAAAATTATTTTCGGCAATTTTTTCCTCGATTTTTCGGCCGCCTTCCTCTCGCGTTATAGGCGATTTCATGGAAATTCTTAGTCTGGTTTCAGCCTAGATCAATCAAAACACAACGATCAAATTTTCTAAAGGCGGAGCTGGACAAGACAATAGGAAACTCTGGAAAATGAATTGGGAATTAAGAAGTGGATTGGTTATGATCAGTTGCACGAGCATTTGCTCGATCCGCGCACAATCTTTTAGTGTTGCTTTTATCAATTCGAAAACCGTCGCTTTTTGTTAATTTCAATAAATTCTTTGCGTTGATAAAAAGTTATTGTTTCCTCTTTGTCCTTTCAAGTTCCCTATTTACGAAATCTGATCGATGTTTTTCGATCGATTTAGGCTATTTCCAAGCAAATGATTTTCGAGGAATCGCTTATCACTCAGGAAAAAGGCCACTGAAAAGTCAACAAAATTTGCAAAGTATTGTTTGCGATTTTAACTAAATATTAAATCATCGATCGTCAAAATCGGCCTTTTGTACGAGTTATAGTTGCCTGTAAAAAATAAATAGTTTTTTCCGCACCCGGTATAACTATAGATCATTTGACATAAACTGACACGGCGAAATGATATGTAAAATGAGTGGGCTACCACCGTTGGAAATGTGAAATATGCCCCTGCCGGGATTCGATCCATAGATCTACAGGTCTCCAAGCATTCCCGCAACAACTCTACTTCGCTACTTAGGCGCAATAAGATTGTCGGATAAATTTGAAGTCAGTCAGATATCTGGCTCTTCATCAGGTACATAAGCCATTTTTTTTACTTTGTGTTTTGGCATGGAGCCTTCATCAGAGCCATGCATACGTATTCTAATGATTCGGCATAAGCTGAGCTGACACGGTGAAATAATATTTAGCAGGAGTGGGCTACCACAATTGGAGTGAAATATTTGCTCTTGCCGGAAATCGATCCAGGGATCTTCAGGTCTACAAAAATCATCGCGACAATCCAATCTGCCACTCTAGCTCTCTGGCTCTGCAACACGTACAGAAGCCATGTTGTTTTTCGTAACATTTTTGTATTTTGTTCACAATTTAATTGCTGCGTTCCTTGTTAGGTTGCGATTTGCTTCTTTGCTTCTCCCATTATTCCATTTGTGATCAATTTCTCTGGAGATGAAGATGAAAGACATGAAGTGCTGCATTCTAGGCCTCCAACGGCCGTCGTGGGAAATCAGCATGTTCAAGATGAAAATATGATCATCAATGAAAGAGATGAAGAACTTAACATTGGCTCAACGAACTCGTTTCGAGATTTTGATGGAAAAGATAGTTATGAGATGAATTGCAAGGATGGGATAAATACAATACATGGTGCGTTCTTTGTTTTGTTTTGTTTGTTTTTTATTCATCTCCATAAAAAACATTTATACAAAACATATCTACCTTATTATGTACCATCCGCAACGGGAAAGGACTCAGGGTCATCTTGCTCCCATTGCGTATGGTTCTTTTGTTTCTTCCTAACATCCAAAGACAGCTTTTAGGAACACTGAGAATCTAAGATTATCGAAGCAGTATCCTGGTCTTTTTTCTCTCGATTTGACCACACCTCGAGTTTCTTTACCCGGGAATAGATCTTTTAGCGATTCGCCCAGACAACATATCATCCTTCTGACCTTCTCACTATCGCGAGGGAGAATATGAGAACAATTTCATGAAATTTTATTGCATACTTCCTCTAGAAACATATACAAATTTCCTGCAGATTTACCCCCAATAAAGTATGGCGTCATGTTTTCAATATTACTGTTACGTCATGCCGTCTGAACGAATTCTGCAAAAGAGTCTGGATCGAGCGACATTTTCCCACATTATGATTTGAAAGTTTTGAGTGATCTGTGCGAGAGCTTTGTGTACATTCGAAAATTCAACAACATTTTTACAAAGTGTAAAAAATGTCGCTCGATCTAGATGAAAGATAATTTATCTATACTCTTTGAGAATAGATAAAAGATTGTTCAGGTGGGTTTTTCAATACTTTATATTCTAATAGTCTTGAGAGTTCAATAAAATCACGCAAATTATAATATAAAGGTACAAAAAATCGCAGACAAAATGATAGCAAAGTACCCGAAGTTCCTTTCAAGCAATAGAATCAAACGCAAGATGCATTAACCATTTGTGCAATCTTTTTTGAAGACTTGATGCCTATGCTCCCTCGTAATATTTGTCTGATGAATATTTAATTTCTTTCTACCCAGACCTGGTTAATATGGAAAATAATGGTAATGACGTCAGTGCCGCGTTGCGAAATAAAAGGTTGACAAAATTCGAAAAGATTCTTCGATTCTATCAGGCACCATTCGTGAAATTCTTTGCAAATGTGGTAAGTGCTGTATGTATTTACGGGCCAAATGCACGTTGGCGGACACAGCTTCCAAAGAAAAATAGAGGTTGAATTGAATTATATTGTAAGAACTGATTGCTGATTGGCTTTATAAACAATAGCGATAGAAAGTCTATCATCTGATTGGATAATGCCCAATTAGAACGTGATTCGACTGATTCGCACTTATGAGAGAACATCAAAATGACCTAAACATGGTCTAAAACTGCAGCAGGAACCGGTGATCGATATCTTCTTTTGATTTAAAATCTTTGGGGGCTGCCGCCCCCAAACCCCCGCTAGTTCAGTAAGTATACTTCAATCCAAGTACTAATGCATTTTCCACCCAAAAATCGGTATAAAATTCAAACATGTGGAAATGTTAAAAGTGTGTCCGCTAAAGTGCAAACTAGCCAAATTTCGGCAGAAATCTCACGATTTCAGTGGACAGATTTTCTGCCAAAGAAGTGTCGAGAATTTCGGAAGGAATTAGTTTTTGTTGTTGGAATTTTGATGGAAAACATAGTGACAGAAAGACATTACGTTTTCAAAACATAACACCAAAAAATATATAAAACAAGAATAAAAATGTTCTTAATCTAAGCATTCAAATGGGTCATCT
>REGM01000006.1:568403-588115 GCA_004194415.1 Aurelia aurita | reverse complement strand
TGGAAGATAGCGAGGGTTTCGCCTATCTACAAGGATGGCAACATAGAAGATAGATCTAATTATAGGCCTATTTCTGTACTTCCCGTTGTCTCACGTCTATTTGAGAAGATTATTTTTGATCAAATGTATACTTACTTTGTAGCAAATAAACTATTTTTCTCTGGCCAATCGGGGTTCAGGGCTTTACACTCTGTACTGACATGCTTGCTGAAGTGTACCAATGATTGGTATATGAATTTTGACAAAGGCCTCTTTACAGGGGTTATATTGATCGACTTGAAGAAAGCGTTTGACACCGTCGATCACGATATTCTGATTGCGAAGCTATGTCGCTATGGAGTTATTGGCAATGAACTCGATTGGTTCAAATCGTATTTGAGCAATCGAAAACAATGTTGTAAGGTAAATGGCCATGTTTCTAAACTACAAGATATTAATTGTGGAGTGCCTCAGGGTTCTTGCCTTGGTCCACTCCTCTTTTTGATATACGTTAATGACTTGCCATTTGCCTTAGATAGAACTAAGGCCACAATGTATGCGGATGATACGAGCATTTCCTACTCCTCGAAATATGTTACTGATTTGACCCAAGTCATCAATACTGATCTTAATAACATTCGTTTATGGTTAATGGGAAACAAACTTTCTCTTAATGTCGCCAAAACACAAAGCATGATTCTAGGTTCTGGAGTACGATTGCGGAAACTGGGCCTGAATGATACCACAGTCGGTCCCGACTTTCAAATCAACGAGGATAGGATAGCTTTTACAAGCAACGTGAAATATCTTGGGGTTCAAATCGATTCCCAACTGAGTTGGAAAGAGCATATTACTGTTGCACTCAACAAGATTTCACGAGGAGTAGGAATGCTTAAGTACTCCAAAAAATATCTGTCTTTAGAGACTGTCCAGAAAATGTATTTAGGCATAGTAGAACCACATATTAGGTACTGTTGCTCGGTCTGGGGTTGCGCTGGTGATACCATCATACTAAAACTTCAAAAGCTACAAAATCGAGCCGCTCGTATTGTGACCAACAGTCCTTTCGATAAAACTTCGCTGCCGCTGATAGCTCAACTCGGGTGGCTAAATGTAAAAGAAATGGTTGATTTTGAAACAGCTACCATTGTTTATAAATCCCTTCATGAACTAGCACCTCCTTATATGCAGGACATGTTTCACAAACTGTCTGATTCAAGGAATCGGGTCCTACGCAATACTGAAACAGATCTTAGGATCCCACTATGTAAAACATCAAATGGGCAACGTAGCTTTTCATATCGCGGAGTGACTGTTTGGAATCAATTGAGCTCCGAAATTAAAACCGCCCAATCGCTGGCGATTTTCAAAAACAGGCTAAAAACGTTTTTGAAAAGTAATAGAGATAATCAAAAATGAATATCACACATCGAACATAGAGTTTGGTCAATTTTCCTTTCTTAGAATTGAGATTTTCTTTTTTACGCTTATTCTATAGCTTATAATTTAATCATAGCAACATAAATTGTTATTAGTTTAGGTTTTTAGCAGGGCACATTGTAAATCAGTTTATTCTTTTATAACTGAATGTATTACCCTGGGTAAATAATTAAAAATGAAAATGAAATGAAACTCGGTGTCTGGCCAGAGCCCTATAAGTGTTTACATTGAAAACGCGATTTTTAACTCAAACCGGGGTGAAACTCAACTCGGCATTTCAAATCGGTTTGAAATTTCACCCCGCTTTGAAACGCAAACGCAAATGTAATTCGCAATGTAAACGCAAATTATTCTCAAACCGGTTTGAGATTAAGTGGTCTTGGGTTCAAAGTTCACATTGGCATTGTTTTTCTTGGCGCCAAACAGATGACGATGAACAATCTCAAGCATTCTTGCGTCATTCGATAAACAACACAGGTCTCAGACCGGGGCGAAACTTCATGTGAACGCAAAAGGAAATAAGCTCTCGGGCCAATATTCAGATCGGGGTGAAATTTCAAACCGGTTTGAATTTCTCATGTAAACGGACCCTAAGTTCTGTTTTCGTGACATAGTACACAGAGCAATTGCTGTATTGTGGTCGTTTTATTCGAACCGGAAGACGTCAGATGACGTAAGATAATTTTGTGGTTTCAAATTCTTCAGGTATTTATGTAATCCGATATCAACTGTTATAAGAGATGACCACAGGGAACCAGACAGCGCGATTTTTGATTGGTCAACTCTGATAGACGTTAGAATTTGAAAATCATCGTAAGGAAAGAAAATTCTTATGAAATTAGAAAGTTTTCTTATGTTATGCACGGATTCACAGGACAGCAATTGCTCCGTGTACTATGTCACAAAAACAGGACTGCGAATAAACACGAATAAACCCAATTCATACAAGGTAGGCGCCCTTGCTTTAAATGGTATTTTCTATCATACAACAGTGCTGATCATTTGGATCAATAAAAATTTTCACTTCAGGTCACCTGTTTGCTATTTTGCTACATACCCCACCTTACGTTTTGTCCGTAACCTTCTTCCAGAGTTCAAGGTATCTGATGAGGAAAATGAGCAGCTGCGAATGTGGGAATTTGTCGCTGCGGAGTCATTTAGCCACAATTCGAAACTTGTCGAATCAGAGACGTTAGATGAGAGAGTCAAGCATATTCAAGGAAGGTATGTCATTTGGTTACATTAGATTGAAGCATGCTGTTTGCAGTACTGCAAGCGTGAGGGGAAAATGTTGGCTTGCCTGTTAGATTTTGCATGAACTCTTTTTTATCCTGCTCGCTATCGCATTAGGCCACCTCTTGTTAGCGTCACTTTAATTAAAGGCCGACCTCCACTTGAAGTAGTTTTGGTCGGTGACCAGCGCGCTTGTCTTGTGCGCATGCTCTGTTGTTAGAAAGCATGCGCACTACCGGGTGCGCCAAAAAACTATCCTCTTTCGAAAGGCCACGATAAATCGTACAATAGCTAAAATCTTGATTCTTTCTTCTAGGATTTTTTGTAAATATTTTAGTGGTCTGTTTTTTTTAGCTATAAGCGAGTTTCTTAAAATTTTCGGTCTCGAAAATACTGAAAACGATCAAAAAACGTCGATCAAATTTTCTAAAGACTCAACATGCATGGACAAAGAGAAAACCTTTTCGTATTAATTTAGGGATTTTGAAATCGATTAGTTATAATCTGACGTATGGCATTCGTCAGTGCAATTTCAGATTCCTTTTTTGATTGTAGCCCCTTTATTAGACTCACTACATAGTCCCAGTTTTCGCAACAACAACAACAACAACCCACTTTTTTACACTTTTAATCGAATTGAATTGTTTATAGCGATAACTACGACTTCTACGATAACTACGACGGTCTACCCCTTTATGTTTAATTCAAGCCTTTGATTTCAGCTTTTGTGTTCCACCGGTCTTTGTTTTCGTTACGACTGCATTTACGAGTAAGTCGGACAAAAAATAATTTCGGACATTTTTTGAAAAATCGGAAACAATTTCCAGTTTTACAGCTAATTGATCAAAGCTTTGGCTTGAAATGGGTTATATTTGCATAAAGATATAAACTAATTTTAACCAAAACTCGGCACTGAATGCTTCAATTAAAAGTATCGTGAGCAAGAAATTTAGTCAAAACAATTTTCGGTTGCTTGTGAAAGTAATTCGGACAAAGATTTTCGGACAAAATCTTGTCTTAAACTTTTTACTGTCCGAAACTTTTCGATTTTAATGTATATCGTTATAATTTGTGTCTTTGTTTCGAATATCAGGGTCGACAGTGTTGCAGAAGAGATAAATGATATGATGAATGAACCATCGTCAATGGATGCTTGTCATAGATCAGACAGCCCAAGACATCGTCGAACGACTNGGGTTATATTTGCATAAAGATATAAACTAATTTTAACCAAAACTCGGCACTGAATGCTTCAATTAAAAGTATCGTGAGCAAGAAATTTAGTCAAAACAATTTTCGGTTGCTTGTGAAAGTAATTCGGACAAAGATTTTCGGACAAAATCTTGTCTTAAACTTTTTACTGTCCGAAACTTTTCGATTTTAATGTATATCGTTATAATTTGTGTCTTTGTTTCGAATATCAGGGTCGACAGTGTTGCAGAAGAGATAAATGATATGATGAATGAACCATCGTCAATGGATGCTTGTCATAGATCAGACAGCCCAAGACATCGTCGAACGACTCAAACACGGCAAGCGCCTGTTCTTGAGGGAAGGATCGCCAGATTGGAATACAAGATGGAACAAGTGTTAGAATTACTTATCCAGCAGTCACAAAAGCAAGGTAGGTTAAGAACGATATGATTTGTTGTGACAAAGTCTTTGTTTAAGTTCTCGCCGAAAATTTATTTGTCCGAAATGCCGAAATTCTCATCGCTGCGCCACTTTGTTTTATCATAAATGGCACGATAGGAATTGCTAGCCTGATGAGTATTGTCCTAGTTATAGCTACTACTACGTTAACTGTTACCCCATCGTCGTTCAAACCATGACTTATAATTTACAATCTCAAAAACTGGACTAATTGTATCAAGCTGTTTTGGCAATCACTGCGTAGTATTTTAACGAATAGCAGTGAGATATTTCCACTTTATGGCTAAACGAAACATTACTCTTTGTACTAACAGTTTTTTCTCAACCTTTATCTCTGGAAGCATGAATTTTGAGCCGTTTTGTCGTCGGGGCCATCCGCTATTACTATCAAAATAACTGTGTCAAAGTCGTAAATTTAGTCCGATTTCTGTGTATGTATGTATGATTGTGAGTCGTAATTAGAGCGTTCGGCAGGTCTTTCAACAGCGATAACTATGATGTTGTGATGACAGTATTGTTTTTGTTATAACTACGATGTAATCAATCTATGGAATTGCAAGCAGCTGTAAACTTAACCCTAATGTGAAAGCTTTTTATGGAACTACCGGGTGTCCCAACAAACTGGATACAAGTTTGAAAAATTCTGACGCCAAGAGTTTCGTTAAAGCACCCAAAAGCTATTTTTATGTTGACTCTCAATGGATGAATTAAATTTTGATATTTTTCTGATAATTTTTGAATAATTGGTTGCAGAGCAATAAATCAGCAAGTGTAAAATTTCCTCTCAGACCCAAACCAGAGCTTCCAGCAGAAAAGAGCTAACGATTCTAGGGATGGCAGAAGCATGTCGGCCCTGGACACCCAAAGCTGATTTGCCTCTGATACGAAAGTAAATGTTTATGTTAACCCTCAATGGCTAAAATTAAATTATATATTTTTCTTGCCATTATCAGTGACTTGGTTGTAGAGCTATAAATCAACAAACGCAATATTTACTCTTAGGCCCAAACCAGAGCCGCCATTGTAGACCCCTGAGAAGGCAAGAAACCCTAAAGCATGGCAAGCCTCGATATTCTCAGCCAGCAATTTGCTACTGATTTCAATTGAACAATACTAAATCAAAGACTTTCCTTGAAAAATTGTATCACTGTTTCTTATCGGTCAAGGGAATTCTTTACCTTTACTACAATGAACCAGTTATTGTTAAAATACAGTTTTTAAGGAAAGTAAAAATAAAGATATCTCTTGATGAATGATAATGTATTATGAGTGTCCCTTGAGAATGTTTTTCTCTCGGTTTCTAACAATAATAATCATGAGGCATATCAGTTTTGGATGTCGAGGGCCGACATGCTTCTGGTTTCCCTAGAATCGTTAGCTCTTCTCTACTGGAAGCTCTGGTTTGGGTCTAAGAGGAAATTTTACACTTGCTGATTTATTGCTCTGCAACCAATTATCCGAAAATTATCAGACAAATATCAAAATTTAATTCATCCATTGAAGGTTAACATAAAAATAGCTTTTGGGTGATTTAACGAAAGCTCTTGACGTCAGAATTTTTCAAACTTGTGTACAGATTTTTGGGACACCCGGTAGTATACTTCATAAAAATGACACAGAAACCCGTCAATCTGTTGCAGTAAAACCCGTCTTTTGTCAAAGTTGATTATGATTTCGACCGATGCGATGCAGTGATGGAAACGTACAATAAAAACCTTTCAATACTTCTTCCTAATTAAATTTTCTTATTGTGTGCACGTCCTACAGGAGTTTTCAATGTTGCAAAATGTTGCTTCTTGTTTGTTTCTTTTAGCCTAAAGTTGGAATATTTCATTGTTATTCGTTTAAATACTGTGCAGTAATTGCTACCCAAAAATTGCTTCAGCTCGGAAAATTAGTCCATTTTTTGTCAATATATAAAATTACGAGTCCTTGTTAGTGCGATGAGGGAGGTAATTTTGAAGGTGGTGATAGCGATAACTAGTATGAAATTCATGACTATATTTTGTACCACTCTAAAAGCTGAATTCAGTCAGTCACACTTGAGGCGATTTTTAGCGGTGCGATGCGGCGTGGCGCAATAACGTCCAATTAATGCACCTTTGTCGCATTGGCAATGCGTAACTGCGCTGCATCTTGAATGCGTCAAGAACGACGCTTCAAGTGTGACTTCAGCTTCAGACCTTTCAACTGCGTAACGTATCGCTTAATTGTTATCAAGTCACAACTGATTCATTTTCTCCCACAGCTGCCATCTTGGAAGCAAGTCAAAATGTTGTTTTGAGTGACACATCAGCAACAACAACATCATCTAAAATCACGACGATACACATGAAATCAAGGACTTCTCCTTATACCAACTCAACCATTTCTCGTGCGTCGGTGCCTGACTTTTGCGTCTTGTGGGAGGTAATTCATTTCTCTACTACTAGCTGTTTCTTTGCTCGTTTATTTACAAGAAACTCGTTTATAAATAACTGGCTTATGAGAAACTACTGTAGATCTTAGATGCCCAAAAATGTAAAAGACGCTAATGCGACCTTTAAGCCAGCAAGAAACCTTAAAAAGCTACATTGCTAAGCCTATAATAACTGTTTCCGAGGGCAATACCAGAAAATATAAACCCGAAGCCGTCAGGTCAAGACCGAGCTTGCAAGTTTTTGTACAGAGGCGGAGGGTTACTATGCTCGGTATTGCCCGAAGGAAACAGATATTATAGGCAAGCTTGTTATAATGGCGATATTATTGCACCCTTATTATTTTAGTGATATTCACTACGGTTGGATTTCTTTAGGGTCATAGAACTCAAATGTTGTATGCCAAGAATCGTTTTCGTAAGTTTTTGCACCTAAAAATTGGAAACCAATTAAGAAACTACTAGTAAAGGAACGATTAAATTTGATGAAAAATTGAAATACCTTTTGTAATAAAAACTGCTGATTCAAGTCTCTTATAAAAAAGAGTGCGTTGATAAAATTATTTTGTCGGTATCCATTTTTATAAGCTTCTTGAAAATTCGTTCGTAGGCATCCTTTTTGGCATACAAAGCAGTAGTTTCTCGGCGTGCAATGNATTGCCCGAAGGAAACAGATATTATAGGCAAGCTTGTTATAATGGCGATATTATTGCACCCTTATTATTTTAGTGATATTCACTACGGTTAAATTTCTTTAGGGTCATAGAACTCAAATGTTGTATGCCAAGAATCGTTTTCGTAAGTTTTTGCACCTAAAAATTGGAAACCAATTAAGAAACTACTAGTAAAGAAACGATTAAATTTGATGAAAAATTGAAATACCTTTTGTAATAAAAACTGCTGATTCAAGTCTCTTATAAAAAAGGGTGCGTTGATAAAATTATTTTGTCGGTATCCATTTTTATAAGCTTCTTGAAAATTCGTTCGTAGGCATCCTTTTTGGCATACAAAACAGTAGTTTCTCGGCGTGCAATGCTTTTAGAGCTTTCAAGAACCATGTATATTTGAACAAACTTTGAAGAACATTAGCCAATGAAGTATTAAACAGTTACATTCCGTGTATCTAATTTTCTTCGCTGGAACTTTTTTGATAAATTTTCTTTCAAAATATATTCACCAGTATTTAGTCTTTCCTTGTTAACGAGTCACACTTGACTATATCCGTGGTAAAGGCTGTTTTAAATTTCCATAGACACCTTTCCCAGAATACATGCCAATGGTTTATACAGCTTCAGTGGTCTTGTCGAATCCACCATGGGCAGACATAGATCTTCTCGACATGTAAGTAACAACTCGTGTCACTCAATTATTTTTGGTGAAATTTTGCCGTGAAGCTCTAACTAAATCGATACTGTATTTCGGAAAGCAGGTGAGCATGATATGGAGTAAAGAACTTTTCAGGCATCCAATGTTATTGCTGCGCACCAGCACGCATTGCAATATTATCTGGAGAAACTAGATTGTTGTGGGTCGTATCGTTAGGACATCACCAAAGCAGACGACCCACAGTTTTGCTCCTCCGCCTGAACTATTTCTATTGTCCGCCCCCAGCGTCTATTATCAACTAGAGACGTCATAGCCTTGCACTCCTGTTGTTAATCGCCTAAAAGTACCGATTTGTCATGGAACTCAATTTAGTGAACGTAAACGCCGGAACAGGGAATGAACTCATGGACTTTTTCGAGTGACTATTGTTATTGCTAGTTAGCATAGGTTCCAAATCTTTAAAATGGTCGGTGTAAAATTATGTGACCTATTTCTTTGAATGGAATGACTTGAAAGAAACTTTAGCTGCTATGCTATAACTCTACCATTGGACTTTTCAGAAATCTTCAATATTTTTAGAATTAGTGTGCTTTTCTTCTTTTTAAGAATTCAAGAAAAAAGATCATCGTAATTTCTAAAATCTTCGAGGAAACATAGAATAATTTTCAAGAAATACATAGTTTATAAATGTCTACAATATAGTATAAAGCAAAAGTCTTTCACTCTTATGGTTTATGATTTAGACATTTGATGACGTCACATCCTCGAATGAGTTTAAATATAAATACGCTGTAATTTCGAAAATATTCAAGATTTCTGAAAAGTACAACGGTAGAGTTATAGCAA
This sequence comes from Aurelia aurita, assembly GCA_004194415.1. Lineage (NCBI taxonomy): Eukaryota > Metazoa > Cnidaria > Scyphozoa > Semaeostomeae > Ulmaridae > Aurelia > Aurelia aurita. The sequence goes on along the minus strand of REGM01000006.1, from coordinate 579,222 downwards.
AGTAGCTAAAGTTTTTTCAAACCGTTCAATTCATAGAAATAGGACACAGAATTTTACACCGACCTTTTTGCGTCAATTTAAAGATTTGAAACCTATGTTATTGCTAGTTTGATCCAATGTTAATTCTCGAGGTAAAGATCACAGGTTGTATGAAAATTGTATCATTTATTAGCCAAGGAGCGCAAATTCAGTTAACTTTTAATTTTAGAAATCGTCATGATTGCAGAACGGCTAGAAAATGGTTGAAAACGCATGATCATATCTATGAGCCTTCAATATCGATGAGACTTTATTGCGAAAGAGGCTGCCAATTGATTACCCTACCCATGATGCAATTCGAGAATATATAATCATTAACATAGCTAAACCAACCAGTCTTTTCACTGTTGTGTGGCGTTTCTTTGACCATGTGTTCCGGCCTTAAAGCAGCTTTTCTGCCAAAACTGGAAATCATTAAATTCAAATAAATGAAAGGAGCCTTCCTTGAAAATACCACACAAAAAATTTGAAATAGTTTTAGCTTTTAGCTACTTACAGAAATATGTTTGATTTAAAATCGAACAGAGACTTTTGCTGCTATAACTTTTCAAATGGGGGGAATTTTCTGTAAAGCACCCGGTATACCAAAGCAAGGAATGCTAATTTGACAGCGAGCCACTAAATGTACGAGGAATACCCATAACATTTCGATAGCACTTTTTCTAAACAGGACAGAAAATGTCTTTCATGTGCTCTCGTTTGTTACTAATCCTTTTATAGCTAAAACCTACAAGACATTCAATCATTTCTAATGTAGACAATTGCTTTCCCTAGTGATCCACGGCCTAGCATACCATTCAATGCCTACGATGACCAAACAAGCATAAACAGGAAAAGTTTCCTTGGAGAATATTCAATCATCGACGGCCTGCCAAGGTAAGACATTGCTCAGTATAATCCGTGTCGGTGTACAGAAAAATTGACGAGTGTTTCCGTTACCGTTGCCATTGCCGTTACCGTTGCCATTGCCGTTACCGTTGCCGTTGCTGTTGCCGTATGATAATTTTATCTCTGCATTGTTAGGTAGTAGTTGAAAAAGAAAGATAATCGAGCCCATAAAAAAGACAACTCTAGCATAAGACAGTTAAAATTGGGTTGTAAAATGCATTTAATTTGTCCTGTATCGCCCAACCAGCTTCTTGTGAGATGCAAAAACTCACCTTAGCTGCTGTTGAAAATAGGTTTAATGAAACTGGTTTTTTCCCTAAATTTTTGTTTTAACTTGGAAAATAATTTTAACCTTTTTATGGAATAATTTGTTTGTCTTTGTCACTGCGCCCAGAAAATATGCACGGTTTAGCTGCGGAGGCAGCAATGCTTCCAGAATAGAAACAAAAGAAAGTTACGTAATTTTGACCATGCTAAAATGTATATGCTTATACATGCTACAATGTCTGAAGATTTCCATGTCGATTAGCAGGAAGTTAAGACACTATATATGAGCCACTTTACAACACTACAAGGACGATACGATACCATGGGGAGCAAAAAGCAATGACTATACCCCTTTTAATCATTTGTAGAAAAGGAGGCATTTTATGATGTTATTTTATTGCAGAAACCCAATGGGAAGAACTGGAATTGTAGGCAGAGGACTTCTTGGTAAATGGGGACCAAATCATGCTGTTGACCCTATCGTTACAAGGTAAGGCATAATATAATTCGTCCACTGCCGTTCTCTCTTCATAATCTGATGCTCAAGTCAATGGTGCGCAGAAAAGGTGAGACAAGGCTAATCAAAACTTCTCGAAAAAGCAGTGCTTGCAATATTTCTTACCTTTTTAGCTAACCCCGAACCTCTCCTCTTTTGAGATTACTCTGGCTCACTTGTTGCAGAGTACTCTGATCACGCGTCTAATGAAACAAAGCTGTCAGTTGGTTAATAACATGAAAAAATGTATGTTATTCACCGCAGTAATGATACCCTTGCTCAGGCAAAATGTGTATAAGGACCGACAATTGCTGTTGTGTTTCCACTGAGTTTGCTGAAGTCTTAATTCCTGGTAACTTGTAGCAAGGGCGCCTACCTTGTGTGACTGTTTTCGTGACATAGTACACGGAGCAATTGCTGTCTTGATAATCCGTGACGGCTATTTTCAAATTCTAACGTCTATCAGTGTTGACCAATCAAAAGCGCGCTGTCTGGTTCCCTGTGGTCATCTCCTGTAACTGTTGATATCGCATTACATCAACACCTGAATCTGAAACCACAAAATTATCTTGCGTCATCTTACGTCTTCCGGTTTGGATAAAACGACTACAATGCAGCAATTGCTGAACTGAACTGAACTGCGAATAAACTGAACTGCGAATAAACCCAATTCATACAAGGTAGGCGCCCTTGCTTGTAGCTGATCAAAAAGGGAAAAGACTGAAATTTAACTTTTGAAAGCGTTTCGAATCCATTCACTGTACACAGCTTTTAACAATCTTTATTGAGTTACTTTGTATTCATTCATTCATTCATTCATTCATTCATTCATTCATTCATTACTTTATTCTAAGTAGGCTTGTAAGATTTCTAGCTGTATTACAGCTAATTTAGGCCTACTATGCATGCCGCATCCAGGCATGGGACCCCATCTTAACGTCCCTTCCGAAGGACGTAATAAACGTACTGAACATATCTTTAAGGATGTAATAACATATAAGGATGTAATGAATATATCTTTTTCTCGCAGATGGAAACGCTCCAGTTCTGGTATTGTTCTTGATAAAGGAAAGCGTGTATTAGAATTTGTTGCAATCCAGCGAAAAGACAATCATCAATGGGCTATTCCAGGGGTATGCATTAAAAATATTTATATCTTATAAACTTCTGGGCCCGGTTGTTCAAACCACGATTAGGACAAATCTTGGATTAAAAGCATAATTCTGTAGCCGTTTCCATAGTCCTAATCCGGTGTTAATAAAGCCTAATACTAGTTTTGAACAACCGGGCCCTGGATACGTTTGTGTTTTTGCTTAGTGATAGCTGTCAAAAAATCGCAAAGATTTTTGTTTATGTTGATATGAAACAAATTTTTTGCGGTTCCACAGAGCGTTTTGCAGCGTCTGTGTTTCGTCCATTAGAANGGTGTGGGGGGGGGGGGGGTAGCCCGTCAGCATAAAAGCTAGTTTCCAAGGGGTCTTCCCTTGTTAACATTTTGACAAGTATAGAGACTCAGTTAGGCATATGTCTGAATGCGTATGACCGAGCAAGATTTCAACCCGTTCTCCAATCGTGATATTCTTCTGCTCGAAGCAAATTTTTTACAAAAATCACTATATCACAAATGCACATTTTAAAGGCTGGGTCCCTTGTTTCCTGTATTCTTCGACTTGCATGATATCATTTCGGTAGATAGAGACTCGATATTACACTGAAAACTTGACCCTATTTACAGTTACACCCACGCTACAAGATCTTGTAGCACCAATTCACATGGTAGAATGAGCTTTCTTCATATTTATGATAATTTTTGTTGGTTAACCGTTTGCTTAAAGACCTTGTGCTCTCAATGATCCTTTGCACGTGTGCGAACCGTCAAAACATCATATTGGCTGTTAATAAAATATTTTGAACAAGCAATAATAGGAAAATAAATAGGGACGGGGAACAGAGCTTTCCTAATCCTTCAGTTATTTTCAGGAATGTCTGTTGTTTGAAATAAAAAGCGACGGCAAACAGATAATACAACATCGCCATTGCTAGGCCACAATCATTTTCACACAGCATGAAAATCACTGTAAGACTGCAAAAGATCATAAGGAGCACAGGGCCTTTAACGTGATTTTTGTTGCATTTCATTGCTGTGGCTTGATGGTTGATGGTAGGTGGTGATTCGGTTGATACACGCACAAAATAGGGCCAGTTTTGTTGGCGCTTCATTATGAGTCCATGTGGAGCAAGGGCCAAGGTTTACTACAGGGAAACAAGGGACTAACTGGACCTTAATCGCTTGAAAGTATCTTCTTCTTGCTTTCAGGTATACAAAGGCTATGTCGACGATCCACGTAACACTGATAATGCATGGATGGAAACTGTTGCATATAATTTTCATGATGATACTGGTGAAATCTTTGGCGAACTCGAACTTAAGGTACGTCATGTTTTCCACCCTGGGGCCTTACGATCCAATGACTCACTCTACATGGAATGAAATGTCTCCATGGGGTAACAGTTTCTCGATTATTTCAACTTTCCAATCAAAATTTCGGCATTGCCATTTTGTGCTCATGGGACCCCACACTAAAAAAGGACATATTAAAAGCATGAAATGGTTTGGCATTTATTTTGCCTTGACCATTAAAGTCTTGTCAAATTAGATATCAGGTGAGATTTGCGATAACGCAAAGTTACTCATGCGAAACATTTAATCGTTGTTATTCGCGGGCATTTTCTCCTGACATCTACTTTGAGACAGAAATTAGATTTATTTGTTCACCCATTCGGTGCACAGTCTTCTTTTACAGAAATTAGACGAGAGACACTAAAAACGGGTCAGATGTTGCATTATATGAAGTCATTTTCAGCGATAAACAAACAGCTTGTCATGTCAGGAAAGCTACGAAAATTTATAGGACTAATTTCACAACTCAAACAATATGTAGCAAAACTTATCACAAAATAAGCTGCAAAATTAATCTAATTATCGATATGAACTGAAACCAATATTTGTATACATTAAACAGCCTTTTTACAAAACTTATGATGAAAAATAATTGGTCACAAATTAATATAAAATAGATCTACAATAAACCTGGTTACTACGATGTAAAAAATCTAACCTACCTTATTACTTTGAAAGATTAAGCAACTTGACACAGAATCAACAAATTGGAAATAAGTTAAAAATCACACAAAAACTTATTGTCACGAATCACTCAACCACTTCAAAAATAATCGAATTTTGTGTATATAACACAACCCATTGGGAAAAGGATTAAAGTCTTTCTCTCATTAGATGTCAGGTGAGATATGCGAGAACGCAAAATTGCTCATGGAAAATTCTTTATTTGTTTTAATTCGCGATTTTCGCCTGACATCTAATTTGAGACAGACTTTCATTACTTTCTACTAACTATGAAAATATACAAACCTACTTTCAAAGAGCACACGACTTTAATAAAAATATTTTTGAAAAGATAGTACAAAAAAGATTACATGTTACTACGAATAACATATAAGATAAACGTATAAAAAACGTATAAAAAGAAAAAGAAAAGATAAACGTATCGCTTGGTTAATAGACCATCAACTACAAAAAATATTCTATATGGGCTTATAATATACATAAGTACATCTGGTACATATCTGCTGCTATTTGCCTGCATTATGGGGAGAAAGTCATGGTTTTTGCAAGTTTAGCTTGTGCAGCCCCTTAGACAGTGTCTTTGACTTATTAGTGCAGAAACATATGTACTTGAGTGTTTTTTTAATGTAAATTCGTGGCAACATACGTTTCTACGTTCTTTAGGATGCCAACAAACAGAAAAACATTGGTGCCACTTTTTCTGAGCACATTTAGGTGTATTTTTCGAGTTTTTCTTTTCGTTAAAAATGTATCCTTTAGAGGTATGACATTTTGAAAACCATGATTATCCGTAGTGTTCTTTAATAAATGATAACGCGGTTCTTTATTTGTCTTGTCTTACACAGGCAGGAGACGATGCTGAGGCAGTTCGGTGGCAAAGAGTTAGTGGTAATATTCCATTGTTTGCAAGTCATGTTGGCATACTTGAAAAAGTGGCAAAGATGCATCAAGCTGCATTCTACTAATCTCAAGATAGTTCCACATCTGCAAGCATTTATTTTTAACTAATGTGTATATCAGTCGTTGGGGGATGGAATTGATTCCAGCCTGCAGGTACAGTTTGGAAGTAAATGTATGTTCCACTAAAATGGTGTGTTCCATTAACGGTTGTTTAGTGGAATTTCCGAGCGGATGGAAATTCTATTGTTTACGGGAGAAATTGTCGCTTTGGAATTGAATAGAAATGTTGCGGCCCAGTTACTTTTGATTCTTTAAAATTCCACACGCTCGGAAAATTCCACTGACTGGAAACAAGCTTTTAAAGACAAATGACGGACATGTAGCCATCCATTTCCTATTGTTTCATCATTTATGGAGAACCACGGGGGGGGGGGGGGGGTTCTTCCATAGTATCTTCCATAGTAAAGGTACCTGGGGATGTGTCGCGCTCAAGGGTATACTTTTTCGGACTTCTGGTCTAGCCAAGGGTATCCTTTTTGGCAATTTTTGTCTAGGCAAGGGTATAATGTTTGGCAATTTTCGTCCAGGAAAGACCAAATTTTCTTAATTTAGGCCTAGAAACCCCAAATTTTGGCGATTTTGGTCTAGAGAAGGCGAAATTTTGGTGATTTGTGCCTAGAAAAGGGCAAATTATGGCACTTTTGGCCTAGAAATTAGTCTAGCCAAGGGTATCATTTCACAAAAATTGGTCTAGTCAAGTCCAAAATGACGTCAGGGAACCAGACTGAAGATATTTTTATTGCTGCACTTTGATACATGGACAGATAGTACGACAGATGGTACCTTCTTGCAATGTAGCCAGATACGCTCGAATAGTATTTATTAAACGTACGGCGGATCGTACGTGTAAAGCCTGGTTTCCACTTGAACTTATTCTGCTTTTTACTGCTCGTTTTGGTTTTCGCTGCTCAGTGCTCATCTTCGAAATGCTCTTTCTTGCTCGTTGTTGTTCGTTATTGCTTGTTTTGGTTTCAGATGAGTGTTTCCCTTTACTTTCCGTTGCTTTTACGTTTAGTGCTCTTGTTGCTTGTTTGGTTTGGAAACCAGGCTCAAGCGATCCATTATATACCTTGAGTGACTCGACTAGAACAGTACCAGATAATTTAGCACAGGGGTCGTTTGTTTTGATGTAATTTTTAGTTTGGAGGTAATTTATTGTTAGGTTATTTAGCACGAGATGTAATTTATACTTTTTTATCTAATCTTAATTTAGAGGTAATTTAGTATCATTGTATTTGTAGTTTAGCACGTGATGTAAATGCATACTTTTAAAATGTACTTAAAACCTAGGATTTTTATCTGAACCAGAACTTTCTATTATTTTCCAGTAGTCAGATCAGAAAGATTAAATCTTTCAAATGATTGAAGGCTTCTTTTAAAGGTAATGTGTCCATACAAGTAGGCCTCCCAGAGCAAGGCATGTGATCAACTAAAATTTCTTTTCAATATCGCATTACAGTATTTTCTTTATTCATGTGATCAGTTTGAATATCAACCAATCATTTGCTGAGAATTTGATGGATGTTGACAGGTTGGGTATACGCTGGCCTTATATATGGACACATTACCTTTAACTAAAGTGCTTCTTGTTTATTAACCTAAGGAGATTCCCATGGTCGATTCTTTCTGACAAATGGTGGAACTCGAATTGGATTTCCAATGTTTAGACTGCGAGTAATGAAGATTTACCAGATTCAACCTCTCGTTCCAAACCTCAAATCTGGGACAGTAAAATGGTCTTCTTGGGATTTATGCGATCGGGTTTGGTGCAGGGTAATTTAAAAACTAAAAATATACGAGAGATAAAGAAGATTACTATATAGTAATTACCATATCACGTAAAATACTTTCAGTGGCTTAAATTTTCTTTTCTCCAAGATTTGAGTGCACCCATTTATACCTGGAGTTGCAATTTCGAAAGTACAGTTTACACTAGACACATGCTTTATTAAGAGTTGAAAACTGTTACAATTAAAGTTAGTTGACGGAGCTAAAGCCAGCGTCGTTCCAAAAATAGTTTCAATTCAACTCAATTGAAATTTAGTACACAATTGAATTGACCAATCAGCGCTTGCCTTTCCACGCGTGACTGAAGTGACCACGTGAAATTGGAACCACAGAAACAAACTGATCACATGAAATTGTTGATCACACAAAGTTGGTCAATTTTCATTGGCTAAGATACCAGATCTATTTTTATCTTACCCAGTCCCCTGCATATGCAGCTCTGAGTTAGCTATTTAAATCCGTCAACTAACTTTAATGTCAACTGGCAATCGTTTTCGTATGCCAATCGCTAAGCAGAGTAGAAGATCGAACCCACTTTAGATGGGCTCAAATAGTAGTTTATTTTCCAGAAAACTAAAAATTCATAGCATGGAAGTCCTTGATGTTGTCACTTTTGGTAGTAGCCAGCAATAAAAAACCTTATGTATGTATTCCAAAAATACCCCTTGAGCACAGTGAAAGTTTCTAAGCAGGGCCATTTTGGTAACAATTCGCAGCAGTCCGTAAAACGGTTGTTTCCCACTGTCAGGTTCCAAAGAGCACCCCATAGGGCAGATAACAAATTACCCAAGTAGCACTGCATGAAAGTTTTTTTTGTATCATAGTTTTTCTTAGTTTTTTGGTATTATTATTACCAATAAATGACGGAACTTAATTTTAGTTTGACTAATAACTAGTATTTACTTGTACTTGTATATACGTCATTAAGAAGGGTGTTTGCAAATCTTCAGATTCTTATATGTCGAATTCTTATATCATATAATAAGTTAACGATCACCAGTTTTTACTGCTTTTTCTTGCTTTTTTCTCGCATGCCAAACATCACCAGATATAGATAAAAGACTTTGGAATGTTGCAACGGAACTAACAGTACAGGTCTTGTGTACATTAAAGGCAATTGGGCAACCGGCATGCATTGCAGCTCTATTTGTAAAGGTGGCCTAATTTCAAACGCTGCTTTCTTACTTATTGTTGAGCTAAAATGTTGACGCAACTGGCAGCCTAAGCTTACAGTTGATTCAAAGCTGAGTAATGGGTTTTAGAAATAAAGACTGTTAAACTTTTCCCGGCCTAGCGGACCACAAGAAGACACGTGACAAGGAAATCCTTTAAGATCTGTCTGATCTGATGTTTAGCGTATCACATGACCTACTCGCCCTTAATATGCCCTTCCAATAAGATGACATGTTTAAGAGATGAGACCTTTCCTTCATTCAAATAAAATGTCTTTGATATTGACGAAAAAGTCTGTCTAAACGTAAATGTCTCCAGGCAGAGAAATAGGGATTACATCTGAATCTAGACTAACTGTCAGATCGTCCTCGCTGAAGGCTGGATCAAAAGCTCTACAGAATCGCAGAATAATTCTATGAAAGAATAAATCATTACAAAGATGGCATGGCAGCGAGGAACTTTTCACCAAGATGACTTGCGTTTCAACATTTTGATTATATAGGGATCTGATTAAGAACGCAATGCATCTTGGTAAAAAGTTCCTTGCAGCCATCTTTATCCTAATCATCTATTGCAGTTTGGTGTTGTGTTCAGCGCCTTTTTGATTTCGACAACTTTCTTGTTGAAACATAACAAAACTCAATTTATATGATAGAAAATCTCTATTCCTGCTAATGAAAGATGAACGAAGATCAGCAATGAGGCATAAAACTACTACTACGCAAAAGGTGACAAAATATTTTTCCTTCCTGTGTCCCTATGCCCGTGGAGGTTGTTAACACAGGGAAACAAGGAAAACCAGGCACAACAACAACAACCTTCACGGGCATAGGGACAGATGGAGAAACGGGCATAGGGACACAGGGAGGAAAAAACTTCGTAGGAATAACTACCGCGTTTTTTAACGCCCATGCTTACAGTTTCAAAAGTATAAATCAAATTACAAATAGATTTCTTGTTTGAAATTAAGAAAAATCAGGCTTTCTGCTGATGACACAAAACTAATTTTCAAATACACTGCATGAACAAGAGAAAATTCGTGACAATTTCCAAGGGACTATGGGTGTCAACTACTTACACGGAAGAACCTTTCGCACAAGTACCAAATGATTAAAACTGGCAAACTTTTATTCTCTTAGAGCGAACTATAGCGTCAATCAATTTGATATGGAGTACGTTTTGTCGTAAAGCGAACTTTCGCAGATGGCCGTTCTGCGGTTCTAGGACACTTTGCAGAGTAAACTTTCATAGTTGCCTGAAAAACGGGAACCCACATAATTCTATTATTTGATGATTAAATTTTCTGTTTTCTGCTTGACCGAGGAAAATATGTACAGCCTCCAAACAGATATTTAGCTGGTAATTAAATAAATGCTGGCAGCCACATGAACCGAAGAATTAATACTGTTGAAAGAGTTCAATAAACCTCAAGGGCCTTTTGGTGAACCTCTAAAATCTAATAGAAAGGCAAGAGCATATCACGTCTTCTTATAAAAGAATTACGTTAAAACTAGACAGATTAGATGCGATTCGGGGTTATCACGACATTTAGATCAATCTTGTAGGATTCGTCACCCTAAGATCCTCTTGGGCCTAAGGATAAATTTAATATTCCCTGAAAAATCCATTGTCATGTATACGCTTTTTGATTACAAAGTACTTTGTAATCTAAGAAGCGACTTCGTTTTTAGAAGAAACTGGTTTGCAGGGCCGTCGAGAGACGGCCGGGGCCCCAGGGGTGAGACCCCCAAGGGGCCCTCCCGCGCCAAAGGCGCGGGAAAATTTTTTGGACCACGCCCTTTTTCCCTTAGGCCACACCCCCCTATGTACTGTCTAAACGCTGTTTTTAGATGGAAACGCCTTCCTATAGATTCCTGAAGGAAAATTGACAACAAAGAAACAATACATGCCTACTTCCTTGCGGGCCCCTAAGGGCCCCGGGCCCCCTGGTAACTACCCTGGCTACCCCCCCCTCTCGACGGTCCTGCTGGTTTGTAAGAAACTAATGTAGTCCCGTGGGGGGGGGGGGGGGGGGGGGGGCTTCAGCCCCACCAATAATTTGC
>REGM01000006.1:543015-554205 GCA_004194415.1 Aurelia aurita | reverse complement strand
ATTTACGGCCAAAATTCGGCCAACTTTTGCTTCTTCGGCCAAAACCATTATTGACGGCCAAGGGTTTTGAAAAACGGCCAGAATCGAGAAATTTGGCCGTCAAAACGGCCAAATGGCAACCCTGCTAACAAGGGCAGATTTTGCAGCAACATACTGAAAGTCCCAAAATGAAGTATCGGCGTTTGAAAAATCTTCAATCTGGTTTTGCTATTTTATCTTTAAATTATTTTTTTTAGTTGCATCAAGGTCAAATTATTTTTAGCAATAACAAAAGTATGCAAAATCATGTGAAAGACTTTGAAATGATAGTGTGAAACCATGGGCGTTAAGAAACGCGGTAGTTATTCCTACAAAAATGTTTTCCTCCCTGTGTCCCTATGCCTGTGAAGGTTGTTGTTGTTGCATCAGTTTACAGTCACTCAAATCAGAATGCAGGGAAACAAGGAAAACCATGCACAACAACAACAACCATCACGGGCATAGGGACACAGAGAGGAATGGGCATAGGGACACAGGAAGGGAAAATTTTTTGTAAACTACCGCGTTTCTTAACGCCCATGGTGAAACCCCATATTTTGAGCCATAGACTTTGGAAGACATTATAAATTTGCCCAAGATTCTTAAAGGGAATAGACATAGCTATATTGAGTGGTCGATATAAATAGGCTATGAAAACACCCACGCACCCATTGTTTCTTCAGCTACACAATGAAACGGCATGTGCCAACAGTATCAAATACAATATTTCTAACTTTGCCTGGGCCAGCTTTTAACTATGTCGATTCCCTTTAATCTTACGATTTCACAATGATTTTCAATTCTTACATGATCACAAGATTATTTTCTAGCACAATCAACCATGTTAAAGAATTTAAAGGGGCGAAAAGATAGATCTACTTAAAATTCTGTGCACTGAAATTTTGTGTTACTGCAAAACCTGGTAGCTAATAAAACATCAGAATTTCGCTCATGGGAAGATGTTGACAGGATGATGTATTTTCCTAAATTATTTAATTTGATCTTTCATGCAACACCTCAAAGAGGAAAACTGAACATTAATCATTTTGAAAACTGAATCATTAAGAAAACTGAATCATTTTGGGACACCCTAGTTTACAGTATCTTTTTCATGCTGTATTTCTTTGGACCCAAGTGCATGGAATGCACCCCAGGCTAAATGACAACATTAGCACTCATCAATTCAATTTTTCCTTTCAGTTGCAGGAAGCGACAGTGGATTGGCTAAACAATGTAGCTTTGGTCTTCTAACTGCAATTTATGAAAGTGCAAAGGTGAATGCAGATCAATCAAATTTCAGGTAATAAACAATTCAAGATTATCCAGTGTTTCTGAGGTTTGTGAAACAGAGTAAGTTAAGGAGTGAGCACAATGAGCGACTTCAAAGCTCCAGGTTATGTTTTATCCCCCAAATTTGACAAACTAGGATGGAAATTTTCAACAAGCAGTAAGAGCCTTTTGGTAATAATTGTTCTTCAAGATTTTTTACTGTAGATCAGTTGTAACAATAATAATATGTGTTATTTCATGCTAGCCTGTCAAAACAACTGATTGCTGTGTTTAGTTAAATTTCCAGGTCCCATAACTTTAAAATGTAATGTAAAGTGTTATTTAACAGGATTGCATTGTTTAAGCCATTATTTATTGAAATTGATCATGATTAAACAAAATTTCCGGCAGCTCAATGTTAGAAGAGTGCAAATGGACACCAGAAAGAGTTGAATTCTTGCTCAAGAAATTTGAGGTTTGTATTTCTGTTTTTGCCTTTTGCAATTCATTTCAAAATACTAATTTCTGGAAATAACAGAAGTACTACCAATAATTTGGCCTTGGTACATCTTTAAGCCGTCAAGGGATGGGGTTATTACAAATAGATTGTTGATTTTTGCAAAATAAAGGACAAATAATTACATAGACATGAACAGGACTGTTGACTCTAGGGAGAAATTTCAAACTTGTATCTTTGATACTGTATATATGTCATCTTACTGTATGTAGGTTTTTTACCTGAACTGTGACTCTGGTTTCTCTCTAGGAATGTAAAGATGAAATTCGCACAGAACTTTCTAGGTATGTACAGTATTTATCTGAAAATCTATCTTTTGAAGTTGCCATGATTGGAGGGGGAGGGTACTTTTGTCCGAAGGGGACATGCTGTTTTTCAGGGTATCACTTTTGGCCATTGTTCTAGCGCTAGGCTTGGAGGGAGGGCAGTTCTTCTAGGGTCAGTTTTCAAGAGGGTATTTTCTTTTTCTTGAACAGGTTGTTACTACGATGTTACTTGCTTAAATGTGTACATTTCGGGTATCCCTTCCCTGATTTTTCTAGAGCTGGCTATCCTCTGGGGGCAAAAATTCTGCCCCTGTGGTAGTGAAAGTCAAATCCCCCTGGGATTTAAGTGCAGCTTTTGGCGGTGGTGTTGTTATGAGACTTGTAGACAAAGAAAGAAGATTGATTATAGTTTGCGAGCGAGTAAAAATTCACAGGAGTTTTACTCTGTGATTTTCTGTTGATTTTCAGGATAGGTGTCTCGCACCCACATATTGTAGATGTTGACTGGCGATTAGACTATTACGTAAAGGTAAACATTCCCCGTTATACCAATGCTTAATGTTGATACTACAGTATAGTGCTGAGCTACCGGGTGTCCCAAAAATAAGTATACAGATTTGGTCAAGCCTAACGATCAGAATTTAGCATGAATCAATCCGAAATCATTTTTAAAACATCACTCGATAGTTAACTTTAACATAGATACCTTGTTTGTTGATATTGGTGCTTTGAGAGTAGAGATATAAATCTTCAAAGGACAAATTTTCCACCACTTCCCAACCAGAGCTTTGGCGTTTTGGCCTAAGCAAATTCTTAAAGCACAGCGAATAAGTCAACAATAGACTTGGAAAAATTTGAACCAGGAAGAGAAAATTAAAAACTGCACAACAAATGCATTTCACAAAATATAATTTACGTGACGCTTATCATCAAGGGAGCTCCGAAGTAAATTTATTCATTTTAAGTGAAACAAATTGTGGATATTGCTTAGGCCAAAGCGCCAAAGCTCTGGTTGGGAAGTGGCGGCCAATTTGTCCTTTAAAGATTTATATCTCTACTCTCAAAGCACCAATGTCAACAAACAAGGTATCTATGTTCAAGTTAACTATCGAGTAATGTTTTAAAAATGATTTCGGATTGATTCATGCTAAATTCTGATCGTTAGGGTTGACCAAATCTGTATACTTTTTTTGGGACACCCGGTATTATTTCACATCGAGGAAGATTTTGCAAATACCTTTTAAGAAAACTTCAAGAAATATGGTATGGTATGGTTGTTGGCGTTTTCTGCTATCGCTTGTTGCATCAAATAAAATCGAAAGAAAACTGCTATGTGTGCCCAAAAAGAACCCCTCCATGATGGAAGCATGTTTTTAGACAGATCTATATTTCAATTGTAGAACAACCATCTCGATAAAATCAACGAGCCAAGCTACTTAGTATCATTGAAAACCCAGGTAAGTGATTGACATGGATTGGATTATTATTATTATTATCAAATTGGTTACAGTTGGTACAATATATAGTAAAAAAACTAATTCAAACCAACTATTTACATACAAAGAAATTTACAAAAAAAGTTCATTTGTTATCCTCACTATCAACTATTCTTTTAACTGCAGATCTTGCATGTGCAATTTTACCAATTCCGTTCGTTGGTCATCCTTCTAAATATTGCTGCTGAGTGTGCATTTTTTATAGTATCAGGTAAAGTGTTCCAAAGTAGAGCTCCTTTGAATACAAGTGAATTATTTCCGAATGTGCTTGCATTTCTTTTTGGTAATTGCAAGAGATTCTTAGTTCGTAGCTCATATTTCACGTCCTTTCTTTCGAAGAATGTCCACATGAATGATGGATTTTCTTGTGAAAAGGCCTTAAAGATTTGAAGCATCAACTTTTGCAGTTTTTTTGTGTGGATGACTTTATATTGATCATATACATATAAATCTAGAAATTTTAGCAATAGAATTGGAGCTGAGTGACATTGTTAGGCCCTGTTCACACGACAACTGAACAAATCAGAACGGAATGGAACTTTTTAAGGGCATTCACGCGGAACTGGATCGATGAGAAGTGTCCTCCTAAGAGAATTAAATTTTGTAATCTGATCCTCAAGTTTTCTCTCCATTGTGCTTAAAGACCCATTGTCAACCAACAAAACTGCACTTGTGTTTACACTACCTTTGCAGAATTTCTGTTTCAGAAATTGTGATGACCCTGTACATTTTCTACTGAAGAAAGGGTTTTTGTATACCATTGTCAACAAACATATTTACATACATACAAAAACCCTTTCTTCAGTAGAAAATGTACAGGGTCATCACAATTTCGGAAACAGAAATTCTGCAAAGGTAGTGTAAACACAAGTGCAGTTTTGCTGGTTGACAATGGGTCTTTAAATAGCCTCATTGTTTAAAATTTACCATTACCTTGCGTACAAATTGCGCGAAAAAAATTCATAAATGGAACGGAAATTCTAAAAAGTGTTCACACTAGAGCTAAGTTGTTCCGTTCCATTTTACAGCTATTTTTCAGAGCCGTAAATACTTCAAAGCATTACCTTTATGCCATCTGCAGTATGCTCAGATAGAACTTAATGCTTAGATGCATAATCCTGGCACAAGGATGATTCCTGCACTTTTTATCGATCTTCTGCTTAGAAAATAAGAAAGATGATTACCATGGCCCCAGTTTTCTGCGAAACAAGATTGTCGGTCACGATTGTGGGTCGCAATATTGTCGTTAAACAGGATATTTCTGTTTGACGAAGATATTTCAACCCGCACGCTAAGAACACTTGAGATATACTGTAAACGAGCGAAAAGTAAACGAATTGGAACTAGGGAACAGGCGAGGGGAGTAACTCCTGTAGCGGGGTTGGGATACCTGTGCCTGCCCGGATTATGGGTTAGTTTGCAATATTTTGTCTCCCCTCAATGCATCTAAACAACCTAGAAACATTTGCCTCCAGAAGCATCAATATTTCTAAATGATGCGGTACATGTTATGTAATTTGTTCACAGGAAACTGGCGAACGACAATGCAACAACGTACAGTTCAGTTGTTCCGTAGAAGAACTGCAGGTTCGTTCTTTGCATGAATTTGCACTTTGGATCTTATGATGCATACATACACAGTTCGTTTTCCGTTTATAGAACCACCTCTAAGGGGACCATTATGAAAAATGGTCAATTTGACCTTTTAATGCTATCCCTGCCACTATAATTAGGGGTGTTTTTTGCATGTATTTAGTAACATTGTATTAAAATAGTATTGTATCTATTTTTATCTTTTAATCATTTAAATGTTATGCTTTTGTTTTTGTGGCAAATGGATACGTACATGCATACATACATACATTTTTTTTATTCCATTAAAAATTTTACAAGACGTATTACTAATTACTCTACCTACAAATTACTCTACAAAACACTACAAGGACGATACCACAGGGTGCAATAGACCATGACAACCCCGGGGCCATTACATGCAAAAAGATAACAAATACTGGGTGGATCAGGACAAATGCACCACTCGCCCGCAAAGCCGTACCCAAAGGATCACCCAACCGATTCGCATGGTTAAAAGATGGATGATTCTGACCTTACAGAATCAAGTCCATACATTCACACATACATTCATACATACATTCATACATACATTCATACATACATTCAATGTGTTTAAGTTAAGGAATATTTCACGATACAAAAACAATAACTGAATGTGCTCGAAGATCATTGTTTAACCATGGGCAACGCGGACGCTGGTTTATTAGAAAGTGAGATTTTACTCACCCAAGTAGGGTGTGCTTCTCCTTCAGATCTTTGGGCCCACAGCTTTGGAATCGAATAAATCGCCAAAAACAACATTCCGCCTCCCAACCTACTTCAAACGAAAATTAGGGGAATTTTCGCGTTGTCAACTTGCCCATGATTTTACATGCGGCCAAAGATCTAAAATGAACTCCCTCTGAAAGTCTGAAAGACCAAAAATTTATAAAATAAAATGCTTCTAATTGTCGCAAAGAGCTATTTGTAATAAGTCTAAGGAGCTATTGTCATATCGGTGCACAATAAACCATTAAAATGACCTGAGGCTAATCAGTCGAAACATTTTAGCGAGCGACGACAAAAGATGCTTTACTAACCTATTATTAATAAAAATACGATAGATAGCTTGAGTGGCTTCATTGTCCAGTTGATTTGATAATGTCTCGAGGTCATCAAATACAATGGAATACAATAGGCTATATTTGGATTGCCCAGGCCCCTGATTTAAGTCGCCTTATATCTCCGTCATTTGTCTTTAATCTCCCGGTCTTGAGTAGCCTGCGTGCAGACTACAGTCTGAATCCCTGACATCATTTTCGACCAAGGGGACTGGACTCCAGGCTTCTCCTTCACAATTCAACCCTTTTTCTTAACAAAAGGATGCGTTTGTCTCCTCCGCAACATCGACGACTGGGAACCAGGCTGTGCAGACTATACTTTTCCACTGCGAAGGAGTGCCAACGAGTAACTTGCATAGGAATCCTCGTTGGCACTCCTTCGCAGTGGAAAAGTATAGTCTGCCAGTCTGGTTCCCTGACGTCATTTTCGACTAAGGGGACTGGACTCCAGGGAAGAGGTCTCAAATGTCGATGTTGAGCTCTTCCTTCTCCTTCACAGTTCAGCCCCTTTTCTTAACAAAAGAACGCGTTTGTCTCCTCCGCAACATCAATGACTGGTAACCAGGCTGATAGTCTGCACGCAGGCTAAGTCTTGAGATAAGATCTGACAGAATGATGGTGGATAAAGCTCCGTTTTATGTCCTTGACAGAGCTCTTATTATTGTAGACTTGCCCCAAGTCTACTTTATGAAGTCCGTCTGACGGATCCTTTTCCCATCGTTCCTGGACCCGCCATTCCAACATTCCGTAACGGAACAAAGGGAGATTTTTTGACTCACTACTTTGTTCCTTTACGGAATGTTGGAATAGCGGATCCGGGAACTATGGGAAAGAGATCGGTTAGACGGATTTCATGAAATAGGCTTGGGGCAAATTTATTATTATTGTGACTGGAACTATCAGAGGAAACTATCGGGCGAGTCAAAAAATGTATACACTGTTTGAAAAATCATCCTGTTCAACTATTAAATTGATTCGAAAAATACCAACTCTTGAGAGGTTTTTGTAATTTATGATGCACGATTTTGCCCTGAAATAAAGTTTTGATTGGAATTGAAGTTCCAATTAAAGATTCGCGTTCGAAGTTCGAATTTCAAAATCCTCCTATTTGTTTACATTGATTCCTTGTTCCGAACTTTACCACAGCTAGCTAGTGGAACGGCAGACCAAAACTTTTATGTCGTTAGGTAGTTGTCAGGGAGCTTTTTACCAGCATGCTTTGCATGACCGCCATCTTTAGTGTGATTGTTTATTATGGCTTTCCCGAAAAGTGCTTTTCCTGGTTCTTGGCTAAAAAAAGGGTTCGCTTTAAACTTTTGAATTTGTTGAATAGGTTTGGCAATATAATTTTTCAAACAGTGGATACATTTTCTGACTCAACCGGTACAAGATGAGGTTTTTTTGTCAAATAGGATGCTTTTTAGAATACTATTGCTTAAAATACAATTTTCAGCTAGACAGACTTGGACCAGGTTGCAAAATAGCATAGACGATTGTGGTAATTATGGCATGGCATTGGGGAATTTTTAACCATGATATTTTGCATCTCAATAGGAATTGCCCAATCAAATCAATCGAAATTCTTTGAGACGCAAAGGATCATGGTACAAATTCCCTGACGCCATCTTTAGCGCAATCTTCTATTGAAAAATTTCTACAGTTAGGCTTTCATTTCCTCTTCTAGGATCTTGTTGGGAAGTTAAAAGATGCGACGAAATCTCTAGAAAAAGCGAGTCAAAGCTAAGTTTTTATGTTTGAATTTCGAACATGGAAGAAAATTTTATACGTAGTTGTAATTTCTCTATTACTTAATGTAAATTAATTTAAATTTAAAATCAGAGTCAAATGCCAGCCCCAGATAACTCTTTGTTTTATTTGCGTTGCTCCTAATTTAAATGAAAATTTTGACTCAAAATAGTGTTTTTCTGTGAAGTTAACAAGTACCAAAATGCCTCAGTCGAACTGCTAAGTACGTCTTTTCCTGTGAGGAAAATAGTCCTGCGCGTCTTCTTGAAAAGCAGTAGGTATTTTTCTGAAAAGATTCTGAGCTTTGTGCCGGTCACTGAATGATTTTTGTCTATCTATAATATAGCCAGATTTCCAAGAAATGTGCAGCCTTTGCAGGAACTTTTTTCTACAATTCGAATTTCCCAGTAAAAAGTTTGCTAGGGTCTTAAATTTTCAGTTTGGTTGGAATAGGAAGATCTAAAGAGAGGTGAGGTACTATAACAAACGCTCCAGTGATGGGGCTATGGCCGCGTAAATGATATTTGTGAAGCAGCACTTCAAAAAAATCACAGCACTCTATGATCTCTTTATAAATTTTAAATTTCCTCTGTAGTGAAGATACTGGGGCCCCCAATTGAATCAGCATGTGCTCCTGCCTCGCAGTGTACGTAGCAATAATCAAACAACCTCTGGTGGAGGGGGTAGCTTAACAAGTATAGGATAGCGGGGCTGTGCCATTTTTAGGGGTATTTTTATTGACAAATACGGCATTATAGGTATACATTTCCATCAAAGTAGTTAGGTACCCGGAATTATGGGTATAAAATTTGAGAAATATTATTAAAGACCAGAGTCATATGTAAGAATTTCAATCAAATTGAGAAATCTGGCTACCTTATAAACTGCAATATAGCGTTGGTAGTTTGCGACTGTCTTTTTCAAGTGTTTATTGCTTTGAGACACGGCCAATTTTTTCTCCTGCTAGGTGACACGGAATGCGCCCTTTTTTCACATAAAGACCCGGGATTATGGCCCCAGTTTTGTCTCATAATATCACGACCTGGTCACTTTACCCCCAAAGATATACCCCAGAGCAAAAAACCAAACACAAGGAATATGATTAATTTAACTCGTATTTACAACAAAGGAATTTGACTTATCTAGCTGGAGTATGATTATTATTATTCTACAAAATTCTTTCTTAATATGGTACACTGTACATTTTTAGATGTCTTCTTCTCCGACGTCGGTTTTCAAATCAATCGATCTTGGTTGATAGCTATCTTCTGTTTCTTGGTCTTCGTCTAATATAGGCACAATCAGATTATCTTTCGACATAAGATCGTATTTTGTGACGAATCTTGTGAATCGACGGCATAAATGTGTCTCGTTCTGCAAGAGACAAAACACAAAACGAAGATGAAAAGATATCTGAATGTCAGGAATCGATATTCTCCTCAGCTTTTTAAAATATTTTCTTTGTGTCATATGACAGAAACTTCTGGGGCATATATTCTTACCAGCTTGCCTACGGCCCACTCCCCCAGTTTTTGCTTTGCTTCCTGTCAGCCAAATTTTAGCATGTTCTAGTCATTTGGCTGTCCCCCCAGCATTAGGGGTGGGGGCCGGCGGGTCGTGGGTAAGAACAATGCATTTTTCAAGAGTCCTTAATGTCCATAATATTGAATTATTTCCCAAAGTCATTTCCAGCCAAATTTTGAAGGATACTGACCTGTTTTGCTGGAATATTTTCTGCAACAATTTACCTTTCGACAAAATACTGATGTTTTCCGAAATCTTTCAAATCGATCATTTGCACATCAAAGTTTTAGTCAATATAATGTAATTCTCACCTACAGAAAATTCATCAAAAAGTCATATCTTTCAAAAAGCTTCCTGTCAGATTTTTTCTCAAAATTTTACCTCAAATTCGTCAAACAGTCTTCGATGATGAAAAAATGCATGTGAAAAGATTCTGTACACTCTGCGACAAACTGACCCCAATTTGTTAACGGACGAATCTTTGATACTGACCCTAAAAATAAAATCGAGAAGGTTAAGCGCGTCTGCATAGGGGTGGGGTCGTGAAACCAAATTTCAGACTGAACCGAAATAAAACTCCAGAAACTTAACCAGAGAGAGCGGAGCCTTCGTTCTATATCATCAAAAATATTCTTTCTCTGTTTGAGGCAATGCTTGTTCAGAAAGCAAAGACATACGAAAGGGAGAGACATAGAACTACGAGTGGTAAAACTCTTATCGTTATTCTTAAATCCTTCTTTACTAAGGAACCCAACACTATTTTTGCGTAGCTTCAGAATACTTTGCATTTTACAAACCGGATATTGGGCAGCAGTTAATACATGTTTACTGATTTACAAAGTGCCCTGTAAAAACATAAATTATACTCATAAACAGAAATTATCTAAAATAAAAAACCTATATCTACAATGATGCGAATTCGATACGTAAGAATTTGAGGATTTTATTGTCATTCTCATGGGATTGTTTCAGTTTGATTTCTGAAGGTTCATGTTGTCAATAAAGTGAAGGCGTCCGTTATTTTAGCCTGCGTGCAGATTCGACTGGTTTTATCCTTCTACACGAGCTATTGAATTGAAATTTGTTGTTTGTCCTCCAGTAGATGCTGATGCTGCTATCAGCAGACTCGTTTTTTGTCGTCGATGCGCAGACTCAAAATTTCCAACAGACAAACAACAACATTTCCATTAAATAGATTCTGTAGAAGAGTAACACTGTGAAATTACATTGTATTACCGTATAGACGCAAATATGAGGACATGCCCTTACAACCGAAAATCTTAAAAAATGACGTTTTTGTTTCCCCAAATCGACTCGGATATAAGGACGTGGCCCTATAGGAATTTTATCCATGTTTTTGCTTATTGGGAAAAAGGAAAAGGAACGAGGAAATGGACTTGAAGTGCCAAGTACTTTCTTTATTAAGGGTGTGTTTGATTGGCAATTCCAAACCTACCAGATTCTGAAAACGGTAGACTTCGCAGGGACGGAAATATATTTCCCAATCAAACACAAAAATCTTGAGACGGTAGGTTTCGGGTTCACCATCAGGGTTTGCTAATGAAAGCGAGAATTTCTCCGAAGTCTGCCAAACCTTCTGCCTTTTGGAGCAGAAGGTTCAGAAGGCCTTCCAAACCTGCCAAACCTACCGTTTTCAGAATTTCGGAGCCAATCAAACA
>REGM01000006.1:456332-524837 GCA_004194415.1 Aurelia aurita | reverse complement strand
CTTAAGTCTTCGGTAAATAGATAGTTTTGGTCGAACAATGCCCGATGAGGTACACCAAGATTTTTTCGCAAGGGTGGTCGATTTCGCCTAAAATCTGGAATAAATCTTTTGCGTTTTTATTTAATCAACTGGTTATATTTTTATGGTATTCTACGTTTAATTCTGCTTCTAATAACATATACGTTTGTTTGGTATAGTTTAAGGAACGGCCGTGAAAAGTAGAGTTTCTTAATCGCTGTCTGAAGGGTTACAGTAACCTTAAAGTTATCATAGGAGAGGAGATGAAGATCTTTGACGCACGTGGTGTATCATTGTCTGCAAATTTTGCAACATTTGAAATTTAGGAAGTCATCGAACTTTAAGGAGATTTTTTATAGCATACAGGAAGAATTTTGACTAGGAAGGAAAGCAGCTCTTGCAGCTGTCCAAGTCGGTTATTATTTTTATGCTTGACTCACCCGATGAGAAAAGTTGCCATCTGAATGACCCAGAATGACTCATACCATTTGGAATGTTGTTTCTTCATTTTGAAATATTTATACAAGTTTGCAAGTTTTAAATTATTAATTTTCAAACAGACCTTTTCCGAAAACAAAGTTGATAAAAACATAATCAGTTCGAAAATGTTTATTACAATACTATACAAAATATTTGAAATAGTTTAGATCAAATCGTTTTCATCGCTCCATAGCCATGAGCATTTCCATCAAAATATAATTTTGCAAAATTCTTCAAAACTTGACAGAATTGTTGATAAATGAGTTGGTCTTTCTTCTAAATGATTTCTTGGAGAAGGCCACTTCAAAAAGTTTTAAAACGACTGAAGATGATGCTCAAATTGCTCAAATGATCAAATGCCACAGCTAATGTATTTTCTTTCAACAGCAACGCATGTGGGTGCAAACACAAATCAAAGTTTTGATCAGAAGAACCCAAGAAGAGATGAACATGTGAGAATATACTACCCACCTCCAGCCAGTTTATTGCCAAGGGGTGGCCAAAGTGGTGCGGATCTGCATAAAAAGGCTGGTGATGAGCCTTCGTTGTTGTTGGTTGCCCAGGGCTCACCATCCCACACAGTAAAACAAAAGTCAGACGTTCACCGAGGAGAGGAAGCAAACGAGCCCCTTAAATGCCCAGTCTGTAGTATGATATTCCCAAGAGGTACCACTGATGTCGCTGCCACAAATCACGTGAATAAACACTTTCCAGAAGATGTTGATTAAGGCATAATTGATTCTTTGTTTTTGCAGCTTACGCAGTGTACTGGGTGACCCAATAAAAAATGAAACTTTTTGAAAAATCACCAAGATTTGATTATGTTACGGATCTGTAAATTTTTCATTTGCGTAGTTGTATGAAGGACCAAATAAATTTAATGGGTAATGGTTAGTTTATTCTTTTGCAAGGGAGGTGATGAAATTGCGACATGGAAAAAACCGTATATTGAGCAATAATATTTAAAAAAATATCATCGTTTTAGGTAGAAAGCTATATCATGCGATTTCAGATGAAAGTTTGTGTTTTTCAAGATATAAGAGCTTTTTCAAGGACATCAGCAAACAATTTAAAAAGCGTTGCGGGATAAAAATGGAATTTAATAATGATTTCTTATCATTTTACAGTATGCTTCAAAACCAGGTAGCTTGTGAAAGCACAAATTTCCACAAATTTAAAAGCTTTATCAAGACTTTGATATGTGGCGAAAATTAATTTGGCCCTTGACACAAATGTAATGTACATAAAGAAATTTTCATAATTGGTATTATAAACCAAATTTTGATGATTTTTCAAAACGTTTCACTTTTTTGGGTCACCCGATAGTAGAGCTGAAAACTATTAGTAGAATGTTGATGCTTTGATCGAAACATTAACCCGAAATCTTTGAGTTTATTTTGGTAATTTAATAGCGAATATTAATTGGCTACTTGTATTTTAACGTTAAGGTATGAACTTTAATTACTAAGAAATAAAATTGCAGTAAAAGCATTCAGTACTTACACTTAAAATATATACCTGCACATTTTGATGTGATAAATATACTCTTATCTTGCTTTTTTGATTGTTCATTTTGAAGGCATATAAATATTCTTTTTAAAAGTAATACTGACGTTAGGGAATAGCGTGTAGTTGTATTTAAAAAATACATTTGAATGAGTTGAATTTGTTGCCTATATCAATAACCCTTGGCCATTTCTTTTCCTTTGCTTGAAAATACAGTGCTGAAGCGATTGTCTTTGTTTCTACCGGCAAATGCCCGAGAAATCTCACTGATCCTTTACATTGAAATCTGACTAGAACGGAGCAGCAGTGTTGGGGGAATTTCTTTTCATGCAACGATGTGGATGAAACCTGATATTTCAGATCACCTTTATTTTACACTTTTTCTTCTTAGCATGCGAAGAGCACAGATTAGATTCTAGATTTTAGATTATTTTATTTTAGATTATTTTAGATTCAATGTAAAATTGCACTGTTATATCATTTGATTTCTTGGTTTTCGCATAGGTTACCATGGGTTACTTCGTATAAAGTTGCAGAATTAATGAAAATAATTGTTATACAACCTAAACCTTCGCTCTCTCTTTTATCGTTGTCCTCTCTGTTATGATGTTTCTCCTATGTTCAATTTCCTTCCACTTAGCCCAGTACATCGTAACAGAGAGAAGAATGATAAAAAGACAGAGAGAAAGAAAGTTGTGTGACAGTTCTTTTTATTAATTCTGCAACTTTATGCGAAGTAACCTGTGGCTCTTTTCGAGGAAATTCCATATAAATTTTCTTTATTAAAACACGTGATCAGTTTCAGTTTTATTCATTTATCAGTCAATCAATCAATCAATCAATCCCAATTCTACATAATTACACTGCAACCAAATACTTTACAAGATACCATACAACACTGAAGAAAATAAACTAAAAATACATAAAAGAACTTCACATGATTGTATTTTGGTCAACCAATCGAGAGAGGGCCCTCCCCCCCCCCCGGGCCTCCATAAGAACGAAGAAACTAAAACATTTTAATGAAAGATATCAAGGGTGGGTGGGCACGTTGCAATGAGGACAGTGGTCCTATGTATGTCCACATAACCGGTTTATTTCTCCCATACTATGTTCATGTCTGTCCCTAAAATCAGGTTTATCTTGAACTCTTTTCAACAATATCATTTTGCAACTAACTTGGAGTGGTCATGTTCTTGGATGTTGGTCAATATTTGTCCTCAAAATTGGGTTTATCCGAGCATTATAAAAATGTATGTCCCCAAAACCAGTCTTTTCAAGAGCGCAATTTGTATTGGTACGCTGAAAAATGGGTTGCTGAAACCGTTTTTCTAAGACATACATAGGACCACCAAAAACACAGCACATGCCCACCCTTGAGATATGCATTGGAAAGGTTGCTGGAGTGAAGAAGTAAAGTCCCAACAAATAGGAGTTCTGAATAGTAATTGATGCAGCAGTGTGTCTTTAGGCTCTTTAGTTTTGACCGGAAAGCTTTAAAGGGAATGTGCAATGGTAAATAGGTTTGTCTATATTTAGAACAAAGAAAACACTCAGATACCGTATTGTTTCTTTCGCTATCCATCACGGCGCAACTTCGATTTGAATGAGACATTTTTAGATTATTTTGCTCTTTGCAAATGCAAGCTTTTAACTTTTAACCTTGCACAAACCCTTTAACAGTGCCAGCAAACGTTATGAATAATGGGAAATTTAAGAGTATCACGCGCAGTCTGCACTGGAAAAAATTAGAGCCCACATAGTTACGGGGTAACCCTAACTCAGGGGCGAAAATCGTGGGGGGGGTGTGGAGGGGTGTGACACCCCCCAATCTCAAATATAGTGGATTTCGCAGGGCAATTGAAGATCTCGCAGGGCAACGAGAAAAAATTTTATAATAAGACAAATATGAAGGGAGTCGACCACTCTTTCAAATGCAACTTGTGGATTTCGTTAAGAAATTTTGAAATTTTATGTTTCCATACAGCCAAACTCGCATAAATCCGATCGCTTCTGACCAAGAAAAACAATCCGACTTGCACAAACTCAGATTTATGCAAACTAATTTGAAAAGACAATTGCGGATGGGACTTTCAAGTCTCTTCATTTTTTTCCGACTTATGCAAATATCTCAAATATCCAAATTATGCGAACCCGACTTACGCGAGTATGACTGTGTTATCTACATTAAATGTATAATAATTCCGCGAGATTACGAAATTCTTAACTTTATAACATAAAAGATTAAAGCGGGGCATTCCTTTCAGGCCCTTGCCCGTAATCCAAAAGACGCTCCGTGGTACGTGGTACATGAACCTTTCGCCATCAGATGAAATATTGCAATACTGTACACTTTATTCATCGATGATTTTATGATTTTATGGTGATTTAGTTGTTGAATATGCTACTAATGAAGATCTTTTCTAAGGCGTTTCTAGCTATGAAAAGGGCGTTGGTCGCATTTATAGCCAAAGTAGAGGACGTGGTCGAGAAAATTTTTCTGGGGGCTTCGCCCCCAGACCCCCTCAGAGTTTCCCGTTGCTTTCTAGCCCCATCAATCCAAAATATGCTCCGCGGTCTCTGTATTTCATAGGCAGATAAGTTTCAAATTTGGTTTTTTGTTGCCTAGAAAATTATCATTAAACGAAAAATGGACATCGAAAAAGCCTTTACTACCAACCTATAGACGAACATGTGCTTTGAGGTCTGCAGGGCACCACTCAGTTTTGCAGGGCAAAAACCATTTTCACCCCTCCAAGAATATGGGTCTAGTTACGCCCCTGCCCCAACTGCCAAGATAGGCGGGTAATTACCCTCCTCAGTCAATGGAGAGGCCTGGAGACGATCGCATTTTATTTTCCCGTTTCATTTCCCGCCTTTTTGTGGCGATATGCGAACGAGGCTACAACTTTGCAAGTGCTGCAGGGCCTAAATTTGAAGAAAAAGTACTTGCCAGAAAAATGAGCTGAATCGAATGGCTGCAAAATCTTAGGTAAAACCATTAGAAGCAGGGAAGTATGAACAAATATTAACTTTGCTATGGATGAAGTAAGCTGCTTGTCAGATTCCCAACTAGCTGCAAAGCTCAAGAGCCTAGGTTTANCTTGCAGTATATGTCGACCCCTCTCGTTTTGATGTAAGTCTAAAATAAAAGAAAGCGTGAATGACTTACCATTCTTCTACTCGACTACGACCTTCGCATCCAGCAGCCAAGTTTCACAAGACAGGCCATCTTTGTCTTCCCCATCATAACGTCTGCGTACAGCGACGCTAGCGACACCTTCCCTTGTTGGCCTAACCTAGAGAGGCTCGTCTTGATATGGAGCAGCAGCTCCCAGGCAAACAACTCTGTAATCTTCTTCACTAGAGCTTTTTGGTGAAATGATGTGGTTTGAAGTGCTCTCAGGTTCGCTTGTGTTACTGTCCTACATCGTTCTCGATGAAATGCAGCTTGTTTGCCGAGATATCGAAGCGGAAGTCCTAACAAAATTCTTGAAGCGCTCTCGAAGGTTTTCACAACAGCAATAATGTCATGTGTGGGATGTGATCATAATTGTGACGTCACGCGCAACAACATTTTTTCGCATGACCTACCCAACTTTGAGGGGCGAGAAAACCCTGTTAACTTTTAGAAATTCAGGAAAATTAAACATCATTCGAACGAAGAAAGACTGAATTTTATGAAAGAGTAAAAAAAACTGGGTCGAAATTTTCATTGCATAAGGCCTTTAATGAGAACCTGAACAAAAAATCATGGTGAAAAGTTTCTTATATATAGGGCTAGAAATCCCAAATTTCAGGCTGCAGGTTCTTAATAAATGAAGGTTCTTATATGCGGGTTTTTACTGTATATCATTTGATTTCTTGGTTTTCGCATAGGTTACTTCGTATAAAGTTGTAGAATTAATGAAAATAATAGTTATACAACCTAAACCTTCGCTCTCTTTTTTATCGTTGTCCTCTCTGTTATGATGTTTCTCCTATGTTCAATTTCCTTCCACCTTGGCCCAGTACATCGCAACAGAGAGAAGAATGATAAAAAGACAGAGAGAAAGAAAGTTGTGTGACAGTTCTTTTTATTAATTCTGCAACTTTATGCGAAGTAACCTGTGGCTCTTTTCGAGGAAATTCCATATAAATTTTCTTTATAAAAACACGTGATCAGTTTCAGTTTTATTCATTTATCAGTCAATCAATCAATCAATCAATCCCGAATACAATTCTACATAATTACACTGCAACCAAATACTTTACAAGATACCATACAACAACTTCACATGATTGTATTTTGGTCAACCAATCGAGAGAGGGCCCTCCCCCCGGGCCTCCATAAGAACGAAGAAACTAAAACATTTTAATGAAAGATATGCATTGGAAAGGTTGCTGGAGTGAAGAAGTAAAGTCCCAACAAATAGGAGTTCTGAATAGTAATTGATGCAGTGTGTCTTTAGGCTCTTTAGTTTTGACCGGAAAGCTTTAAAGGGAATGTGCAATGGTAAATAGGTTTGTCTATATTTAGAACAAAGAAAAAACTCAGATACCGTATTGTTTCTTTCGCTATCCATCACGGCGCAACTTCGATTTGAATGGGACATTTTTAGATTATTTTGCTCTTTGCAAATGCAAGCTTTTAACCTTGCACAAACCCTTTAACAGTGCCAGCAAACGTTATGAATAATGGGAAATTTAAGAGTATAACGCGCAGTCTGCACTGGAAAAAATTACAGCAAACATAGTTACGGGGTAACCCCAACTTCCAAGATAGGCGGGTAATTACCCTCCTCAGTCAATGGAGAGGCCTGGAGACGATCGCATTTTATTTTCCCGTTTCATTTCCCGCCTTTTTGTGGTGATATGCGAACGAGGCTACAACTTTGCAAGTGCTGCAGGGCCTAAATTTGAAGAGCTGAATCGAATGGCTGCAAAAACTTAGGTAAAACCATTAGAAGCAGGGAAGTATGAACAAGTATTAACTTTGCTATGGATGAAGTAAGCTGCTTGTCAGATTCCCAACTAGCTGCAAAGCTCAAGAGCCTAGGTTTACCAAGTGGACCAATCACGAAGGGGACAAGACGGTTGTTTGAGAAAGTTTTGAGAAAGCGCCTTTTCGGTGCCGAGGTATGCATCTTGATTAAACTAATTTGAGAGACGGAATTTTGACAAATCTCAGGAGCTTCGTTAGAGGTTAATCAATTGTAACTGCTCATTTTTCTACCTAACGTTTTAAAGTCAAACTCTAGGTAGGTGTATGTTACGTAACAGCTGACAATCCAAAGGCCAAACACAGTTACCATAATGAATGAATGAATTTGAAGGGTGAAGACTTTGAACCATCAAAAAGCTATACAATATTCGTCGATACACAGATTGATATTCCAGGCACGGCTTTGATATCCCAGACAGCTTCAGTAAATGACGAATTGAATAGTAAAATTAAATAAATTATTGATATTAAACATAAATACCCAACAGTTGCACTATCTTCCGTTATCAGAAAAACTCTTTTCCCCTNTAATAATTCCGCGAGATTACGAAATTCTTAACTTTATAACATAAAAGATTAAAGCGGGGCATTCCTTTCAGGCCCTTGCCCGTAATCCAAAAGACGCTCCGTGGTACGTGGTACATGAACCTTTCGCCATCAGATGAAATATTGCAATACTGTACACTTTATTCATCGATGATTTTATGATTTTATGGTGATTTAGTTGTTGAATATGCTACTAATGAAGATCTTTTCTAAGGCGTTTCTAGCTATGAAAAGGGCGTTGGTCGCATTTATAGCCAAAGTAGAGGACGTGGTCGAGAAAATTTTTCTGGGGGCTTCGCCCCCAGACCCCCTCAGAGTTTCCCGTTGCTTTCTAGCCCCATCAATCCAAAATATGCTCCGCGGTCTCTGTATTTCATAGGCAGATAAGTTTCAAATTTGGTTTTTTGTTGCCTAGAAAATTATCATTAAACGAAAAATGGACATCGAAAAAGCCTTTACTACCAACCTATAGACGAACATGTGCTTTGAGGTCTGCAGGGCACCACTCAGTTTTGCAGGGCAAAAACCATTTTCACCCCTCCAAGAATATGGGTCTAGTTACGCCCCTGCCCCAACTGCCAAGATAGGCGGGTAATTACCCTCCTCAGTCAATGGAGAGGCCTGGAGACGATCGCATTTTATTTTCCCGTTTCATTTCCCGCCTTTTTGTGGCGATATGCGAACGAGGCTACAACTTTGCAAGTGCTGCAGGGCCTAAATTTGAAGAAAAAGTACTTGCCAGAAAAATGAGCTGAATCGAATGGCTGCAAAATCTTAGGTAAAACCATTAGAAGCAGGGAAGTATGAACAAATATTAACTTTGCTATGGATGAAGTAAGCTGCTTGTCAGATTCCCAACTAGCTGCAAAGCTCAAGAGCCTAGGTTTACCAAGTGGACCAATCACGAAGGGGACAAGACGGTTGTTTGAGAAAGTTTTGAGAAAGCGCCTTTTCGGTGCCGAGGTATGCATCTTGATTAAACTAATTTGAGAGACGGAATTTTGACAAATCTCAGGAGCTTCGTTAGAGGTTAATCAATTGTAACTGCTCATTTTTCTACCTAACGTTTTAAAGTCAAACTCTAGGTAGGTGTACTACGTACAGCTGACAATCTATTTTATTAAAGGCCAAACACAGTCACCATAATGAATGAATGAATTTGAAGGGTGAAGACTTTGAACCATCAAAAAGCTATACAATATTCGTCGATACACAGATTGATATTCCAGGCACGGTTTCGATATCCCAGACAGATTCAGTAAATGACGAATTGAATAGTAAAATTAAATAAATTATTGACATTAAACATAAATACCCAACAATTGCACTATCTTCCGTTATCAGAAAAACTCTTTTCCCCTTTCCTATCGTTTCCCGTTTTTTCTGAAAAAACTCAAAATATGTCAGTACGCATGCATAAATTCTTACTGAGTGATCTCCATGATAAATATATTCAAAAATGGGGATAATTTCGCTTGCAAACATAAATTCCCGACAATTGCAGCATATTCTCGATCAGAAACACTTATTTCCCCTTTTCTATCGTTTACCGTTTTTCTGAAAAAACTCAAATTATGTCAGTAGGCATGCGCATTATTTCCCGTAGGGTAAGTTCATGGTAATTTTGGTCTGAAAAGAGCCTTTTGAAAGTAAACAGAGCTCTGGATCAATCAGTGTTTACAGAGGCAGCACCAGGGGGGAGGATTAGGGAGAAAAAATCCTACATCCTCCCCATTCTCCAACAGTTGGTTTGGTTGTTGATAAAAAAGCCATAAAAATGCCTCAGTATACATTTTGTCATCCCCAATTTGCATAATTTAACGGTTATCCTCCCCACTTTTTAAAGGCTGGCATTAATTGGTGTTAACTAGCGTTGAAGGAAAAAAAGATGTGCTGGGATTGATTCTCATTTGGTTCGAAAATGAACGTGATTTTTCTCCCGTGGTTTAGCACGAGTTAACACAAATTAATTTAAGGAACTGGTCCTGCAAACACAAGAACTTCCCCCTAGATACACAATTTTGTAACCAAGTTAAAAAGGAGCTAGTTTGCAGCAATTGTAATGTAGAGCAACACCTTGCTACCCACTTTAGAATGATAATCTACCCCTACTACGTGCATCCACCACATTAAGATAATTACCCATCCCCATGATCCTCTCTAGGGGCCCCCCCATATTTTTGCGTGATGCGTTATTGGCCATATTTCCGTGCGTGAAATCGTGAAATCTCGATTTTTGGTGCGTGATTTCGTGAATTGAGATTCTTGCGTGAAGCGTGATATGAGAGTTTTAGTTGCGTTATGCCGTGAAACAGGCTTTGCCAATGCGTGAATTCGTGAATGAAATTCAAACTGAGATGATAGTTTTACAAATTATCATTTAANTCGAGACCACGAGGCGCGTGACGAGGCGCGCGCGCGCGATCGCGCGCCTTAAACGGCCAGGTCTGCATTAGGCTCGAAAATGAACGTGATTTTCCTCCCGTGGTTTAGCACGAGTTAACACAAATTAATTTAAGGAACTGGTCCTGCAAACACAAGAACTTCTCCCTAGATACACAATTTTGTAACCAAGTTAAAAAGGAGCTAGTTGCAGCAATTGTAATGTAGAGCAACACCTTGCTACCCGCTTTAGAATGATAATCTACCCCTACTACGTGCATCCACCACATTAAGATAATTTAACCCATCCCCATGATCCTCTCTACATTTTTCATTCATTTTGTATTTTGAATTACATAACAGCTCAAGTCTTTCGTTTCTTAGCAATCTCCACTTGCTGATGAAAGCCTTGAAGAGCGTCCAGCAAGTGACAGACATGAAGAAATCAAAGAAGCTCAAGTTGATACAAAAACAAATGCAGAATTGCCAAATAATGACCAAGTAGACCATGGAAGCACTCACTTTGGCACATATTATGGCATACACCATTTACCAAAGGATGTTGAAAATGATAAAGATACAGATAAAGAAAGTTTGGTATTTTCTACTCTGAATGAAGCACTGAGGAAAATGAAGACCTTGAAAAGTGCAAGGCTAAAATCATTCAATTCCAGAGATGAGGCTCAAAGATTTTCACAGGATGGCGGCGTTGAATCAACTGAGATAAAAATTCAACCAGCTAATCAAGAACCATCAATTCCTTTCAAATCACCAACTCCACAGCAATTAGTTGTATTTAGAAGGTACATACAGTACAATAGACATAGATAAAATACAGGCCTTGCATAGTACATTTGACAAGAATTCTTAAGAATTTTGAAGAATTCTCTGCATTCTGATAAGAATTCTTAAGTCATTTGAAATATACTGTAAATTTTTTTTTAAACAAGAATTCTTAAGAAACTGAAAATATTCTCAAGAATTGTTAGGCAGGAAACCAAATGTGTGCAGGGTCTGTACTGTACATATACATGTTTTATTTTACAACGCACATTTAGGCCCCGTTCACACGGGAACACAATTGTGCCGTTCCATTTTCGTTCCAGTTTCTGGAACGCAAAATTAAACTGTTCACACGGGAACAGAACGATTGCTTATCGGTTTTTGTTTCTGTTCACACAGGGATGCAATCGTTCCGTTCCGCAATTGTTTCTTCGGTTCTTTCCATTCTTTCCAGTAACAACAACACCCACACATGCGCTTAGGGCAAAAATCTTATCGTTCCGTTTCTCGGACCAGTTCTGCACTTCATCGCCTGTTCACACGGGAACGGACCGGAACGATTGCGTATCGTTCCACTTTTAGTATCACTTTTTTTATCGTTCCACTTTTTGGAATGGAACAGTGTTATTTGAAGCGTTGCCGTGTGAACGAAACCCCTGAGTGTTCCACTTTTCGGAACGGAACGATATCGAACGGAACAATTCCGTTCTTGTGTGAAGCCTCTTTGCCTGATTGCGTCTTAATGTTCAGCAGCCTCTTGTTAGCTGATGTGGACCTGCAACTTAAAACTCCTGAATAAAAATGATTGTAGGCAAAAACCGAAATACTTTAAAGGTAACATAATTTAAAACCTAGGTATAAAGCTTTTCTATTTTAGATATTTTAAATAGCTAATAACTAGAAATATACAAAAATCTCAAGATCTTTATTCTTATTTACAGTAGTTACTTTGCTAAATGAAATTTTTTCGATGAATTTAAAATTATTGGTCAATAGTTTCTTAAAAGTTACCAAATTGTTGGCATTTTTAGAGTCTATGTGTGACATGTTCCATAATATCGATCCTCCGTATTTTGAAGTGCTTCCTTCTGTTTGTTGTTTGTATCTAATAAATCCCCTCTCCTTGTATTACGTTTGATAGTGTACATCTCCTCCAGTCTATGTTTTTCTGCTCCCTAACAATCTTATACTGTACATTTCAACAGGTATATAGAGAAGGGGAATCTTGAATCAGCTCATTACTGTATGTTCGAAAATCCAAGATATTTAGTAAGTTCAGGAGAGACCCCAGTTATTCTGCAAGAAGGCTCGAGATACAATGCAATGCATGTTGCAGCCAAAGCCAATGAAGTACAGATGTGCCACCTCATAATTTCAACTTTGAATGATGAAAATTTTTGGAATTTGATGTTTCCAAACCAAGAAGATAGGGAGCTGTGTTCAAGGAGGGGTGAAAGAATGTTGGATTACTATGCGAACAGTCCAGATAAAGGGGTAAGTTTTAAGTTTTAAGACCTGCAAAATCTTGAAATGGCTTTTGGATTCATGAGTCTCAATTTGAATTGGATAAAAAAAGGAAAAGGCCTTGACCACTTTGCCAGTTATCTTTGAGTCCCAATTTGCATGGTTGTCTTGGAAATGGATCTTTGACTACAATGAACACAAAATCGACATTCCTTTGTTTTATTTCACTCTTTGGGACTTAGTCTAAATGGTAAAAGTCTATTTGAAAGAATCTGTGCTTTTACAAGCAACCTAGTTTTGAAGCATAGTAAATACCTAATGTTCCTTTCAAGCCATTCATAGCTTTTTTTAAGATTTGATGCCTCTGTTCTTTTGATTGCTTCATCCATTGATTTATGTTCTTACAGGCTGGTGACACACCTCTTCACATTGCATGCAAATTTGGCTATACAGAAGTTGTTCGATTTCTTGTTTCATTGCCATATCTAGAGAGTGACAAACAGAATTTATCTGGAGAAACACCAGTTCAGGTAGTAATGTTTCTATTAACTAACGGGTGAGTCTTTTGTATGAGTAATTTTGCATTATCCCAAATCTCACGTGACATCTAATTTGAGACAAAGTTTAGTTGTGATCAATTCTATCGAGATGATAAAATATTTCCTCACTACTAAATGCAGCATGATTTTCATTTTACCAATTTGTATCCATTTCTTTAATCCAGGTAGTTTGCAGTCGCTGCTCACAGAAGGACGAAAGACAGAAAATAATATTGGATTTGTTGTCCCGTGAGTACTCTTTTTGATATCATATCGGGTGAGTCGAAAACGTATAGACGTTTGAAATCCTGCAGCTCTCAAGCCAGTTTTCAGGCTCCTATAAACTGACAATTCTTGTGTAGCTAATATATCAACTTAAATAAGAAAATTTAGTTTGTCAAAATCGGTCTTATCGTTCTCATATTACAAGCGATTTTACAAAAATGCTTCCATCTCTTGGTCCTTCAAAATAGACCTAAAATCTCACGAAATCTCATTGTTTCAACCTTTCATGCATAATTTTTATACCTCCTCGTTTCAGCTAAAATGTACGTACCACTACTGAGAACAGTGGATGATACAGCAAGCCCAATTCTATCCCCACCAGTAACCACGTTGTCAAATTCATGCACACGAAGTCTTAATACGGTAACATCTTCCAGCAAATTGGATTCTAAAGCAGAGGTTAGAGCATATGCTGGGCCGATGAACCCTGATAAGGTAAGCTGTTGCTAGATGTGATATTTTGTGAGCTAACATTTAATGAAGAGAAATGAAATTCGCAAAGTTTGAGGAAAAGGAGCAACGTACAATCTGTTCACTCGACTCGTGGACATTGCTCACTTTATGTTCTGATTAACCTTCATTGTGTGTCCAAAAAGGTGCTGCTGTATGACCTTTTTCATTTAAATGTAGATAAAAGAAATTTTCAGGAAAGTTCTATGATACGCAATGCTACTTGTGGTGTTCAAAAGGAGGATCGCAAGAAAGGTGTCCATTGGGGCTCCTCCAGCGTAAAACACGAGGAAAAAATCAGCCATGTTGTTAATGAACCAAGTTTCAACATTTGTCAATGAGTTCAGTGAACAGACTGTACTTTTTAAAACAAAATGTATTAATCAAAGCCGGGAAGACCTGAGAGGGGGATTATGTACTGAGCTACCTGGTAAATTGGCAAGATCTTTGGATGATGTGAGCGTGTAGTTTTGTCTTGAAGGTGAAGTTGCGGTTTTTAGCGCCAAGCGCTGGGGGGTCGCAGAAGTAGCTAAGCGCTAATCGAGTCCGCGACCCCTTGTCATGACGCTCAAGAGATGCTGGTGGGGTTTGAACCCCGTCCGCCTGACGTTCTGGCTGCAAAGTCAGTGGATTACAACACGGCGTCACAACACCTTCGAGACCTTTGCTCAGAGCTCCCCCTTCCCCCTTCTAATGTTGGTTCGATGTGTAATTACTCTATGATACCTGGCACCATGGTTAATGCTGGCACCACAAAGCACCCTAAGTGTTTTTTTTGATATATGTTGACGAGATGTGCAATTAAAATTGTACAGGGGGGTGGGGGAGGGGGGCAGTGAGGCGGAAAAGATGAGCGGAGCAAAATTTCCTCTACTGTAGTTATAACTATACGATGATTTTACAAAGTAATCAGTTTCAATTGATGTTGTGTCTTTTGTTTTAAGGCACATGTCTTCGTAAAAGAGTGGAAATCACCAAATAAAACAAAATTCATGAACGATTTCGAGAAAGGCAAGGAGCGGGAAGGAAGGTAAGTGTACCATACGAGTTGAAAAAATTTGGCTCTCAAATTATAGTGGGAATGATTTACCTGTAAAAAATGTTGAAACCAGTACACTCTGGGCAGTATCTAATGGCGGGGGGGGGGGGGTTGACCAACATTTTTATGTCGTTAGGTGGTCGTCAGGGAGCTTTTTACCAGCCTGCTTTGTGCGGCTGCCATATTTAGAGTTATTGTCTATTGCCAGTTGCCTCTTCTTGTTTTGTCGTGTTTGTCACCATTGTTTTTTAAACTGAAATTTGGGTGGAATTTGTCAACTTTCCATGCCTTGCTCGAACATTTGCAGAAATAACTCTCATGGAAATAGCTGATAAATGTTGAACGGCATAACTAAGTTCATGAAATAAGTTTTCCAATCTGAGTTAGCCTTTTTAAAGTTATAAACAGTTTCTTTAAGTTAATGGATTGTTCAGGATTCTAAGTCTGGGCAAACTCCGAAAATGTTTTGACAACCGCCGTTAGAATCGTAAGATTTTTATGGATTTGAATTTGTGAGAATTGCGAAAAGTAATAGATATTTTTATACATTTTGTAGAAATCTGAGGAATTTTCGAATGTGAGCAACAGAGATAGAAGCTCTAACGACACTCAATCGAACATTTCGTATAAATATGTATAAAAATGTCAGATTATTATTACAGCGGAACAAAGATCTTCAACGCTTTGCCATTACACTTGAAGACTGAAAAGTACTATATCTGTTTTAAAAAAGCATTGAAGGAAGAATTTATTGATTAAACTTTTTGTAGCTTAATTATGGACAGATTTTTAAGAGAAATGACATTTCATAGGATATTGACAATTTTAACGTTTTTAAATGAAATTTGTGTATCTCCCTTTTTTCAGTATTGCACTTTTTTAATTTAGACAGGGCTTCTCTTGATAGCAGCTTTACATTAAGCTGATAGAATTACCCTGTAAAAATAAAGTATTATTATTATTATTACTCGATCCAGACTCTNAAGATCTTCAACGTTTTGCATTACACTTGAAGACTGAAAAGTACTATATCTGTTTTAGGAAAGCATTGAAGGAACAATTTATTGATTAAACTTTTTGTAACTTAATTATGGACAGATTTTTAAGAGAAATGACATTTCATAGGATATCGACAATTTTAACGTTTTTAAATGAAATTTTTGTATCTCCCCTTTTTCAGTATTGCACTTTTTTAATTTAGACAGGGCTTCTCTTGATAGCAGCTTTACATTAAGCTGATAGAATTACCCTGTAAAAATAAAGTATTATTATTATTATTACTCGATCCAGACTCTTTTGTAAAAAATCTGAACGGCCTATTGCGGCTAATCCTTAGCTACAAATGATACTTCTAATTATCGAGCAACTTAACTTGGAATTAAAGTTAATGATGATTTTACATATCAAATCAAGGTGCCAGGATACCTATTATGTAATTAATAAATAAATGTTTAGTTACCTTGTTTTGATTTTTGTTGTCTTCTTTGTTTAGTCTCTCCCTGCCTTGGTTTTTGAGGAACATTTCAACCGACCAGGCCTAACTGCGCCAAACCACTTTTTCGAATCTAACTCCCTTGTATTCATGTGTGTAAGTGCGCCTTCGCAGAAGAAAAGGTTTTAAACCGCAACCGGCTTGGCAGAAGAAAAGGTTTTAAACTGCAAGCCAGTTGCGGTTTAAAACCTTTTCTTCTGCGAAGGTGCACTTACACACAGGAATACAAGGGAGTTAGATTCGAAAAAGCGGTTGGGCGCAGTTAGGCCTGGTCGGTTGAAATGTTCCTCAAAAACCAAGGCAGGGAGAGACTAAACAAAGAAGACAACAAAATCAAAACAAGGTAACTAAACATTTATTTATCAAATTATAGGTGTCCTGACACCCTTGATCAAATATGATAAAATGATGAAATTTATCATTTTAATTTTAGAAAACTGGCCAAGAGTCACGGAGTTCCCTGGGTAGAGTATTGGTCGTTTCTTGGATCTTTCGCCGATTTTTCGTCAAAATCAGGACTTCAGAAACTAGAAAAGTACTTTGAACATAAACTTGAAACGCAAAAGGCCATGGATATCGACATTTATGCTACTCCTTCGAGGAAAGGCAACCCAAATTCGTTTCATTTACAACCGCGAAAAATTGATGATCTTGATGAATTGGATTCAGATACGAAAGTGATTCCTATCGAAGCATCCTCAAGGGAAAATACAACAGCAGATAAAGAAAGTTCAAATTCACTTGGGAATTATAATGAATGTGTGAAAAGCTTGATAAAGGATTTTAATGAGGATTTATTTATTGACGAGAGGACGAATGATATGAAAGTTCAGCCTGAGGAGAAACGTTTGTTACCGTCATCAAAACAGTCAGATGAAATTGTACCAAACTGGACTTCAAGGAAACACGAGGAGAGCGCATCAGCAATAAGTAGTTCAGTTGGTTTGTTGCAGGCACAGACAGATGAAACTGCGCAAAACTTGACTTCAAAGAAACACGAGGAGAACGCATTAGTAACAAGTACTTCCAATAGTATGTTCCAAGCGCAGGCAGATGAAATTGTACCAAACTTG
The DNA here is from genome assembly GCA_004194415.1 of Aurelia aurita. Lineage (NCBI taxonomy): Eukaryota > Metazoa > Cnidaria > Scyphozoa > Semaeostomeae > Ulmaridae > Aurelia > Aurelia aurita. The sequence continues at coordinate 507,796 of REGM01000006.1, read as the reverse complement.
ACTTCAAGGGCACTCGAGGATAACGCATCAGCAACAAATACTTCAGTTAGTTCATTGCAAGCACAAGGGACCATCGACGAAATACCTGCTGAACAAAACTGCAAATCGCATCGTGCTAGTGATACACAGATGAATGATATTACTGCTCAACTAGACGGTCTTACTTTGACTGATGAGGAAGTAGACCAAAAAACTTGTAATGGTGGCGAGATGACGGTTGGCGATCGATCGAAAAATATGGTCGGAACGTCCATGAAAGAAACTTCGCAAGATAAATTGGCTTGGCGCGATATACAACCTCCTAAAGCGTTTCGGTTGAATGATATGACAAGTTCTGTCTTTGTCAGCGGGTAAGTAGATTTATTGTAGACTTATTACCTGATTCGTTGTTTTCGCTCCAGACTTTGTTGACTGACTTTATTTTATTAACTTTATTGTTCGTACTCTACTTCGTTATTACTGATGAACGGTTGTGCTTGAAACTTGTAAGCGTAATATTCAAGGCTATATATTTTCTCTGTTATCAATATCTTCGCATACATTTATTGAATTGACAACCTATTCAAGAAAACTATAGTTTATTGAGGTCTACAATATGGCGGTAAGCAGAAATCCGTCGCTTTTCACGATTTAGCAAGTCGCTTTTCACGATTTAGCAATTTGATGATGACGTCACAACCTCAAAACTGGTTGAAACAAAGCGAACGCTGTGATTCTGAAAAGAATCAATATATCAAAAACCCCCAAGTAGAATTGCAACAAAGTACCCGAAGAAGTTCTCTCGAGCCATAAGATCAAGAGAAGATTCAATATCCTTTTTGTCCAATCTTTTTTAAAGATTTGACGCCTATGCTGTATAGCCTGATTACATGTCGTAGTTTCGGTTCGGCTGGCGTTAGTCTCGTTTTGGTGAGCAATAACTGGGATTGACTCACTGTAATCAGTCTATATTCTGTAGAGCTGTGATGAACTATTACAGTTTACTTTTTTCTAGGTCGTTTCCTTGCAAATCGGATTTTGATGTTTTCAGAGCACTAGAAGGAGTTAGTATCAATCCCAGCGATTTCCCAATGATACATATGTGGATGCGTAGAGTGAGCAGTTATTCGAAAGATGAAAGAAACAGGTAGCTTTTTCTTTTCAACAGTACCTCTTCTTCTCATACGCCATCTAGTCGTGCTAGACTGATTACCTAAGTCCCTTGTATCCCTGCGGTAAACCTTGCTCAACACTTGTTCTTTACCAAATCTCGCAATCTGATTGGTATAATGGGAAACCGTTTGCGAGGGCCTAAATAGGGTCAAGTTTTTCGGAGTAATATTATGAGTCTCCGTTGACCAAAACGACATCATCAAGTCAAAGAGCACAGGGAAACAAGAGACTCGAGGTAATATGTTTAACTCGTAGTAGGTAAGCTGCTATGAATTGTTTTAATGTTTCTCGATATGGNAAACAAAGCGAACGCTGTGATTCTGAAAAGAATCAATATATCAAAAACCCCCAAGTAGAATTGCAACAAAGTACCCGAAGAAGTTCTCTCGAGCCATAAGATCAAGAGAAGATTCAATATCCTTTTTGTCCAATCTTTTTTAAAGATTTGACGCCTATGCTGTATAGCCTGATTACATGTCGTAGTTTCGGTTCGGCTGGCGTTAGTCTCGTTTTGGTGAGCAATAACTGGGATTGACTCACTGTAATCAGTCTATATTCTGTAGAGCTGTGATGAACTATTACAGTTTACTTTTTTCTAGGTCGTTTCCTTGCAAATCGGATTTTGATGTTTTCAGAGCACTAGAAGGAGTTAGTATCAATCCCAGCGATTTCCCAATGATACATATGTGGATGCGTAGAGTGAGCAGTTATTCGAAAGATGAAAGAAACAGGTAGCTTTTTCTTTTCAACAGTACCTCTTCTTCTCATACGCCGTCTAGTCGTGCTAGACTGATTACCTAAATTATCTTGCACCTTTTGGAAAATCACCAAAATTTGATTAAATGTTACCGATATTTAGATTTTCTTTTCTGTTTGTACCAAACCAAAAATCAAATAACTTTAATCTGGGATCGTTATTCTGTTTAATCTGGGATCGTTACACAGGACACATGTTGATAACAGCATATATTGTTGAAATGTCTATCCTGTATAAAGATTCGTTATATTATTATTATATATATTATATATATTGTTCTGTTCTTCCAAGAGGGTTCTTTTACGACAAAATTACGTCATGAAAAACCATATTTTGAGCAATGGTATTTTACAAAACATTGCATTTTCCGCGCTGTTGTTTGCCAACCTCGTCCCCAGGGCCTTTTGTCGTAATCAAATTGATTACCTAGACTGATTACCCCATTCACACTTGCAAGTTAAACCAGCTTAAACTAAACCAGGTTATCGAATTTGGCTTTCTAATTGGTCGATCCAACAAATCGAACGCATTTGATTGGTTGAAATTTAACCTGGGTTAGATAAAGCTGGTTTAACTGTGTCAATGTGAATGCGGTATAAGTCCCTTGTATCCCTGTGGTAAACCTTGCTCAACACTTGTTCTTTACCAAATCTCGCAATCTGATTGGTATAATGGGAAACCGTTTGCGAGGGCCTAAATAGGGTCAAGTTTTTCGGAGTAATATTATGAGTCTCCGTTGACCAAAACGACATCATCAAGTCAAAGAGCACAGGGAAACAAGAGACTCGAGGTAATATGTTTAACTCGTAGTAGGTAAGCTGCTATGAATTGTTTTAATGTTTCTCGATATGGAGCTTTCCTCACAAGCCATCCATAATGTCTTCCTCCAGTCCATTCTCCGATGATGTTTTCCATCGACATACTTCTTAGTTTTCGTCTGGATCTTTGTGATTGTATTCGTCCTTCTAGTATGACACGGTGTAAATTGTCTCATTCATTTCATTTCATTTTATCTTTTTTACCCATGGTAGCGTCTCATTTAAAGGACTGATTTACAGGGGCCATGCTAAATATACACAAATACAAATTAAATTTCTACTACAAAATCAAACTAAATTTAAAAATAATTATAATTTGGAAAATATCTTCTATAAAATAATTAATAAGGTAAAGAAAAGGAAAGCAAAAGGAGAGATCAAAGTTTCTTCATTGACAGATGATCATTGTATGGCTTTCTACTTCTCCTTTTTATGTGACCGACAAATGTTAGATTCCTTGACATGATTAATTGCATGATGTTTCTTTTCTCTCCATTTCTTCCATGGTACTGTTTCATTTTTAGAGTGGCTTTGCCATGAAATCCTCTGTATTTTGCGCCAAATCCACATGTCAAATAGCCTGCGTCGCAGACCGAATTCCGAAAAGAAAAGAATTATTTTCTTTTCGGAATTCGGTCTGCGACGCAGGCTACATGTCAAAGGCTAGGCTCCTATCCAGTTCATCATATTCTTAGATTTACTTTAACGCAAATTTTGTGAGTTTAAATCACGTTGTGAATGAAAAAGGAACCCTGTTCTCATGCACGATGGTTGCGTTAGCTATCCTGGTTTTTTGTGTCATTTGCCACTCGATTTAAATTTGCATCTTGACTAATATGCCGTAGAAGCCCCTCTCTTTGCAGTCGTTAATCGTTTTGTATTGATTTTATCTCTACAACATCTGCCCTTGTTGCTAGAATAATAACCGAGAATATGCGTCAAATATTTAAAAAGCCTATCGCTATTACATCTTTGGATCCAATGCCTCGAAAGAAACTTTAGCTATGCTATAATTCTACCATTGGACTTTTCTGAAATCTTGAATATTGTCGATTTTACGAGGCTTGATAAAATCCTAGGATCATAGGACGGGGCTTGATAAAAATGGCAATTTGCTGCACATCAGATGGGTACAAAAAAGTCCAATTAAGATGGCATTGTCGATTTTACAGCGTTTTTTATTTCAACCCGTTGGAGGATGTGACGTCATCAAATTTCTAAATCGTTAACCAAAAGAGTAAAAGCCTTGTGCTTGATACCATATTGTAGACATTCAAAAACTATGGTTTTCTTGAATATTATACCATGTTTCTTGAAAAAGTTTAAAGATTGCGATGGATTAAATTTTTTTTCAAAACTTGAATTCTTAAAAAAGAAGAAAAAACCCTCCAATTATGAAAATATTCAAGATGTTACAAAAGTGGAACGGTAGAATTATAGCAAAAGTTAAAGTGCCTAATTTTTTTTCAAGTCATTCAATCAAAAGAGGGCATGCGAATGGCCATTTACACTAACTTTTTTTAGAGATTTTATGCCTTTGTTAATAAATCAGGATTCTTTTTCCTACAGATGGCCAAGCCCTTGCTCACCAAGATTCAGATCTTATCTAGCCAAGAAAGCGCCATTATGGACATTTTAACCATGGTAATTTTGAGCACATATTTTTATTAACTTTGAAATCATACCGGGTGAGCCAAAAAAGTGACACTTTAAAAAAAACCATCAAACTGTGATTTGATTACCTATCATGAAAATCTCTTCATGCACATTTGTGTCAACTATATACCGGGTGAGTAAAAGAAAACAATCCCCGTTTGAAAGGCCATTGCTCCCTGGATATCAAGGCAGCAATATTGGCAAATATAATATTTGATTGTGAACATGTTCAAATAGATTTTAAAATTTACTCGACTGAAATCGGCCACTCCGTTATAAAATTAGGAGGGATTTTCTCGAGAAAGCCCCTTCAAGAAACCTTTATAAACGTCATAAAATTAAGATCAAATTTTTCTAATATCTCTGCCTTACATTAAAACTTTAAATCGTCGTAAATCCTAAATTAATAGAGGAAAAGTGGTACAGTCTTCAAGAAAGCCATAGTTTATGAAGGTCTACAATATGGTTGCAAGCAGAAATCCGTCGCTTTTCTGGTTTACGATTTAGAAATTTGATCATCACAGCGTCAAATAAAATAAATGCCGCCATTTTGAAAATAATCAAGATATCAAAATTTCCACAGCAGAATTACTGCAAAGTCCCCTAGAAGTTCCTTTCAAGCCATTAATTATAAAAAGGGAGTAATCGAATTTTACATCGATTTTTTAAAGATTTGAACCCTAGTTCATTTAGCTGTTTGATTTACACAGTTTGTTCTCTCGTTGTTCTCGCTGCATTTTGTTCCTGTATTGTTTTGTTTTGTATCATGTGAATGACCATGGGGTATTCATATCATTTTGCTGCCCATGGTTTCTCCTCTGTACAACCTCGTCCCCAGGGCCTTTTGTCATATTTGGACGGAGACCAACATGACAAAAGGCCCTGGGGAAGAGGTTGGCCCCTGTAGTATATTGTGTAGTTGTGTAGTAATTAGGAAGTAGAATAGGATGTTATATGTATCGCAAATTTTTTATCTGAATATGAAAAATAAAAAAAACATTGGTTTTATGTGCTGAAGAGCTTCAATTCCGTTTTACAAGGCTGTAGTTAGTGGAGACTTGGAAAGGGGTGTGCTTGCATAAAAATAAAGCTGAACAATTTATACCGGGTGGCCAAAACAACTTCACGAGCTAGATCATAACCAGCTCTCTGAAATCAAAAATTACTAACAAATACTTTATAATCATTGTTTAGCTGAAAGGCTTGGCTATCTTTTGAGATGCTGCACGACCACTTTAAGCCCCCCCTCGTCGGAAGCATCTAGTCCCCCGTCGGAGGAAATTTTGGGTTATTGTCGGAGGAAATTTGGCAAAATGGCATACGAAAACAGCATTTTTTGCCATTTTAGCCCCCCTGTCGGAAGTTACAGCCCCTCCGTCGGAAGATTCCTGGCGCCACCCCTGCACCCGGTAATCTATCACAATTCTTGAAAAGAAGGGCCGATTCTCCAACATCTTCAGAAAACATCAACATCTCTGAAATGTCTGAAAGTACGAAATGATAAAAGGACAACATCTTCCAATCATCTGCATATTGAATCTCTGAATAACAGCTTTTTGATCCCACTTGCAAGTCACGTGAACAATTGGAAAGCTTTTAGTTCCGAAGCTGATTAGGTTTCTTCATGTATGCCCACCGGGCGTGTCACGGAAATGTATCCTCTGTTTTAAAAATCGTCCAGGAAAAACAATGGAGCCAATTTGTAAAATTTTAAATCCATCATCTTACTGAGGCTTCAATTTAATTTTGAGATTTTTCTCATAATTTTATGTGCGTTATTTCCTTCTGAAATCAAGAATTAGCCGAATATCCTATTTCTCGATATGCGCAAAAAGCCAAAAATGGACTGTTCACTTTCTTGTAGATTTTAATTTTCTGATGCCTAGCATTAAGACACTTTTTCAATTTTGGTTGTGAGTTGCAAAGTTTTTTAAACAGAAAATGTATTGCCAACCCAAATGATACTAAAAAGTCTCATTTTACTTCAAAGTTTAGGGCCAAGTTTCTTATAAAAAATGAGTGTATTGTAAAAAGTGCACTATTTATAATTGATGAATATATTATAATGATATTTAGATATCTAATCGATGAAGATCAAGATTGACAACGGCTTGAAACATTTTGCTAATATTGAATACATTTTGTTCACTCTATCTGGCATTGTTTTTTGCGGTGGAATTGCTATTCTTGTTATACAGTACAGTACTGTTTTTTTAATAACAAACAGCTTGTAAGAACAAAGATATTTACAGTATTTCAACAGAAAATCGTAATTTTGTTGAAATAACTAGGGGGGCTAAAGCCCCCCCCAAAATAACCAAAAAAATAACAAGGGGGGCTGAGCCCCCCTGAGCCCCCCAGCTCTACAGCACTGGTTGGAGCTGTAATAATCAAGCGATAAACAAAGCAAATATGCATGGCAGCGGCTCGGGGGNGCAAAATTCAATTTTAATCTCACTCTTTCAGTAATTCAACATCTTTGTAAAGCCTTCTTAGCTAACTGAGAATAAAAATTTTTTCCTTCCATCTTCGAAAGGACTTGCTTTTCTCCCCGAAGTATGGCCAACGAACATTTTGCAGAGCCCTGGGGGGGGGGTAAGCTGTCGCTCGCTGGTTTTTTGTTAGAAACTGTTCTTTGCTCTTTTTTATATGCTTCTCTTCAGCAACAACTGTATTTGCTTCCGGGAGGGGGGGGTACATAACATGTTGATGGTACGGGTATGTGCCGCCCATATGGGTGGGTTTTTTCGCCCACAATTCCCTAAACAAGGGTCATTTTTCGGCAGATTTTCCATAAACATTCGTCGGTTTGGCTGAAATCGCCAAAAAATTGCTAAAAATGGGTAGTTTTCTACCAAAATTCATCATAAAAGTGGGTGGCTTTCTGAAAACCAGGCGGCAGACCCCCGTCCATCCACAAGTCGTGTACCCCCCCCCCCGGGGGCAGCGGACGAAAACACCGATATCCTCGTTGACTCGTTGACTTACAGTAAGCACGCTCCTTCGTCGCGTCGCACGCAACAAAGTTGAGGACAATGAAAATTGAAATCGAGGCTATGCAGGATTGAGGCTAAATCAAAAGGAGGACAGGAAAGTGGCTCCTTTGATGGTGTTTTGTGTGGACTTGTCTGTCTCTGGATTCGAGAAAAATGTACCCAAGACCAGGTTTACAGGTAAGAACTTCTCATTGTTCATCGCATTTACTTTCCTCACTAACTAAATGATGAAGAAGAAAAGGGAACCTAAATGTTACAGGTGTGTGCGGTGTGCCGTGGTTTAAAGAAATGATATGATGTGATCAATAATCAAAATAATATTATGATTGTGGGAATCATCATAATAGATACATAGATAGGGTGATGACAGATGGCCTGCACACAGGTAAAACAGATGTCAAATACAACATGTAGTATAAGATGAACAAAGAAGTATTGCATACAACAGTCCTTTATGAAAATGAAATGATACAAAAAATAAAACAGTTACCCTACCCCATGTATTCAATGCTTTCTGTTGTATAATATTAGTATCATTTGATTTATCAATAAAGTTTTCTTTGTATGGGGATGCAAATTCTTTGTGAAAACAATAGCATATTGCTTAAAAACAGAAGAATCCGCACAAATTCCCCACTCACAAATAAGACTTTACAGTCTGGCCAGTATGGAAAGTATGGCAAATGCACACCCGAGATTTTTGTTTGAGTTGCTGGTTGCACACCTGACTGATTTACAACTAAAATCTGAAAAGGGCGTGTCAGGGTGCGGCAGTCCCCGTTTGTAGAAACAACNCAGGTTTACAGGTAAGAACTTCTCATTGTTCATCGCATTTACTTTCCTCACTAACTAAATGATGAAGAAGAAAAGGGAACCTAAATGTTACAGGTGTGTGCGGTGTGCCGTGGTTTAAAGAAATGATATGATGTGATCAATAATCAAAATAATATTATGATTGTGGGAATCATCATAATAGATACATAGATAGGGTGATGACAGATGGCCTGCACACAGGTAAAACAGATGTCAAATACAACATGTAGTATAAGATGAACAAAGAAGTATTGCATACAACAGTCCTTTATGAAAATGAAATGATACAAAAAATAAAACAGTTACCCATGTATTCAACGCTTTCTGTTGTATAATATTAATATCATTTGATTTATCAATAAATTTTTCTTTGTATGGGGATGCAAATTCTTTGTGAAAATAATAGCATATTGCTTAAAAACAGAAGAATCCGCACAAATTCCCCACTCATAAATAAGACTTTACAGTCTGGGTTATATTACATGCAGTGTACTGTAAACATTTACAGATGCTCTATGGAAGCTCTTTCTTTTTAGATTATCAATACACCTTTGTTTGTACTATACAGTCAGGTCCAAACGTAGTACACTATGATGTCATAGTATACTACGATAGTTGTAGTATACTTCAATGTTGTATTCACGTGATTGTAGTATACTACAAAAATAAAGTTGTAATGGGCTGTGCACGGAGGTCAAGGCCAAGGGCCATACACTAAATGTAAGAGATGAAAACAAAAGGCCCAACATCTTATCTACAATCTCACCATTGTAAACAATATGTATTATTGACTTTTCCCTTGGCATAAAGAAATGTTTGAAGATCTCGTAGTATACTACGACTTTCAAAATAAAGTTGTGGTTTGTTGTAGTATACTTTGAGCAAGATGATCATAGTATGAGATGTTTGGAACAGACTGTATATAAGAGAAAAAGAAATGTATTGAAAATGAAATACTTGATTTAAACCCAAATTTTATTAACAATAAGCGTCTGGAATAAATCCATGTAACTGTTTAAATCGACTGGATAAAAGGGTTGCCCTTTAGTAATCTGGGTAGCAACCTCCTTGTTGAAATGCTTCAAACGGTAATTATCAGAATCACCTATCTGGCTATTGTCTGTCTCGCCATTCACAGCATAGGAATCAAATCATTAAAAAACATTGCACAATTGGTTAATACATCTTTTGTTTGATTTGCCAGATTGAAAGGAACTTTAGGTACTTTTGTATAAGTGTTCATTGGCAATATTTGATTAATCAATCAATAAAAAAATAATCAAGATATCAAAGATTACCAATGAACACTTAAAACGAAGTACCTGAAGTTCCTTTCAAGCCTTTAATTAACCAATCGTGCAATGTTTTTTAAAGATTTGATTCCTATGCTGCCATTCACATGCAACAAGTGATGTTTTTTATCATATCTGTAAATGATATCTAATTGACCTCAATGCTTTTTTTGCTAAGAAGCACATTTGCCCAAGCATTCTACTCTAGAATTGAGATTAGTTGGAAGGAAAAAGGATCCAACTTTATTTGTCAATGCATGCACATGAAAAGAAGTTTGCGACGGATTTTCCATGCACAGAAATGTTCCTATCTTGCAGTTGTGTTTTGTTAAAGGAGAGTAAAAAGTTGATGGTAGGAAACAGTGAATTGTTAACTATTAAATCAATGTTTGCAACATGAATGGGGGCAGTTCAAGCAGTTGTACAAAATTTATTTACATGTTTGCTTTTACCCATGTTACCCCAAGCTCACCTAGCTTACCCCTGGAGACCCTACTTAGGATACCCACATTTGTATGTCATGAGCAAAAGCAAAATTTCCAGTCTGGCCTAGAAAAAATAGGTAGGTACGGTATAGCAAAGAAGTTTGATTTGTAGCTTTTGAATGCATTTTAAGATATATCCTCTGTCTTAGATACAGTACAAATTGTTTATGAATTTTTTAAACATTCTAGGGCTCACCTGCCCAGCAGCAGATGAGTGGTCCATGGCCAGGCAGAATGGGAATGCCAAATCCTGGAAGTTCATCAAGAGGTCAAGCAGGAGGGACTCCTGAGGCCTCAAAGAGATCCATGGACTCCAAGTCTTCATCCAGATCTAAAAGGTAACATAATGTATAAACATGAATACCCCATAGGAGGCAGAACAAAATGAGAGGTATTGAGGAGTTTTGTCTGTTAATAAGGGCAGACGTTTTGGCACACTATGTTTTGGCACTAAAACTTGTTCCATCCTTAGCTAAAGAATTGAAAAAACATGTGCTAGTTTTATCGCACTAATCATAAAACAACAGTCATAATTGAATACAGTACATTAGCTTTGCGCACATTAACGCTGTCTTCCTACTGTACCTACTGTAAGACTGCTTGAGAAAATTTTTAATTCTTCAGAGTTCTTATTTGAATTTTTTTATGGTCTTTCATATTACTTAAAGATTCTTATGAGAATGTGAAGAGATCTTTAAAACTCTTTAAAACTCTTGAGAAATCTTGTCATTTTAACGTGCATAAGGCCTGTGCTGTAAACCAGTTTGAACTATGCTATAGTCAATGAAGATACTGTACTGTATCATGAAAAACNGGGCGCACTACACGCACACAGGGATCTTAGGGTAATCAACCAAGAAATTTCATCACAAGCTCTAAGCACAAGAATGGCGTAGTGTAGATCGAAGATTTGAGCAACAAAGAGAAGGCAAAGAGTGCAGATGTATGTAATATAGATACAGAACAAGGAATTTACTAGTCGTTTTAAGGACTTTTATGCATTTTTATTCAAAAAGTTTCAGGACGTGCACACTTGAAGTGCACACTTGCAAACCGTTGCACACTGCACACTTCGATTTTTGTTCGTGCACACTCGAGATCTCGTCGAAAAGTGCCGCACTTTCCATACTGGCAGTCTGGGTTATATTGCATGCATGCAGTGTACTGTAAACATTTACAGATGCTCTATAGAAGCTCTTTCTTTTTAGATTATCAATACACCTTTGTTTGTACTATACAGTCAGGTCCAAACGTAGTACACTACGATGTCATAGTATACTACGATATTTGTAGTATACTTCAATGTTGTATTCACGTGATTGTAGTATACTACAAAAATAAAGTTGTAATGGGCTGTGCACGGAGGTCAAGGCCAAGGGCTATGCACTAAATGTAAGATATGAAAACAAAAGGCCCAACATCTTATCTACAATCTCACCATTGTAAACAATATTGATTATTGACTTTTCCCTTGGCATAAAGAAATGTTTGAAGATCTCGTAGTATACTACGACTTTCAAAATAAAGTTATGGTTTGTTGTAGTATACTTTGATCAAGATGATCATAGTATGAGATGTTTGGACCAGACTGTATATAAGAAGAAAAGAAATGTATTGAAAATGAAATACTTGATTTTAATCCAAATTTTATCAACAATAAGCTTTTGGAATAAATCCATGTAACTGTTTAAATCGACTGGATAAAAGGGTTGCCATTTAGTAATCTGGGTAGCAACCTTGTTGAAATGCTTCAAACTGTAATTATCAGAATCACCTATCTGGACATTGTCTGTCTTGCCATTCACAGCATAGGAATCAAATCATTAAAAGCATCTTTTGTTTGATTTGCCAGATTGAAAGGAACTTCAGGTACTTTTGTATAAGTGTTCATTGGCAATCTTTGATTAATCAATAAATAAAAAAATAATCAAGATATCAAAGATTACCAATGGACACTTAAAACGAAGTACCTGAAGTTCCTTTTAAGCCTTTAAATCAAATGAAAGATTCATTAACCAATCGTGAAATGTTTTTTAAAGATTTGATTTCTATGCTGCCATTCACATGCAACAAGTGATGTTTTTTATCATATCTGTAAATGATATCTAATTGACCTTAATGCTTTTTTTGCTAAGAAGCACATTTGCCTAAGCATTCTACATACTCTAGAATTGAGATTAGTTGGAAGGAAAAAGGATCCAACTTTATTTGTCAATGCATGCACATGAAGAGAAGTTTGCGACGGATTTCCCATGCACAGAAATGTTCCTATCTTGCAGTTGTGTTTTGTTAAAGGAGAGTAAAAAGTTGATGGTAGGAAATAGTGAATTGTTAACTATTAAATCAACGTTTGCAACACCAGTGGGGGTAGTTCAAGCAGTTGTACAAAATTTATTTACATGTTTGCTTTTACCCATGTTACCCCAAGCTCATCTAGTTTACCCCTGGAGACCCTACTTAGGATACCCACATTTGTATGGCATGAGCAAAAGCAAAATGGCGTAGAAAAAATAGGTAGGTATGGCAAAGAAGTTTGATTTGTAGCTTTTGAATGCATTTTAAGATATATAATATCCTCTGTCTAGATACAGTACAAATTGTTTATGAATTTTTTAAACATTTTAGGGCTCACCTGCTCAGCAGCAGATGAGTGGTCCATGGCCAGGCAGAATGGGAATGCCAAATCCTGGAAGTTCATCAAGAGGTCAAGCAGGAGGGACTCCTGAGGCCTCAAAGAGATCCATGGACTCCAAGTCTTCATCCAGATCTAAAAGGTAACATAATGTATAAACATGAATACCCCATGGGGGGGGAGAACAAAGTGGGAGGTATTGAGGAGTTTTGTGTGTTAAGGGCAGACGTTTTGGCACACTATGTTTTGGAACTAAAACTTGTTCCATCCTTAGCTAAAGAATTGAAAAAACATGTGCTAGTTTTATCACACTAATCATAAAACAACAGTCATAATTGAATACAGTACATTAGCTTTGCGCACATTAACGCTGTCTTCCTACTGTACCTACTGTAAGACTGCTTGAGAAAATTTTTAATTCTTCAGAGTTCTTATTTGAGTTTTTTTATGGTCTTTCATATTACTTAAGGATTCTTATGAGAATGTGAAGAGATCTTTAAAACTCTTTAAAACTCTTGAGAAATCTTGTCATTTTAACGTGCATAAGGCCTGTGCTGTAAACCAGTTTGAACTATGCTATAGTCAATGAAGATACTGTACTGTATCATGAAAANAATTGAAAAAACATGTGCTAGTTTTATCACACTAATCATAAAACAACAGTCATAATTGAATACAGTACATTAGCTTTGCGCACATTAACGCTGTCTTCCTACTGTACCTACTGTAAGACTGCTTGAGAAAATTTTTAATTCTTCAGAGTTCTTATTTGAGTTTTTTTATGGTCTTTCATATTACTTAAGGATTCTTATGAGAATGTGAAGAGATCTTTAAAACTCTTTAAAACTCTTGAGAAATCTTGTCATTTTAACGTGCATAAGGCCTGTGCTGTAAACCAGTTTGAACTATGCTATAGTCAATGAAGATACTGTACTGTATCATGAAAAAAGATGAACATGAATATCCCAGGGGTCAGAACAAAATGAGGGGTATTGAGGAGTTTTATGCATCAGGGAATGGGCTATCACGCTACCTTTCGGCACTCAAACTCTTGCCATCCTTAGCTAGACAACTGAAAGAAAATTTGTGCTGGTTTTATATCACTGATTAAATGAAACAGCACACATTCATAACTAGATACGGCACAGGCCTTGCAGACATTAAACAATATTTTTTCATACCTAAGATCCAGAATCTTTTGTAGAAGTTCTATTCTTGTTTGCTTAAAGAATACTTACATTTCTAGAATTTGTGCACTGTTCTTGCTACATGTGTGTTTCTGTTATTGTATTTTCAAACAGCTTTCTCTCAGGGCACGAATTCTTTCAGCCCACGCAAGAACTCTGAAAGATTCTTCCACCTTATCCATTTTCATTTCAGCAGTGCCAGTAAGAAGAAGAAGGTAAAGGACAAGGTTATCACACAGCAGGTATGAATGTTTTTCATAAACAAGCCATCCCTAGACAATGAACTGGAAAGATTTTTGTAGAAACTATTCATTTAAAGGGGTCATTTAGACACAGTTTTTGATTCCTAATCCATTCTCTGTCACGCACCATCACAAAGGTGCTCCCTTTGGCACCCACCCTCTGTTGCGTGACGCCATGCAATGCATGGGTGCTTAAAATGAATGATATGAAAAAGAACACATTATTATCGGAGAAAGGATTTTATTTTGCAGATGAAATCGATTTAAGGTAAAAATAGTGCAGTGGAGAGATTGGCAAATATGTTGTTAATCAAGAAATTCTAATTGTTGCAAATAATTGAATCATAATCTTGAAAACCAAGGGGTGCACCACTCTGTTGAAATGCCGTACAAGATTTTTTAAAGCAAAAAGAATTTTGTAGGATTTTTTGGAAATTTTTCTTGAAACAAAATATTTTTGCCAGAAGTGTATAAGATTTTTAGGGAGTGATATGCCCCTCATTGAAAACTGTGTCAGCCTTGGGCTAAAAACACAGCTTTCCTTGTTTTGCCTGTAGCAAAACAGTACATCAGTTTAATTTTTGAGATCTTGTAAGTCCAAAGTCAACGATCCTCTGCCTCGTCACACTGTGTCACATTTTGTCACAGTTTGCACTAACCCCACCTGCACTAACCTCACCCCTTGGGTTTATGACATAATTTTTGAATGGCTCTAAAGGGTATAAAGTTGTCGAGGTCTTGATAACTCGGGGACAGTCTTGACCATGCAAACAATTCAGCAGAGGACAACAATGGTCATGGATGCGATGTTTTTATGCATGGTGAATTTTCGTTTCGTAGAGTGTTTCGAAAAATAACTTGAAGCCTTTTGTTTCCATAGAGGCATTCTATTCTAAATCGTCATTTTCTAGGTCCAAGATGTTTGACTCCGCATATTGGCCGCGGTCTTAATATCGGAGAGAAAATACAGAAAAAGCGCGGCTTATATGCGGGTTTTGACGGTATTTTCATCCTAGTTATCGCCCCTACAACCTTAACCGCTACGGCTCAAACTAGGACTCCTAACAATGCTATTTCTTCTGATCGACGTGAAACAGAATCAAGGAGGAAAAGCCAAGTCCTGTTTTTGAGATGTAATATTATGGAATAGTGGTTAAGGGAGTAGTAGCGATAACTAGAACAAAATCTAGTAAAACTTTATTTTGCAGGTTGTTGAGTTAGTGCCTGAGTCTCAGGCTTACATGGATTTACTAGCATTTGAAAACAAACTCGACTCAACCATAATGCGAAAAAGGCTGGACATCCAAGAAGCTCTGAAAAGGCCTATCAAGGTATGCCATATGTTTTAATTTTCATCAAAGGTAGATATTCTTGACATAGCCCGACATTAATTAGAATTTGGTCCTAGTTATCTATCTCCGATTTTCGTCCGATTTTCGTCCTAGTTATCTATCTCTACCACCACCTTAAAATTGCCCCCTCCCCTCTTCGCTTATCATTTTAGATACACAGAAACTGGGCGAATTTTCCGAGCTGTTTGGATGTTCTGTCGCGGCTATCGCTGCACAGTATTAAACGAACAACAATTAAATATTTCCACTTTTTGCCAAAAGAAACATTAATCTTGGTACTCGCATTTTGCTTTCCCATCTTGACGCGCTGGAAACATGGATTTTTGCCATTTTGCCATTTTTGCCAATGGTGGTAACCTCGATGTATTCAGTCTAGCCCTACATCGGGATGACAGAGTCGACTTAGAACTGACAGAATATTGGAAAAACATGCATGTGCAGTGTTTTTTATTAGGAAACAAATGATTTCCCTAGAATTTCACATGACATCTTTGCTGTTTCACAATATATGGTAGCTGGCGCCCCTTTTGCGAACTACTCCCCCTTCGACTTCCAGCTGGCTCCGCCCTCTGCAAAGACTGTAATTTCGTAAAATTTGACGTAACAAAAGTGTTTCTTCTATGGAGGGTACCACAATACCACAATCTTTTACTTAATGAAATAACAGAAATCGTCTTATAAAATGATAGCAAGATTCTAATACCCGGTGNAAGTTTGACATAACAAACGAATTGTACAGTAACCGTTTTTGAGGTTGCTGAAGATATCTTGCAACCCTAGAGAAAGCACTAACACTCCTGTTTGCTTTGACACATAAAGACTTTACGTGGGTATCAAATTTCAATTTAACTCCCTCGTATTCCTGTGTGTATGTGCGCCTTGTGGTTTAAAACCCTGTCTTCTGTGAAGGCGCACATACACACAGGAATTCCAGGGAGTTAGATTCGAAAAAGCGGTTGGCTCAATTTAGGCCAAGGTCGGTTGAAATGTTGCTCATAAGCTCACAAGGCAGGGAGAGACAACACAAAGACAACAACAAACAAAACAAGTAAGTATACTTTTATTTATTAATTACATAATGCAGTAGGTGTCCTGACACCCTTGTCCATACTAGGGACTGAAAAGAATGTGTTGTGTCAAAAATTGTATCCCCTTGATTTTTGACTATTTTAATTTTGAGAAATTTGGGGAAAATGATTTTTGGCTTAAAAATAAAACTTCCAACTTTTAATGGAAGTAAGTCACCAGATAATTATCAAAAATTATGTCGAAGGCCCATCAAGATCAAGGATTAAAAATTGTATGAATTTGTTTTGCAGTTTTGGTGATATGATTTTTCAAACAGTGGATACATTGTTTGACTTAACCAGTATAATCTTGGCAATTGGTTACTGTATATAACCTCACCAAGTTACAAGCAAACTGAAAGATCAAATTTGTGTGAAAGATTACTAAATCAAAGACCATGCGACCCTTCAAGGATGTGATGTGCAGCAAAGCTTCATGATGGAAGTATAAATATCCACTGACATGCTTCATTTTCAATTCAAAGCAAGGAATGAGTGAGTGAGTATTTGTATTTAACGTGCCTAGCCTGCGAAAGTCTCGAGATGACTTATTTCCAGCAGGGGACACGGGTTATACATAACCTTTCACTTTTAGGCACATACACTTGCTATTCTCGCAAGGTATGGGTTTCTGCGCTTGGCGCAGGGGGGCCCATCAGGGCGACCCCAGTCCTTCCTCTCGATGTGACCACACCTCGTGATTCCTTTTTGCCTTTTTTGCCTGGAATTACAGAGAGTTAGCAGCTCTCCTCACACTTTCGCAGCAAGTATGACCCTGGTGGGATTCGAACTCACGACCTTGCGGTTGTGAGTCCGGCGCCCTAACCATTGGGCCAACCTTACCTAACCATTGGGCCAACCTAACACGTTTACACGGTACCGGATAAGTTTTTATCCGTACAAGTTTTTGTACGGATAGGGCTTGCGTTTACACGGTATGGTACCTCCCTATCCGCACAACTATTTGTTCGTTTATCAGNTATTTAACGTGCCTAGCCTGCGAAAGTCTCGAGATGACTTATTTCCAGCAGGGGACACGGGTTATACATAACCTTTCACTTTTAGGCACATACACTTGCTATTCTCGCAAGGTATGGGTTTCTGCGCTTGGCGCAGGGGGGCCCATCAGGGCGACCCCAGTCCTTCCTCTCGATGTGACCACACCTCGTGATTCCTTTTTGCCTTTTTTGCCTGGAATTACAGAGAGTTAGCAGCTCTCCTCACACTTTCGCAGCAAGTATGACCCTGGTGGGATTCGAACTCACGACCTTGCGGTTGTGAGTCTGGCGCCCTAACCATTGGGCCAACAGAAAAATGCTTAGACGTTTGAAAGCCTGTAGCTCTCAAACCATGTATCAGATTCCTATAAACTGATAATGTCTGGGTAGGTAACATATCAACTTAGATAAGAAAATGTAGTTTGTCAAAATCGGTCTAATCGTTCTCAAAGTACAAGCGATTTTATAAAAATTCTTCACCTCAAAATTCTCCAAACAGGCCTAAAATCCTTGATCAAATTTGCTAGCACAATTTGCAGATTTGTTAGCTACACAAGTATTTTTAGTTTATTTGCCTAATCTAATACATGGTTTGATAGCTACAGGCTTTCAAACGTCTAAACATGCTTCTGACTCAACCGGTATATCATCCGTTATATGTTTAAATGAGATTTACATTTTGTTATTTATTTTACTTACATCGAATATTCTGATTTTAGCAAAAGCGCAAGTTGAGAGTTTACATTTCCACAAATCTCTATTCTCCAAAACAGGAAGAGGTAGGTATCCAATTTGTTAAGTTCAATATTTTTAATTCCAAAAAGCCATTTTTCAAAGGGTTGAATACTTCTGCACAAAGTTTAGTACTCGGTGCAGTACTCGGCATCGCATTTTGGTGGTAAACATTTGAACCGTTCTCAAAGCCACGTTCTATTTCTGTGTTCTGTCATGTTTATTTCTTTCACCAATTCTTGTGTTTATCAGATTAAATTCTTTGGTTTATGATATTAAAATGCCCCTAAACAAGAGTACCACCTTTACGATTCCATTTTTAGCCCTTTATAATTCTTTTACGGGACCATAAATGGCATAAACATATTCGAAAAGTCTTCAAAAATGTAAACACGATTAGAATTAAAACAACAACAAATTAGATGAGCTACGAGATTCAAAAATGTTGTTTGAAAAAGGTCACTGGTGATGCCAAAAATAATTTAATCCGATAGCATGATTTGAATAAGAAACACAAGCAACATTCCAACACCATATACCAAATACTTGTATGGGATAAACACAAGAAATGAGGATAAAAATAAACATGACGGAAATACATAGAACGTGGCTTTGAAAACGCTTCAAATGTTTACCACCAAAATGCGACGAGCACTGCATCAGGTGATGGTTGTGTCCAGATAAGGCTTCAAGGAAGAATTCTACCTTGTATTAAGTGCACCGACATGAACTTCAAAATTGTGACAGCCAACTGCCCTGCCAGGGAACAATTAGTGAGTTTCCAAAATGAAATAGAAAAAACATTAAATACCCAAAATAAATGCTAACATCAAATTGAAAGACCAAGTTGCTTATTGACAGAGGGCTGTTTTCCCCATTCAATATATCTATCTTGGCCGGGCGCTAACCCGAACCATTTATGACACATTATGTCAAAAGGCAATACTCACGCTAATACCCCACTACTCACCCCAGCAATTAAATTTTGGATAGTTCAGTTAAATTCTGAATTTTTTGGGTAGAATTAAAATTAAAGCTTTAGCATAGAATTAAACCCATTCAATGAGAAGTGTTTAAAGGGAATCGACATAGTTAAAGACCGACCATTGACCAGCATGCTTTGCGCGAAGTCAGTGATTTTGCTTTCCACAGCTCCGTAGTTTCTGACTGTCAGAAAGTATCGAAAAACAAAAACAAACGATCGCAAAGCATGCGGGTCAATGGTGGGTCTTTAAGAGCTGGCTCGGGCCAAGTTAAAAATATAGTCTATTGTATTTGATACTGTTGGCACGTGCCGTTTCATTGTGTAGCTGAAGAAGCAATGGATGCGTGGGCGTTTTCATAGCCTATTTGTAGCGACCACTCAATATAGCTATGTCTATTAATTTTCCAATGTTAGGGGGGGGGGCTGCTGCCCCCAGCCCCAGGGCTCGTCTGCTTATGCGTGAGTTTTTTTCTCTTAAATATTATTAAATTTCTGTTGTATTTATAGATTGAAGAGAACAACCCTACTGTTCCACAATGGGAAATTCGAGTCGAAGGGAAACTGTTAGAAGATCCCTCTGGTCCGAAAGATGTTACACCAAAACAAAAGAGAAAATTTTCATCATTTTTCAAGAACCTTGTTATTGAGCTTGATAGAGATTTATATGGGCCTGATAATCATCTTGTAGAGGTAGGTTTTATTTTCTCGATTCAATGACGTTGTTTCACGTGAAGATCTCCGCGAATAACAACAATTAAAGTATTTTGCATGAGTAATTGTGCATTATCGCAAATCTCACCTGACATCTAATTTGAAACAGACTTTATATCGTTGCAGTCGCTTGGGTCGTTAGAGTCGTTGGGAACGAACTACCCAAAATACCCAAAAGACTGAATGTGCACGGTAAAATAAAAGTGGGTGTTTGGGTCGTTGAAATAGAAACTGGTTCTATCCGAGCCAGTGGCGGCGCTAGCCGCAAAAAAGTGGAGGGGGCGAATGAAGATGGGGATCTGGGAGCGTAGCCCCCAGGAAAAATTTTCAGGACCACGCCCTTTCATACTCAGGAAACGCCCTTTTTACCCTCAGGAAACACTTTTATTTGTCTATCAAACTCTAGAGATAACTACCTAGCCGCTCTTTAGATATTTTCTCAACGGATTTAGACGAATTGGAAGACTGACCTCGGAGAAAAGTGGGAAGGGAATTGTCCCCCCCCCCGTGGCACCGCCACTGATCCCAGCGAGCCAGTCGTTGGGGTCGTCAGGTTCGCTGTTCACATTCAGTCGCTTGGGTATTTAGATCGTTCGCTCTCTACGACTACAACGGCCCCCAGTGACTCCAGCGACTGCAACGCCATAATGTGAACCAGACTTTAGAGTCGTTTGGAACGAACGACGAGAGAACGAAAAGACTGAATATGAACGGCAAAAGTAGCAGTGGGTTATTTGGGGTCGTCAGGATAGAACTGGTTCTGTCCCAGCAGCCCCCCAGCAATTCAGTCGTTGGGGTCGTCAGGTTCGTCAGGGTCGTCGAGGAGTTTATTTTCGCCATTCACATTTATTCTTTTGTTTTTTTTTGCGATGGGTGTATCACTCTTTCAAAAAAGGCGCGAGATTTTTGAATACAAAGCGATTTTTAAGGATTTTTCTTGAAAACAAATAGGCTTTTGCCAAAGGTGAAAATGAAGTTGCGGTTTTTAGTGCCAAGCGTTGGGATCGCAGAAGTAGCTAAGCGCCAATCGAATCCGCGACCCCTTGTCATGACGCTCAAGTGGTGCTGGTGGGGTTTGAACCCTGCCCGCCTGACATTCTGGCTCAAAGTCAGTGGATTACAACACGGCGCCACAAAGACATACGATATTTTAAAAGAGTGGTGTGTCCATCGGTCTTTTTGATTTTTTATGTCATTGTGGTCGTTTGCTGCAACGACTCCAGCGACTTTAAAGACCTAATGAGAACCAGGCTTTTCTGGTGTCTCTCCGCCTTTTTTATTCGTCTTATATCACAGCTCCTATAGGCCGTTTGGCCGCCATTACAGTATGGTTTCAACAACACAGTTTAAATGACTTTACTGTGTTTTCTTGCATCAAATAATGTGTTTTGATATGGGCTGAAATAGAACAATTGTCCCGCAAAAATATACGGTGCTTGTTTCTTGTAATGGGTTTGAGTATCGCTGTGCTCACGATAATCTCTTATTGAATGTCAATTTTGTTTTTACAGTGGCACAGAACTGCATCTACTCAAGAAACAGATGGATTTCAGGTATTTTGTTGGCCAAAAAAACCTTATAAACGCAGTCTTTTAAAACTCTGGTTCATGTCATATAAATCATCTGAACGAACAATTCTACCGGACGACCCATCAGGAATTGCACCTACCGGTCGGGTTGAGTCACAGAAACATGCACCTTTTGAACCATTGTAGAAATTAATCAAGTAGACCAGTGTCAAATATTTTTATTCTAATCTATCGATAAAAATCTAACTTAAAGTTATGTAGCTACAGTATGTCAACATTTAGTGGTCGAATTAGCAATCATAATATCGCATTTTATAGTTTTCTTTAGGCCTAAGGAAAAGGATGGCCACGTTTTTACCTTCTTCTAAACAGCCAGTACATTGTCATGGAAGATGAATAATTAAGGTATAAATTCGACTTTGCGAAGATTCCTTGGCTGCGAATTGCCTGAAAGGTGCCTAAAACATATGATCAAATTCTAAGGAATCTCTTAACACAGAACAATTTGCAAGGCATTGCATTCCTTTCAAGAGTCATAGGGAGTGGATTTCTAAACAAAGACTAAAGTTTTTCAATCCTATGGCAATAACTGTGTTGTCGATATCCCTTACCTGTGAAATTGTACTTTCTTTATTGTTCTGTGTGAGGAGTTTCTTTTCGATTTGGTCAAATGTTTTGGGCTCCTTTTCAGAAATTTTCGTAAAGTCGAATTTACCTATATTTTCAGTGCTCATGAAAATGTGAAAAAAATACAGAAATTGTTATATCTCTTGGCTATCAAGCAGAATTCGATTCATTCCAATCCATCCAAGACTCTTGGTGCTATGAGTTTCCAAAAGTGGGAACTTTTTTCTGGCTCACCCTTTTTTTTCTTTCTTGTTAACAGCAGAACATTAATTTAAGTCGATTTTGATATGCTGAGACAGGGAATATACTCCAACGATCTGACAATCACCCTAATGTTTGTTTTTATGCTCAATTTCTACTAAACCAACCATGGAGATTCTAAATTCGCCAGGTGACTTAGTAGGATACTACACCTAGATATTTTTTTAATATGGAGCTATTTTGCAGGTCAAACGACCAGTTGTTGGAGACAAGGAAGTGAAGTGTACCATTTTCCTATTGCTTGACTATCAGGTAAATATATTGGGTGTTCCAAAAGAGTGTATATGTGTTTGAACAGTTACTACGGAAAGGACTATGCAGACCGCCCAACCTTAAAAATCCTCAGAAATCATAGCATCTGAACAGTAGCACAATATAGAAAGGCTACTGGTACGTAGATTAATGGTTATTATTGGTATATTCGACAAAGTTTCTTGATGCGACAAAAAAGTCGTGTTTGACGGTCTTTGTTTACTTTTGGCGGGAAGTAAAATTCAAAGAAAGACTAGCCAATTACAGTACATGCCGATTGAGCTTTTTGTCCGGTTTTATAGCTCTAGGGAAACAGGCCCTGACTGAAGCGACAACAACAACATCAATTCAATGAGATGAGCGAAAGTTGACGGCCTTTGTGGAGTAAGGTTAAACGACAACTCTGTAGTGAGTCTAGATACATTCTACGCAGTGAGTCATTTGCTGAATTTGGTATCTTTTCTTAACAGCCACCACAATTCAAGATGGACGAGAGGCTTGGCCGTGTATTGGGAATACACACGCAAACACGACCAGTTATTGTGAATGCTCTCTGGCAGTATGTCAAGGTATGTTGAATGGAATGAAAATTAACTATACCGGTTGGTGGGCCAAATGAAGTAGGGAAAGGTGGGGGGAAATGGTGCAGGACGGGTAGTATCTTTCTCGTAAATCGCTGAAATTGGAACGTAAGCAATTTATGTCGAGCTTTAAAACGATCTCGTGTATTGGTCTTATTTCGGTCTTGAATGTTTTTTATTATGTCGCCATTATATTGATATTTCCTGGTGTCCTTTCTTTCCTTACGAGAATCAAATTCTGCCTTGAAACGATATTTAGCACTTCCAAGTTATCAGTAGGCTTGAATTAGCTTTTATTTTATATCTATTTATATGTATGCCTACTTTAAATAAATCGATAATAATAATAATAATAAATATCATAAGAGTGCGAGTGGCTTCATCGTGAATAAATTGTAGCACGAGCCACTTCAAGAGCGGAAGGCACGTTGCTGTTGTATAATGAATTAAGAGCATTCTAAGGCATGATCCCTGTGGAACCCCTATTTCTATGTCATTGATATCGGAAGAGATGCTGTTGATAGTGCCGAACTCTTTGCGATTGTTTAGGGTAAGATGGGGGTAAAGTGTTTCAGAGTAGGGGAAAATTGGTCATTGAAAAATTCTTTCATTGCACTGTTATTGTGCTTTAGTTGAAGAAAAAGGACAATTTTATAAATTGAAAAAGCTGCAGGTTTGCAATCAAGGACATTTTGCCTCAAGTTTAGTAGGCGAAACATTAAGTGACCCATTTTGCCCCACTGTGGCCCATTTTGTCCCACTCCACCCTACTCTCCAGTGCCAAATAGAAGGGATGGTCTTAATAATTGGTGGTGGTAAATAATCTGAAAACTTAATAAGCAGGCCGGGGGTCTTAATTAGTGGGGGGGGGTAAATATTTCGAAATGAAAGTTTTTTTAGCAGCTTGTAATTGATTTCTCCTAAGTTAAAGGAAATGTTTGCTGAAACTTTTTTATGAAATTAATTAATGCGGGTCCTAATAAGGCTCGGGGAGGGGGTGAGGCAACTTTTTGACATTTAATGAACGGGGGACGTCTATTTGGCACTGGATGGTATTTCATATTGAGCATATGGAAATATGGCTATCCAGAATCGTTAGTAGAATAGCTAAAAGGTGTATTCATGGGGTAAAAAAGGCCAGTAATATGTTTTATAAATCCTCTTGGCCTAGTTTAACTTCTCTTGTCGTTGGTTTTTTTAAGTTATTAGCTGCTTAGTTGTATTTCGGAGTAGATATCAGATTTCACGATGAATTAAAATGTTGTGATATATTTTAGAATAACAACCTGCAGGATTCAAACGAACGAGAGTACATTAACAACGACAAATATTTAAAACAAGTAAGTCTGATTTTGATTATAGTTTGCTCTTTCTCTTCCTAACAAACTGGAAATCCTACTGCATGTGCTGATTGATTTGCACATTTTGCTGATTACTGCATGGCTGAGATACCAGCAGATTTGTAACATAATTTAATTCACTGAGCAAGCTGCAAGTTTGCAACCAAGGACACTTATCTTAAATTTCAGAAGTAAAAAATTGATTGACCCATTTTGTTCCACTCCACCCTACGAGACAAACAACAATCAATGCATTCAAAGTAGAGGGGGATGGTCTCAAAGAGGGCAATTTATATTAATGTTTCTTTAAATTGATGGTTCTATTTCTTAGATATTTGACTGCGAAAGGATGAAATTTTGTGAGATTCCTCAACGCTTACAGAAATTGTTACACCCTCCAGATCCTATTATTATACAACACAATATCAAGTAAGTAGCCTTATATACTGTAGCATTTGCTGTAAAAATCTTTACAATTTTTTGAAGAAAGAGTTTTGCTGGATCTTGATTCTCGGAATTTCCAGTCACAGAAATATATGAAAAAGATTGCAAAACGTCCTGCTATCTATTTTCCTGCTATCCTCCTGCTATCTATCAGCCAGCATAGGTTCTAAATCTTTAAAAAAAGGTTGTTGTAAAATTCTGTGACCTATTTCTTTGAATTAAATGGCTTGAAATAAACTTTAGCTATTTTGCTATAATTCTACCATTGGACTTTTCTAAAATCTTAAATGTTTTCAGAATTAGAGTGTTTTTCTTCTCTTTTAAGAATTCAAGAAAAATTTTGAAAACAACTTAAGACCATCGTAATTTCTAAACGTTTTGAGAAAACATAGAATAATTTTCAAGAACAAGCCTTCAATGAATTTCTACAATTTGGTATCAAGAAAAGTCTTTCACTCTTGTGGTTGTTTACGATTTAGAAATTTGATGACTTCACATCCTCAAACGAGTTGAAATATGAAATACGCTGTAATTTCGAAAAATATTCAAGATTTCTGAAAAGTCCAACGGTAGAATTATAGCAAAGTAGGTAAAGTTTCTTTCAAGCCATTCAATTCAAAGAAGTAGGTCATAGAATTTTACACCAACCGTTTTACAGCAATTTAAAGATGTGGAACCTATGCTCTATTAGCCAAAGTTTGACTTTGATTTCATATCATTTCGATTATAGAATCACAGGACAAGATGTGAAGAAAGCTACGTGTTACAATATTGATGTCGAAATCGTAAGTTGTATCATTGCATTGCTATGACTTTGCCATGTTAAAGGCAGTCTGTCACGCATTTGATTGGGTGATCAGGACAATACAAAGAATAGGAGAACTGAATGGCTGCTGATCCTAATCACTTTCTACGGCCGTAGAAAGTGATACAGATCAGCCCTCCTTTGTTCCCAATGCACAGATTCACAAAGACATTCGTTGTGTTGAGCTCTGACTTTACTGCAGCCAATCAGATGCGTGACAGACTGCCTTTAAGACTGTTCATGTAATACGAAAGCATTTTTAAGGAAAGTGGCAATCTCTTTCATCAGGACAAAGTTTTCATTTGACATCATAAATATAAATTTCTCGCGTGGTGCTAAATTCTCAAAATTAGGGACCTGTTCCCGAAAAAGTAACAAAAGTTTGTCCCGAGGCTCGTTATATGCATTGNTTCTTTCAAGCCATTCAATTCAAAGAAGTAGGTCATAGAATTTTACACCAACCGTTTTACAGCAATTTAAAGATGTGGAACCTATGCTCTATTAGCCAAAGTTTGACTTTGATTTCATATCATTTCGATTATAGAATCACAGGACAAGATGTGAAGAAAGCTACGTGTTACAATATTGATGTCGAAATCGTAAGTTGTATCATTGCATTGCTATGACTTTGCCATGTTAAAGGCAGTCTGTCACGCATTTGATTGGGTGATCAGGACAATACAAAGAATAGGAGAACTGAATGGCTGCTGATCCTAATCACTTTCTACGGCCGTAGAAAATGATACAGATCAGCCCTCCTTTGTTCCCAATGCACAGATTCACTAAGACATTCGTTGTGTTGAGCTCTGATTTTACTGCAGCCAATCAGATGCGTGACAGACTGCCTTTAAATATACAAGCCATGTTAAGCCATGAGCGATAGAACACCAAATGTGTATCAGGTGTCAATTCTTTTATCAGCAGTGACCCATTTTACTCCATTGTGTGTGTGATGTTAAATGTTAGTAGTGAACCACCTTATCGCTGATCCATAAATTTAATTTTTATTTGTATTAAGCCATCTCACGTGCTGATACACATTAATCGTAAACTTTCAAGAAGAAAAATTTATTATTACTGATCCACCTTGAGCATGCTAAACATGCTAATAAAAACATTAAATTTGTATATCAGCGATAAGTTGGCTCACTACTAATTATATAAACTTCAGCCTGCATATACACAATGTGTTGAGGTGGCTCTCTACTTAAATATATTTAACACTGATACACATGGTCGCTCATGGGTAAAGGGAATCTATGCATATAAGAGTGGCTCAAGCCACTTACGGTCAAATTCTAGCCAATCAGATATCCGTGTTTCCTGTTTACATAGATCAGTTACCCAAATATGGCTCGATACCTGTCAAAGCCTATTGTCTTTGCACGGCTATTTTTATCAAAGGCTTACATATTCTTAGATTCCCTTTAAATCGAGTGAAGAATTATAGCACCCTTCACACCCTTTGTGGTATCGTCTCGTCTTGTTATTTGTCGTAAATTTATTCTTTTGTGTAATATATTCTTTTTTGCGACATTTTTATTAGATTGTAATTGTCGACTGCACGCGAGATTTTTCATGAATCAGGCATGGAAAATTTTACAAGATTCCTTGCGTTCTCTCAACCCTAATCCCGATACCGCCAATAACGAATCCCTGATTTATTGGTGGATGAGCTTTCTCTTTCGTTGCGAGATGCATTTGTGTGCATGGTAAGAGTTTCCAGCTGCGTCATCTTTAGTGCAGTCGTCTATCGTATTCACTGTAGAGTAGTTTCTTTTAGCGTAGAGTAGGATACAATGATTGTAATGTAATTGAATTGGTTTATTAAAAAAAACGAATAAAACAAGGGAACAATACGCACTAATGACGTGGTCATTGGAAACCCTAAAATTTTTAAGAACTTGATAATCACCACATGTAGTTATCCACTTCCTATACCTTCATCTTTTAATTAGTCGTTCCAAATCATTTGTGCTTTTTGCTGATTCTGAACCACTTGCAGTAGTTGTGGGCCTGCAGTTTATTTTATGATGTTATGCGTTATCTTCCTTAAAGCCTAGAAATATTTTTAAATTATAAGAGCTGTCATTTTTCATACAGAAGAGCAGTGCACCATTGTCAAAATGATAGTCGTACTTGCCATGTAGCCAAACATTTTGAAACCAATTTTGTGACTGCTGTCCTTTTATTTAAGGATGATTCGTTAAGAGAGATGATGCAATCGTTTCTGTTGTCAACTGCCAGCCAGCAGGAGATTTCCTCCTTGGACAGCAAGGTATCCGGAAAATTCATTTTTATACCCATTGATAGTCTTCGTAATTTTGTAATGTTACTTTCCTATGTTCACATTTTGTTTCTTATTATTGATAATTACAATGAACATGGACTTACCAGGTCTTTGTTTGTAGTCTTATTGTTGCAGTAAATCCCCGCCATTAAGGGAATAAGCAAAGGTAAATAGGTTTGTTTTCTATATAGTGAACGAAGAAGAAGAGGGACAACATCTTCAGAGAGTAGGCATCGAGTTGATCTTTTGCGCTATTTTATTTTTATTCAGTTATCTGCTAACTAGTTTCGGCCACAAGGCCATCATCAGAGCAACAGAAGAATTTTATAAATACATCGGCTTTTTTGAAAATAGTTTAATTAAGTATAATGAATGTCCATTTAAGGTTAATGCAAAAAGTTCTCGGACTCAGTACACTCTGGTCCGTTTGTTTTAAATCGTCACATTTGTTTTGCTCAGAAGACAGCCTCTCTCAGTTTCTGGCCATCTCAGGTCGCTACCCTTCGCAGTGGATCAGTGTCCATAGGCTTTGCTTTAATTGTTGTTGTTGTGTTTTCTATAAATAAAACAAAGAAAACACTCAGATACAGCGTTGTTTGTTTATATGCTTTGTTCATGGCACGTGGCCAGCTTCGATTTCAATGAGATTTTGAGAGTTTTCTGCTCCTTGCAAATGCAAGCTTTTAGCATTGCACAAACTTTTTAAAGTCAGTTTACTCCCGTAACAAACAGAATAAAGATGATGATTGGAAACGAAATGATGATTTGGAAATGATGATTATCACAAGTACTGAAACAAGTGATTGAATGGCGCAAAATTCCTTATGTCTCGGTAGGAATCCTAGCTTTTAAAAGAATATTTGTGACTTTGATTTTATTTCAGATTCATGAAACTGTAGAGGGAATCAATCAGTTGAAGGTGCAAAGGGATTTCTTCTTGTCATTTGCTAGTGATCCGCAGGTACTAGTTTGTTTGTTTTTATTTTCTTTCTTAATGTCGCTTTGAGATTCTTTCCTCCATTAATCCGTTATAATAGTCAAACATGTGTGTAGCTAGCTGCTTATAGTTTTATCCTAATGCCATCCATTCAGCCTCCTGAAGTACATCCTCATTTTCCACATTTCCAATGTTGAGCTTGCAAACAATCTTAGCTGCTCTGAAGTCCAGAGAGGCTTCATTTTGCCTGCGAGAACATTAGCAAGAACAATAGGAAACGTTTTTACCTCGTTTTTACCTCGTTTTTACCTCGTTTTTACCTCGTTTTTACCTCGTTTTTACCCCTCGCCACAAAAATAGACAGCTACGAAAGGGAAATTACGAATTTCGAAAAACTTTCGCAAACTTGAGTAAATTTGTTAAATTAAAAAATTTTCTTTATATGCTCATAGAAATTCATTAATGACTGGCTGTATTCTCAAAGTAGAGACTTGAAGGTGAGAAACTTTCTCAGTTACTTGCATGAAACGTAAAATTGATTTTCGACAATCATTACGTTGTGGCAGGCCTGTCAAATTGTAACCCTTTTGTGCACCAAATTATGATCAGTCTTTGCACAATCTGATTATCAGACAGAGATCAATAGACAATAACGCTAAAGATGGCGGCTCCAAAGAATCTGTTGTGTTTTGCTACAAAGAATGTTGGTAAAAAGCTCCCTGACGACCACGTAGCGACATAAAAATTTTGGTCTGCCGTTTCGACTAGCTAGCTTGAATTCGAATCGACCTTGAATTCGAATACAACATGGTTCGAAAGGAAACCTTTCCAAAGCAGAAAAAGTAAAGTTTTGATTCGAATTGAAATTTTAATAAAGATTCGCGTTCGAATTACAAAATTTTCCTATTTGTTTACATTGATTCCTTGTTCCTGAATTTAACACAGCTAGCTAGTCGAAACGGCAGACCAAAATTTTATGTCGTTAGGTGGTCAACAGGGAGCCTTTTACCAGCATGCTTTGCGCGGCGGTCATCTTTAGCTTTATTGTCAATATCAAAGGAATGATCTTTGTCGGAACCTTGCTGAAAACACCTTTTTCTTTTGTCTCTGGATATGAAGGATTTTTTTCAAATCTACCAGTTTCTCCCCATGAAAATGACAGTACAAATAGAATAGACATTTTGAACTAAAAATGTTCATGAAAAACTTTGGCGCAATTTAATTTTGCTGATTTTCTGTAGTTCAAGAAAAATTATTTTGGAAAAGATTCAGGGAAGAAATTGATAGTTGAAGCATCTAATTCGGAACTATTTTCCTGATCAAGAATGTTCATAACATCAATTTGTTCTCTCAGTTTTGATGCAAACTGTCTTGCCTCGCAAGACCTTGAAAATAGACCATTTTGACATTCAGAAAAAGGGTCTGGGGAGAGCAATATTTTTCTGGTAAATGGCTGCCACGGTGCTATTTCTATTTCTTTGTGTCTGCCATTTACCAGAAAAATATTGCTCTCCCCAGACCCTTTTCTAAATGTCAAAATGGTCTATTATCATTATTCTTCTTGCTAGAGTACCTTTTTTCGTATAACTATAACCCTTGATATTTGATCTGAATGTTTAGTCCTATTCTCAGTTTGTAATTGCCACATCGCAAAATACATGTATTGCAAGCCGCAATAGGAGCTATTTGTTCTAAGACGTTTGAGGAAAACTCTTTGTGCGAATCTCGAATTTTTCCACAGACCATGACAGATGTCACAGGGAGCCCAGAGGATGAGAGAAAATCGGAGTTTTTCAACCAGCCATGGACACAAGAAGCAGTACATCGATTCTTTTATAAGCAGGTATGCTTACCATTTGTAATCTTTACTCCTGGTTGTAATCTTTAACTAATACCCCATTCACACTGACACAGACAGTTAAACGAGCTTTATTTAAACTATTTTAAATTTCAACCAATGAAATGCATTCGATTGGTTGGATTGACCAATTAGAACTCAAAATTTGATAACCTGGTTAGTTATAGCATGTGAACGGCCGAAAAAAAGCGAAAACGGCCGTTTCCCATAAAAAACCGCCGTTAAGCCTGTTCACAGGGTAGGCTAGTTAAGCTGGTTTAAGCTTGAAAGAGTGAATGGGATATAAGGTGTATTTTTGTAGGTAAAAGTCTTTGAGTCTCATTTTTAGTCAAATCTCGCCGTAAGCGTAGCCTCAGTGTGCGAAACCTTCTAGTTTTTTTTCCATTTCTTTATAATTATTCATAAGTACCTTATCCAAACTCTGAGAGGTGCATATGTCCAAGCAAACCAATTTCTGAACAGATACGGAGTGACGTGGGACTCGAAATTTCAACAAAACTTGGTTAGGTTAATGGTTTGAAAAAACGGCGGACAATGAACATAGGAAGTTTTCAATACAAGCAACATAATCGAAATTACGGCAATTTTTCAAGAAGTTGCATTTTTTCTAAGTTATAACTCTATTTCTCCTTTACACAGGTCCAGCAGAAGAGAGCGGAGCTAGAACAAGCGTTAGGGATTCGAAGTTCCTCATAGTGCCTCCAAAGACATTCAACGTGGCAATCAGTTCCTTTACAACAATCAGTTATTTGATAAAGAAAACTCGTGTCTCGTACCGAGAAGTTATCTTGACATAGCAAATCGTAAAAAAGACATTATAACAACAACAATGGGTTGGTTGGACTCACCCAATACGTTTTGAAAGAAAAAGAAAGGACGAGTTCTTTCTAACAGCTCACAGCGTGATAGCCGAGTGATTTATGGACCAGCAGGCGGCATTTTTTATCTTGATTTTTTTACCAGACTTCGAATTGTTTGAGGTTGGATCCTATTGCAAACATCCGGCCAAGCGATGTCACTCACGTCTCATGAATAATTTATGAGGAGCTGTTTGGAGCAAGTCATCCTCTCGTTTTCTTTCAAGATGGCTTGTGCAAGTGCGCGGGTTGGTCGAAAACCCTTTTCAGAGGTACAGATTTGTGAATTATCTGCCATTTTGCGTGATAGAAGCCATTTTAGATATGAGTAGTAGAGTGGCCATTTTACAAAGTAGAGTGGCCATCTTAAAAATTTATGGGGAAACATTTGTTTCATTTGTTTCCCCCCTTGAGGCTGTTTACCCTCTTTGTCACTGTTCATAAGCTGAAAATTAGAGATTTGATCAACAATTCTATTCCTTCATCCAGCATCTTCAAAACAGCTCTATAACAAAATCGCTGATAATTGTCGAACGAAATGAGCTAGTTTATCGAAATAAATTTTAGCATCTAAGTTCGTCTTTTCACTATAAAATGGCATATAGTACGATGAAATTGATGGATTATTCGTAATTATACAGTTTATCAAACGCCGATTCTTTTTTGATTCACCCATCGATTCGATATTACACCGACCGCTTTTACAATATCAAGAGGTTGATTAAAATGTTTAAACTTATTGCCTCGTCCGAGTTAGATTTTGACACATAGATTAACGCGATATTCTTTTAAAATATCAGTGTGTATCATCATGTATAAAGTGCAAGTTTTTTAGTCCCCCAGTACAACGTTAGTTCAATCAAACGCTTCCACGTTCTGTTTATTTTATTTAGAAGGATTAAACACGAACGATGATGCTTGACCAGATCAGTTCAAGTGAAATTGGGTTAATTTATTGAACAATTTTTTAGACATGTCAGCAAAAAGAACTCTGAAATGGTGACGCTTATTTGTTTCAAGAAGTTTTCAGTTCTTTAAGACCACGTTTACACTGTACCGGTACAGTTTTGACCCGCTACAAAGTTGTTACGGTTCAAGAGCGTTTACAGTGCTCCAGAACAAACATTTTCTACAGATAGCAGGAACAAAAGTGTTGCAGATTAGCAAGAACAATGTAAATGGGAGGCTGATCCGTTACTCTTTTGTTACGGTTCTAAAGTTGTACCGGTACAATGTAAACTTGGACTCTAGGTATCTTTAACAGCAAAGAAAATGTTTAGGTCATCCATATATGGTCCGCAAATTCGCAAATCTTATCCTAGCAAGCTTGAAGGGTTTTAGGCACTCAGTGTAAGACATTTTAGAAAACACTTATTTCTAATAACTCGTAATATTTACCCATATCATTAGTTGAGAACTTACAGTAAAGTAGGAATGACATTTTATTGCACAATAAAGTTTATAAAAATAGTTTGCAGAGACTGACATTAAGATGACTTTGGACTTGCCCAAGCCCCTCCCGCGTACCTAAGACCCCAAAACCCAAGAAGCCTAAGAAACCAAAATCTATAGATAAATAATTATCTCTGCGAAGGAGGGAGGGAGAAAGCGGGAGAGACTGAGACTTGTATCATTGCCAGCTGGAAACGAGGTCACAATAGTAAAGCCTACTGAGGTGGGTAGAATTCTGCCCACCCATTTTGACCAATAGTGGTCGAGCATTGTGCTTTAAACAAAGAGATAATAAGAGTTTCCAAGAATTCAGACTACCTCATTAATTATTCATGCGGGGGGCAATAATACAAGTCTCTCCCGCTTTCCTTTTCTTCATCTGTCCTTCGCAGAGGTACCACTTATCTTTTTTCCTTGGTAGAGGTAATTTTTTAGGTTTTAGGTACGTGGGAGAGACTTGGGCACGTCCAAGATTACTTCTGTTCCTTGAATAGATGGTTTTGCTCGTTAGTTCTGCTGTTCTGTAGCCATTCTTATGTTCAACAACTTCTAATTGGGAAATGCAACACAATAGACAGCAATACATTGCACGTGGATCTTAGTTCATTCCCTCATCCCTTGTCATAAACACACCGTAGGAACCTGAAAAAGTGAAACGCCTGGAAAAGTTCTCTTTTGAAAAGAAAGATACTGTACCGATTTTTACTGTAATTCATGTAGATATCTTCACATTTATCATAACTGAAGCAAAATATTCTCTGCTATAGAAATTTACTACATTAAAATCCAAAAGTTCTAAACAGTATTACCGTTACAAGCCTCCGAAAGTTTTGCTGGCTAAATTTCTTGCTAACGATACTTTTAATAGACCTTTTCACAGAGGTCTGGGGCGGCGCGCTACTTTTCTGGAAGACAGATTAGCTGCGAGGGGGAATAACGTTGTCAATGCATTCAGTGTCAGTCTTTGGTTAAAATTAGGTTATTTCTATGCAAATACAACCCATTTCAAGCGAAAGATTTGATCAATAAGCTGTAGAAAGGGAAGTTGTTTCCGGTTTTTCAAAATGTGCCTGAAAGTTGTTTGTCCGACACCTTTCCGTCAGAAACATTTGAATGTTAGTGTAGCTTGTGTTGGATCTGGTTGGACAACCAACAATGTTCAGTGGCTTTGCAATAAGTAACGCAGGATAACTGACACAACACAAGACACAATTATCAATAAATTCCTTGTTCAACATTTCTAAAAAAAATATGTAAGCATGAGATGCAATTCTATAAATAACATTTCACAGTATTCAACATCACTCATTTCATGCCAGTGAAATTATTTAACAGCAAAAACCTTGGTTTAAAGTTGAAAGCTGCAAGTTTAGATCCAATTGATGGTACTCCTGATTGAAGCCTGGAGGGAAAAGCGCACTGGATGGTTCGCATGGCTGAAAACTGAAAGGTCACCTGAAGTAAAAAGTTGTTATTTACCCTTTAATGTTTTTGATACCTCATCTCAATTTTGACTGTTTTTAAGTATCAGCTGATGACGTCATTTTGTTTGCGAATCACCAGTATATTATATAGAAATATAGCTACATTTTACCATCTTCAACCCTATATATTTTGCGACTTTGTGCAAACAAAATGATATCAATCAGGCTATTCATTTGCGCCAATAAAAATTTTTCACTTCAGGTCATCTTTAATGCAACTTAAAACTGCAGGCTTGCAATAATTGTAATTCTTTGCAAAGAGGCCTCCAGAAACAGTTTAAACTGGCATGTTCAATTAAAGACTGTTGGGGTACAAGTCTACTGGCATTATTGACAGCATTTGAGGCAAATATGATTAAAAAATGCATGGCGAACGCATACTCTGCTGATTTGAAGCTTTACAATTTGCAATTATGTTTAAATTGTGCAAATAATACACGACCCAACAATAAATATTATTTNGCAAACAAAATGATATCAATCAGGCAATTCTAGAAAATAGTGGGTTACTCGAAAAAGAAATAGATATTAACAAATTTTAAACAGGGTTTTTTTACCGTTCAATAGTGCTATTCATTTGCGCCAATAAAAATTTTTCACTTCAGGTCATCTTTAATGCAACTTAAAACTGCAGGCTTGCAATAATTGTAATTCTTTGCAAAGAGGCCTCCAGAAACAGTTTAAACTGGCATGTTCAATTAAAGACTGTTGGGGTACAAGTCTACTGGCATTATTGACAGCATTTGAGGCAAATATGATTAAAAAATGCATGGCGAACGCATACTCTGCTGATTTGAAGCTTTACAATTTGCAATTATGTTTAAATTGTGCAAATAATACACGACCCAACAATAAATATTATTTGAAATGAATAATTTATCAACCGAAGCGATTCAAACAGTTTTGTAGCTTAGCAACCAGCCTACAGAACCATTTTGTTAGCTGATTTTTCAGTTGCAAACTCGAAATAACAGATCTAGTGAAATTTCAAAGATTTGAAAAGTTGAAAAACTGAAATCTTGTCACCATTTTCATTCAGCAACAGGACTATAAAACATTACAGAATGTTATTCATGTTAGCTTGGGAATGGGCACTGAAATGGATTTGCTCAGAATGCAAGGTTGCAAAAAGAAAGGATTGTTATTTCTGAGGAAAGAAAACTTTTCAAAGTTTTAGGACCCATTCACACAAGAACGGAACGGACTAGAAGAACAGGGTGTTCACACCGCACTGGATCGATATATGTTAACACATTCCTCCCTAGAGATCAAAATGTTCTCAGCTCATCATTACGTTTTCTCACCTTTATACGTAAACAACCTTAATGTTTAGAGTTTTAGAATTATCTCATGTACAAATTGCACGAAAAAGTCCACAAAATGGAACGGAATGCTCCAAAAAGGAGTTCACACGAGAAAAGCTAAATTGTTTCCTTCTGTTTTATGGCCCACTTTTCAGAGCTGTCCACTTTTCGGAATGGAACGCTTCTCGTCGTTCTTGTGTGAACACCTGCAAATTTTGTTTTGTTTTTTTGACCAGTTTGATATTGTTCCGTTCTGGCCCGTTCCTCCATTCTCGTGTGAACGGGGATGCCTTGTATCTTTGAATGCATCAAAACTGAGTTAAATTTTTACAAGGTGCTGTGAAAACTTTCCAAATTTGGACTTGGAGTGAACTGCAATGCAACACAACTTGACAATATGACAATAATCATATTGTCTTGCACTGTTTGACAATTTTCTGAAACCAAACTATAGTAACCTGCCAAATTTAGCTAAAGCCTGACAATTTGCTTAAATTTTTCTTTTGACCTGCCAAATTTCATCCTACTTCTCCCATTATCTGACAATTTCTGAATCTTAAGAACCAATAAAAATGGCTCTAAACTTGCAGCAAATCCCTCGAGTGGCACATGCTTACCTAATTGAAAATCATACCTAAATTACTATTAATCACATCAACTGTCCAATAATCCGGCATTCTTCACAGCAGCAGTCAGACTTGTTGCTCCACTCAAATGTTCACTTAAATTTATACTGTCTGTATTGATTGTAATGCTCATGTGGTCTAATTCATATGACAGTCTTTGGATTAGCTGTGAAAATTCAAAGTTTAATTTGGCTGTTATTTCACAAACTTCAGTGTCCAATTTTGCAATTGCCATATCAAAGTCTTTAGACAATTCATCCATTTGTTCACTAATAGACTGTGCAATGTTTTCTAAGCTTATCTTTGCTATGACTTGTTCTACAGCTTGTCGACCCTAGAAAGGAAGATTACCATCTTAAAAGCATGTATATACCAGTTAAATATCCAACTGTCTTCAAATTCTAAAACAAACATCAAACTTTGGAGTTCAGGGGGTGTCACAAGGTGTTCTTTAGCACATTTCTAAGTTCATTCTTAACGTGGTGTAAACATATGCCAAAATTATATACAGCTCTATCTGATCTCAAAGGGAATAGACATAGCTATATTGAGTGGTCGCTATAAATAGGCTACGAAAACGCCCACACACCCATTGTTTCTTCAGCTACACAATGAAACGGCACATGCCAACAGTATCAAATACAATAGACTATATTTTTAACTTGGCCTGGGCCAGCTTTTAACTATGTCGATTTCCTTTAACATACACCCGTAGGTAAATCGCAAAATTTCTTAAAAACTCAAAGGGAATAAGGTGGAAAGGTTTGTCTATAAACAGAACAAATATCATTAGCTAAAAACGAAGTCATCACTCTTTAAAGTCGGTCCAGTGTCAGGTTTGTCATGGCTTGTAGAAAGTGGGCACTTTTTCTAGCAAACCCTGTATTTAGGTTATAAATAGCAACAGCAGAACATTATAAACTATCAATACAATCAAAGGAGATTGTTAGCACAAGAAGCAGAAATGATCTCATACCTTCACAGCATTTACATCAAATGTACTTGCTATTAAACCTTCACAATAATCTTTGAATCCTATACCAGTGACATGGATCTTTGCATCATGTGTCATTACAGTCCTGAAAAGAAATAGATAAACGTTATTGCAAAGTTCCCGTAAAATCAAAAGAGCTTCTAAGATTAGATAAGTAACGAAAATGATTTGCTCCAAATGAGTTTACAGTCTGTTCATTACAGTCAACGCGGAGAAGCGTACCATGTAAATTCGAAAATTATTTGAAAATATATTTTCATGATTGGGTGACTATTCAAATTTTGCTTCTGTTATTTGCTTCCGTTTATTCGAATATTGCTTCTGTTGGACGGAGTTACAATAGGAGTTCCTTCCCTCTGAGAACCACAAAGAATTTGACTAATTCAAGGATTTTTTCATGCAAAGAAAACAAAACCAAACAAAGATACGATTCTATTTTGAATATTGAAAATATAGGTGGTACGCTTCTACCGCTTTAACTGTAATGGTTCATTGACCACAGAATGAACTATTTTAGCATGTTTCACATAGGTGCAGTCCCAGTAGTCACTGTTCTTGTACCTTTTTGAGCAGTTTTTAGATCACAAAAGAGCCTCAACTAAAGGACTTTCTAGTATGTCTTTGTTGTATGTTTCATTGAAACAGCTTGCTGGTTAATCAGACCATGAACTTAGAATTGTTGATGAGTTCAGTGAACACAGACTATAAGCCCAATTTCTAAACAGCAGAAACATCCTCAACTGCAAAACATTTTAATTGTTTGCACAATGGTTTTGCTTCAAACTTGAATGGATTTCTGCTTTGAACAAAATTATTGCAATTTTTTTCTGCAAGCAAATAAAATTGCTAAAAAATTGTAATAAATCAGTCCTGATGTAATAGACCATTTCGACAATCAAAATCGGAGACAGGGGAGAGCAGTTTGTTCTGGTAAATTGCGGATACAGATCTGGTAAATGGCTGCCACAGAGCTTTTACAAATGATAAATTTCCCTCTGCAGAACTGTTGGTTTTAAATTCACAGCTAAAATAAAGAAATTATCATCTAAAATATGGCCCAAAAGGTGTCACATCATCAATAAGCCTCGTAACTAAAGGGAGACTGACTCTCCAACCGAGACCTCAAATCAATTTGCTTTGGGGGGAAATATTCATGATTCGTCATCTCCGTTTATCGAAGCGAGATAGAACAAATGTTTTGATAAGTTTCGAGAAGCAAACTTGGAATTTATATTACTTTACTCTCTATGAGTTGTGTAAACTGGAAGGGATACAATAATTCAGAATTGTGGCGAATGATTGTTTCTGATTGACAAAAGAGGAAATGAACTTGAAGTGCCAAGTACTTTCTTTGTTAAGAGACAAAAGGAGGGTATGCCAAAGAATATCTATTGACACGAGACTATGTAGCAAGAATTAATGAAAGTCAGTGTAAATAATGCATCATCTCTCATTTTTGCGATATTCTCAAAACAGACTCGTATATAAGGGCACTGCACTCATATTCGGGTATCAGGGCATGCCCTTATATATTTGGTGCCCTTCTATCCACGTCTATGGGGTACTCTGGTGCTACCCTGATTCACTAGAATAGTGATGACAACAACAAAATTGATAAAAATCAACACTTACGTATTAATGTCCTCTGGGTTTTGACAGTACTTGATTGACTCAATAACTTCAGTAACACTACTAAAAGTATAGTTTACAGTTTTCAATGTCATTTCTTTTGTTTTCGGATCTACTATGGAATATTCTAATGCATAACACATGTCTGGCATTCCTAAGACAACAGTTACAA
Organism: Aurelia aurita; assembly: GCA_004194415.1. Lineage (NCBI taxonomy): Eukaryota > Metazoa > Cnidaria > Scyphozoa > Semaeostomeae > Ulmaridae > Aurelia > Aurelia aurita. Next base: position 468,479 of record REGM01000006.1, on the reverse strand, counting down.
ATGCTGGCATGTTCCAGTTGGTTCCTAGCATTCTGACTGTGTGGAGTTTGCCATCTTTTGCCACTTTACGATCTAATACATCCACTGCTTTCACATTTGGATTCAAGTTATTTGGATATTTCCTCCATAGGGCTTGTGTCACCCTGTCCCATGTGTGGCTGGAAGAAAATTAAAATGTTGATACAAAATGTAAAAAAAATAACTGTCGTAGAAGGAAGTCAGAAAATGGCACCTGCATTCTTTAACACAAAAGAGATTCCCCGTGTTCTTGATCCAGTAACTGTTCCCCGATCTAAGTATAGATTCTGCCGATGTACGAAATCTGCTGCTAAAAATACCTTGTGTCATGTCACCACATGAAAATAAAATTTACAGGCGCAGTGAAAACAGACAGGATCGGGGAACAGTTACTGGATCCAAGAACCAAAATCTTTTGTGCTTTGAGATTTGTTACTTGATCAAATGGCTGTCCTTTGATGTAGGAACTGCTACTTGATTTAGAGGGTTAACCAAGCATTATTCTCTTTTTGAAATAATCTCAAGGACTGTCTAGTGGTGAAAGCAGGGATGGGAGTTAGAAGACCACCACAGGTAAAACAGCGATGCAATTCACACCTATCACATTTTAAATGCAATCGCGAGATTGTTAGTAAAGTGATGAGTGCATGGCAAATCATATCATTGTTTAGTGCACTGGTTTTACCAATGCTCTGTGCAATTTTTACTGATTCCAAGCAATAATACTGTGCAGTCACGATGTGAGGATTGCACTGCTGTTGTGCACGCAATCAAATGGTCAGACCACTCATTCTCTTTTTCCAAATTATTTTACATGGGGCCCATATGGAAAGCTGAATTTTCGTGCGCCGGACATTGCGCCGATAAACAATGAAAACTATAGAAACTAAGTGCTCTGTGTCCGGCGCACAGCCCTTTCTTTCCATACGGGCATGGGAGGAAAGAGGAAACTACCCTCTCTGTTTGTTAAAGCCAAGAGGGCACCACCACACCAAGTCAGCTCTGATTTGAAGTTCATTTAGTAAACTAACTGTAATGAAATAGTGCAAAGTGGTGCTGGGCTGTGGATGGACCTAATAATGACAGAGAGGGGTCACTCCTTGAGAACTTAGCAGCTTAGGCCCTCCAAGTTCTCCTCTTTTTAACATATTCAGCAGCTCAATACTCACCCAAACACGTGCTGTGATGACCAAAGCTTCATGCTATAGAATATAATCTTCCCTTGTTCCTTTCAGAGTTCAACTACAGGGTCTAAACTGTGGCGTGGTCGTCCTTCTCTGCTTTATGGTTGTCGCCTGGCGCTAAAGAAATTACGAAAGTTCGAAGCGTCCCAAATCCATCAAGGGTCAAAGTACACATTTGTACGTCATCTACGTCACAATTGAAATTATGCAATAATAGTAGTTCGTTCCCAGTCTCTCCAGGTATGGGTAAATGGACACGCTGTTTCATAGCATTTCACAACGATAAAGTTTGTGAGGATTTTTCTGGTACGCACCAACCTCGTTCCCAGGCCCCAAACAGTCTTCTCGAAATCTCAACCGTCGACCGATTTGGGACGACAGTATCGACGCAGGAGTAATGACCGTTGTATCAAGGTTGGGTACGCACTCACCAGCATAAGTTCCTTCGCAGGGGTTACAGCCAGGATTAGGGTTGGTAACCAAGCAACCAACAATTCAGTCGTTTGATTTCTGTGCAGAGTAAGGTTGAGGGGATTAGCACCAGGGGTGGGGCCAGAAATCTTCCGACAGAGGGGTTGAGACTTCCGACAGGGGGGCTAAAATGACTAAAATATGCAGCTTTCATATATCATTTTGCCAAATTCGCTCAGAAAATAATCCAAAATTTCTACCGACGGGGGGCTAGATGCTTCCGACGGAGGGGAAGTTATTTTGAGTGATTTTTTTGGTCAACCTTTTATTAAGCAAAGGAAACCAAGCACTGCATGCCAGGGAAGGGAATTACGCAATTCCAAATTGGATTTGAACCTTCCGCTGTTGAAAACATCCCTTGGTCAAAAGAGCCTTTCTTTCAGGGGAGCCAAACTATGGAACAAACTAGGATCTGAAGCCAAAACTACAAGTAGCTTCTCTGCTTTTAAGAAAGCTGTTACGTGATCCACGATAATATTTCGACTTTACGTTTGTTTACTTTATATATGAAACACTGTAACTAGTTAGTTTAGGTTTTCTTTTGGTTTAGTTAACAGGGCAAGCTGTAAAGCAGTATTTATATATATTGATGTTTTTTACCCTGTATAAAGAATTAAAAATGAAATGAAATGCATTGATACAGACGGCATGACGTCACAGCAGAGTTGAAAACACGACGCCATCTTGTTTTGGGGTAAATGTTCAGAAAATTTCTATAGGAATCTATCAATCTCGTCCCCAGAGTGAGTTCGTTGCTCTACCTCTACTCTGGGATACAAGTGGCCGTTCTGCAATCTGATTGGTTATTCGAAAACAATAGCAGAATTCTAATTATTACTCAAAAACTTACTAATTATTCAAATAATAGCAACATAATTTAGTCACTAGGCAACGATCATTGCAATGAGACCATTTTGTTTTAAATCGAGGCTATATAATTAGTGTTACCTGGCCAACCATAAATCCATAATGGCTGCTAATCTGTCCATTTTCTGGACAGATTGGTGCAATGTGTACCAGGGTGTTCACTCGGCTTCGTGATCAACGTATGACGTAAGAACACCCTGGGAACGAGGTTGGGAATCTATAGCAAATTTGTAAAAAGTTACATAAAATTGCTCCTCTATTCTACCTCGCGATAGTGAGTACGGAAAGGATAGGTAGCAATTGTCAGTCAGACCTAAACCTATGGAATAAACACACGAACATGCTGTTGTTAAAACCAAAACAAAAATTTAGGCCAAGAAAGTTAGTTGTGAAAAACTTGCCTTTCCGTCGATAATTTCGTAGTTAGCACCACAAACTCTGTCGGCTGTGAGTTGCTCGTCGCTTCTTCAAAGTCAACCTTCCTTTTAGACATTCGCCTATCTATCTGCTAAAGTCTTTGGATCAAATGCACTATTCTTTGGGTCAAATGTCTTTGAATAATTTGAGCGGCTTCCAAGCCTTTTGAATTAATTTATTGCGATAAATAAACGAGACAGTCTCGAAATCCATCCCAGTGCGACGCTATACTTTGTAATGGCTTCATTTACCCAAAGTCTGATTTTCGAGCGCGAATTGATCAAGTCACGTGACATGTTGTCTGTATGAATTGTCAAAGTGGGCCCAATTATTGCAGTTGCTAGTAATCTACGAAGAGAAAAGTCGAGAAAATTTTGCTTTTTATAAAGGAACCTCAGCCTGCCATCTGCCATTGATTTTACCAAGAGTCCTTGTAGCCATTCACCAGTCAGGTTTTCACCAAGAATACAGCCTAGATGAAGCAAATTGTTTAATTTTGATGTCACCTCTTCTGATGTCCAGTATTTTATTTTACTTTTGGTTCTTTTATTTTTCTACCAAAAAGTATAAACTTTGTTTTGTCTTCTCCAAAGTGAATGTATAGTTTGTTATCTACAAACCAATCACAAAGGGAACTAAAGTTATCTTTCTTCTTAGGACATGGAAGTTTGACTGTAACCACTTCCTTGGTGCATAGATCAACTTGAAGAAGGTAATATTTTATTTCTTATCAAAACTACTGAAAAACTTCGAAGGTGGCATCACGGGTGGCATACTATCGACCTTGCATAAGTCAGACACACACTTGATGGATATTTTGTAAACAGAGAAGCCCAGTCACATTTATCCTTATAGGTTTTTGTGTAAGCTACGCTTTGTGTTTAGTTTTCCAGGGTCAAAAGCAATCAGACTTAAGGCAATGATTTTACTTACATTCATTATTCAGAAATGTGTTGGTTTAAGTCGCTTTTGATCGTCAAATTTGACACTCTTATCTTTCCATTAAAAATACTTTGGTATTCATATCTTTATGATTGCAGGCCTGAATTGTAAACAAATTTGTCAGGTTGATAGCCTATGTATTTCCTTTGTTGTAGTATGAAGTGACTGATGCAGTTTGAATAATGGTTACAATATTGAAGAGAAGCAGCCTCTCCACAGAGAGTCAAGATCATGGACTACTTACTACTGTATATTTTTAAGTATATTCAAATGCGGACAGTAATCATGGAATGATAGTTTAATTTGTTCAACGAACTAGTTGTTGATTATTTGATACAAATGATATTACTATATATGTTGCTCCTACATTTTGCATTTTCTTTGAAAATGTCTCTTTTTGAACAAGTAAATTCATGATTTCAAGTGATTTTCTCCTTGTGAAATTAGCCGACCTATTTCACACATTTAGTATTGACTAATTTCATAGCCAATTTCACTGTATTGCTGTCCAATTCCTTGCTTGTGAAATTAGCCGACTAATTGTCGCCCAAGATGAATAGTACATGTTTTTGGCCAATTTCACTAGCGTAGTAAATAGCTGACCGATTTCAGTTTTTGGCTACTTTCACAGCCAATTTCACAGCCTATTTCACCACACTTTTACCTGTGAATCCAGAAGTAGTTTTAATTTTGGAAGCATTTGGTGATCCGGATGCTTGTTGGAGCCTGCTTTGGTAAACGAACTGCTTAAACTATTGCTCTCCAAAACAACAAAGAGTTGGAGCCATGTTACTTGATATTTAAAGCTGAGAAGGAGGAAGGAAAGGTGAGGTGCCAGGTGGTGGCGAGGTGATGATGGCTTCTTCTCTGCAAATAGTTTGGCAAATGATAGTGATCCACTTATTTCTGGTGCAGGAAATTCAGGCAAGTAAACAAAAATTGGCTTAATCAGTGGCACACCCGCCGCACATGAGGTGGAAAGTGGTATCATCTTAAGACTAAGAGGATGGATCATGTCTCTATATATATAATCTTTTTGCATCACAAGATCTATTTATTGTTGAAAGTCCAAAATTTTGAATAAAACTTACAAGAAAGAATAATGCAGAGTTTTAAGTTTCTCATAACATGACTATGCTCAAAATGTTGATTGAAGATTGGTAACTTGTAGCTGGAATGGTTGACGGCAACAGAGATCAAAACATTATGAAGGCAACTGTTTCAACAAAGGGCCAGGGAGGCAATGATTGAAATGCAGAAGATTACTTGACTTTGCCAACACAACTTGTGTTGGCAAAGTCAAGTAATCTTCCCAACTTGACTATTGTATGATGTCTTCACAGAAGGTTGATATCCCCCTGTTGCATGGCGTTTGCTACTTTTTGGAAACTTTACAGAGTACATATTATTCAAAACATCCTTCTTTGCTTTACGAAATAAAATTGTGTTACACATGCCATATGTTGTGATAGAGAAAAAAGTATGTTAAGATTTTTGAAGGATAGATAGAAAATGAGTGGATATACCAATTATCTATCAATGCCAAAAAACTATTGTGATGCAAATGATGTGAGCTGTTTTGCCTATGGCTATGCACATGAGTTTCATATTATCTGTTGACTTACATTATGTATTGCAATTTCTTAACAATAAATTGCCTTAGTTTCTTATTTTCCGAAATACTTTCTTTCCAAAAACCTTCCTCCAAGTTTCTATTGTTTTACAAACCTTCCTAAGGTCAATGACCGTGCGACCATAATGTTTTCTGGACTCTGACCCTACGTGCACACTCTCACTGTTTGAAGAGAAATCATGCGCATCTGCACCTCCGACAAATGCCATGAACAAATATTTGAATACTTTTTCCTATGATTGTTCCTTCGTGCATCTTTATTCCCCTGGATTAGCAAATGCCATGAACAAAAATTTGAATACTTTTTCCTACGAGTGTTCCTTCATGCATATTTATTTCCTTGGATTAGCAAATGCCATTAACAAAAATTTGAATACTTTTTCCTATGATTGTTCCTTCATGCATCTTTATTCCCCTGGATTAGCAAATGCCATGAACAAAAATTTGAATACTTTTTCCTACGAGTGTTCCTTCATGCATATTTATTTCCTTGGATTAGCAAATGCCATGAACAAAAATTTGAATACTTTTTCCTACGAGTGTTCCTTCATGCATATTTATTTCCTTGGATTAGCAAATGCCAGGAACAAAAATTTCAATACTTTTTCCTACGATGGTTGCTTTTGTGCCTGTTTTGCAGCTTTGAATTTATTTATAGATTAGGATAAGCAAAACTGTATAAAAGCGAGAGGTTGTTGGCATACACGGCAGGGTGTGAGTTGTATTCGAGCACCTTGGTGAAGCTGGGTGAAGAGAAGTAGAACAGGTATGTTGCAGTGTTTATGCGTTTTCCAAGACCAAGAAAGTTATTCTGTTACAAATTATGTGTCTCTCTATCGAACTTGGATCAACCCTCACTAGTAATAGAATTTTCTTCTCAAAAACGTCTCTGTCGGAAACGATATACTAATCACTTATTATGAGAGAATTTCAAGGAAAAAAAGATGGATCCTTGAAAGTTTTTTAACTGATCCGAATCATTTTTTACTTCTAGAATAATAACTGGAGAGTTCTGGAAAGCACACCCCCAAGGAGCGAAGATGAAGATAGTTCTTCTTGTTCTGCTCTTTTTGGGAGCATTTGCCGTCCACGGTAAGAATATTTCATATTTCAATTTCGACTGTGGGGAGGGATTTTAGCATCTCTAATAACTATGAATTCGAAGGCACCTTTCTTCTAGACGAATATAAATAAAAAAGCCACTTTTTCCACACATGAAAAACACTTGAAACATGAACTCGAAACAACATTACAGTGGCATTTGGAGAAAAAAAACTGGAGCTCACCTCTTACGCTAACACATTTATCAAGGAGAATTACCTTGGAATTGCATTGATTCAGAACAGACCTTTTTAACTCCTTTCGAAGGGCCCTCTGCCTCGCAAAAATACTTTCAAGTGACGAGGACGACTACTTGTCAATAGAAACTGGTTGGCACACAAAAAGGCCCAACCGATTCTGATAAAAGACTCTGCAAATTCTGTCAGGATTGAGGTCAAAAATGAAGTTAATTTTGTTCTCTCAAAGATAAAACGATATCTGCAGAGATTTTTCTGACATCGCATACGAACAAAGAATATACTTTTGATGACAAATGAGGACCAAGAATTCCTTTCACTATCCTCTAATTTCATTCATACAAGCCATACAATATACACCAAGCGCTTAAGAGTCTGAACACAGGACACTCGACCAATTCAAAAAGACATTAGTTTAGTTTCATATCTGTTTTTTATTACGCTTTATAGCTGTTTATTGTTTAGTTAGTTTGTTGCAGATATGTGTTAGGGGTCGTCTAGACTTGCCGCGAGTGTATTTCCTGAAATTCGTCTGACCGATCCCTTTCCCATAGTTCCCGGATCCGCCATTCGAGCATTGCGTTGAGGAAGAAAAGGGAGAATTGCGGAATGTTGAAATGGCGGATCTGGGAACTATGGGCCAGGGATCGGTCAGGCTGACCTTCAGGAAATAGACTTTGAGCAAGTCTTAAAAGTGGCAAAACCTACAGATTTTGAATAAAAAGCCTGAAATCTGAGCGGAAAATCAGGCTAAAGATGCAGCCAGTGAAACTTCTTTAAACCTGTAAACCCACACGTGTAAAACGTAATTCCCGAAACCCAAGGGCAAAAATTGGCGAAACATGCAACCCGTGAAACTACAAAGCCCCCCTCGTGTTGGTCTACCTAGAAAACCTAGAATCCTGGACAAAATTGTTGAGAAAAATTTACATTGTCACTGTCATCTAGTGTAGACTACTTGCGACAGCACGTAGAAATTATGCCCCCCTTCTCCCCATTCAATGTTTGTCCATTTTTGGAGGAAAGCAGATCGTCGCCTAGCAATGGTACAAACACATTATTATCTTAACGCTGATCCTATATCCAGGGCATGAAGGTGAGGAATCAAAGGAGCTGGATACTGACTTCGAAGCAGAAGATGCCAATGACGAGAATGAGCTCGACGCGGAAGTCGCTGAAGAAATTGCAGGTTAGTTACTTGAATAGACACTGCATACGGACTGCAGTTTTATGGTTTTGTCGCCGGAACGGGATTGCTTGCGATAGAAAGCAGATAGTGGCATTTTATCGAATACTGAATATGAATAGAAAATAGTTCGGAATATGATTCGGTTTATTTTTTCAATCATTTGCCTTTAAATATTCCCCTATTATACGAGTCTTGAAAATAGACCCTCTTTTCTTGCCGTTGGGAAAAATTGGACCTACGTTAGTTTAGAATAATTAAAAAAAGCATGCAGCTGCATGTATAAGAGCTGATATTTTTTGAGAAAAAAACAAGCAGCATTAAAATGTGAATTAAGAGAAAAATTTGAATGGATTTGTAGTGGGGGTCGTAGGGAGGTATCAAAACCGTAAAACCGCCGAAATTTTTCAGAACAAACTGAATAACCTATGTCGTGACAACTTTCGGCGCTTTGCATTATCTGACCTCTGTTCTTGTATTCCATATTTCATATTATTTTCATATTTGATGCTTTTAAGGAGGGTTGCCCTTCAGCATAAGCTGGTTTTCCAAGGGGCCGTCTAATAAAAACATTAATTACAATTTAAGAAAATGAACTAAGAAGCTATAAAGCAAATCGAACTTTAAAACCCTATTTACAATATTTAAAATTTCTGTATAATAATAGTGCCTCTCCGCCATCTTTTAGCGTAATAATCCTACATTGTAAGCCGAGCGGTTTCATTTTCTTTTTAGCTGAAACGGATGCTGATCCCAACCCGCTTGGCGTTGGTCCTGGTATATGCACAGGTTGTTCATTGTGCGACAAATTGTACAAAATGAAAAAGGAGAAAGGCACCACGAAATATGACGCACTGATCGCAGTCAGTTGCGGCAGGTGCAAAGGTTGCAGCTATAAGACCTGGAAAAAAATAGCCGCAAGAATTGTTAGAAAGATTCCTGTCAGAAAAATCGTCAGAAAAATCACCGACTGGGGACGCCGCCGTCGTAGTTGGTCACGCCGACGCAGAAGACGCCGTAGACGCAGAAGCCGCCGCAGACGCCGCCGCAGACGCCGAAGACGCTGGTAGTGCACTGGCCGTCTGAAGAGTAAGCTGCACAGAGAAGACTGTTAGGGAGCGGTCATTGTCTATGATAGGGAAAGGGGTGGAAGCAATGCAGAAATTTGTGTAGAAAGTTTTAACCCCCTTGCATCTTAACCATGTAACATTTCGGACCCCAGATAATTTTTGCTAAAAATATTTCTGGCCCTAAACAGCCACAGAAATTGCAGCCACAGAAAAAGCGGTAGCCTGGTTGATTTTTTGCCCTCGAGACATTATTTAATAGTAAGCAGGCCCCTTAAATGAGAAAATTCTCATACTCTCAGAATGCAGCCAGTTGGAGTTCTACTCGAGAAGAAAGGAAAGGACTTTATGTCCAACTGTTTCAAGAAAACTGAAAAATGGGGACAACAGATGCAGAATTGAAAATATTTTTTGAAAACAGATTTTTGCATTTTTATTTTCAGTTCTTCTAAAATGTTTCCAACAAGTGTACTCTAAAAACGTAGATCCCTCTTCATTTGCTTCCGCCCTGGTCCCTGTAATAATTTATGACCATTCCCTTATCTCCGCTGAGTTGTAATCTTTTTCTTTTTCGCTTATTAAAAATACCATATTTTGCTTGTAACACTGTTTGTTGAGGATTTGCTGGATTTCCTAATTTCTCGAGTTCTCGTCCGAGGATGTGCAACATGCACAGATCTGTTGTGTAATGCCAAATTGAAGGCAGTGAAGACTCTTTCGATGACTTTTATTCTTCAAGCCAAAAAATAAATCTGGCGTTAGCAAACTGTATAATTACAGATACTCAACCAATTTCATCTTACTATATGCCATTTTATAGTGATGAGGCTAGCATATAGATATTTAAACTTATTTCTGTTATAAAGCTCGTTTTTTCTAGAGTTTTCGGTAATTTTGTTATGGGACTTTTTTTGAACAGGCATTACGGAATGAAAATGTACATCTAATTTTCAGATTGTGGACAGTGAAAATGAGCACAAACAGCCCACGGGGGGGGGGGGGGGTTTTTCCATAGTAAAAGGTACCCGAGGATGTGCCGCGCTCAAGGGTATTTTTTTCGGACTTATAGTCTAGCCATAAGGGTATGCTTTTTGGCAATTTTAGTCTAGGCCAGTCTAGGCAAGGGTATTATTTTTGGCAATTTTCGTCTAGGAAAGGCCAAATTTTCCTAATTTGTGTAGAAACCCAAAATTTTGGCGATTTTGGCCTAGAAATTAGTCTAGCGAAGGGTATCATTTTCACTAAAATTGGTCTAGCCAACGGTACCATCTTGAAGATGCTCGTGGCACACCCCTATCCGAAATTTGGCCAAGAACCCCCCCCCCCCGTAAAACAGCCTCGCTGGAAAACAAATCGTACAAATGTGTCCTCGCACTTGCATGGCTTATCTTGCTTCTCAGAAGATTTTGATGCAATTGCCATGATATTAAAGCTGACGACTCGCAAAATTTGGTTGTGACTTCTTGTCCTTTTGCGAGCTCTTCCAAAAACGCTTCGAAACAAAATCGCAAATAACTCGATCCATTGATGTGACCGAAAAAATTTCTACATCAAAGTTTGCCTTTCTGCTATCAAATGAACCATATTATGTCTAGCCTGCGTGCAGACTGTGGTGGTCACTGGGGAGGAGGGGAAAGAAAGTCTGCACGCAGGCTATGATACTTTTAACTTGGAGGATTTTTCTCGACATTATCCAAGGCCTACACCAGCCTTTAATTCTTAGGGGGGCAAGCAAGATTTTTCGACGGCAAAAATAAGTAGGAACATGCGTTACAATCATACCTGAAATGACCATAGTTGTGAAATCAGGGGCCAAGCTAAAGAAAATTATTGGGGGTTGGTGCAGCATGGGGTTCAAATCTTTAAAAACGTGGGTGTAAAATTCTATCACATTTTTCTTTGAATTGGATGGCGTGAAAGGAGCTTGGGGTACTTTCCTTTAAATCTGCCGTGGAAATTTCTTGATATCTTGATCTTTTCAAAATGGCAGCATTTATATTTTTCTTGAAAGAATTGATGGAAAATTAAAAAAAAATTAAAATCGTTGTACATCGTAAATCAATTGAGGAAAAATAATACAATCTTCAAGTAAACCATAGTTTACGAAGGTCTCCAATATGGTGGCAAGGAGAAATCTGTCACTACTCTGGTTTAGGATTTAGAAATTTGATGACGTCACAGCTTCAAATATGATAAATGCCGCCATTTTGAAAATAATGAGGGTATCAAAAAATTTCATTTCAAGCTATTTTCAGTTACTTTCGGAAAGGTGCGGAAAGTTGCTTTCAAGCCATTTAATTCGAAAACAAATGAACAAGAATTTTACACCCACCTTTTTAAAAATTTGAGCCCTATGCTGGGTGGTGCAGACCCCCAATTTGCCGACAAAAAGGGCATTCCTCGCAGGGTCTGATCCCGCCTGAAGTTGAACAGGGGTGGTCTGAACTGCAGATCAAGCCGAACCAACAGAGAGCACCGAAAGTAGAAAGGAAGGAACGCTTGCGAAAGTCTTTCGAAGCCTTTTGTGGAAACCTGCTAGATGACTCTCGCATTGCATGTTCTTCACCACATTCTGATTAGGGGGGGGGGGGGGTACTTAGTATATTTGTCCGACGGGGACGTGCCGTTTTTCAGGGTATCATTTTCGCCTCTTTTTTTCTAGCGCCGGGTATCGAAAGAAAGCAATTTTTCGAGAGCCGGTTGTCAAAAGGGTGTATTTTCTTAAAACTAGCTAAGAAAAATTAGCTAAGAAAGTATTTATCAAAAGGGTGTATTTTCTTAAAACTTGCTAAGAAAAATTAGCTAAGAAAGTATTTATTTTAGTCAAGGAAATCCTTAGCATATTTTTACTTTATTTTCACTTGTTTCCTGTGGTATCATATTACTCGGAAGTAGCCTGCGCGCAGTCTCAACGCTCCTCACGCAGGCTACTCCCGGGGGGGGGGGGGGGGGGGGGGTACTTGACTTTCAAACTTTCAATTGTACGGGGGTGTGGGGGTGTACATGGGGTCAAAAAATTAACCCCCCCTCGCCCCCCCGCATTTAACGCCATCAGGACCCCTCG
>REGM01000006.1:444158-454881 GCA_004194415.1 Aurelia aurita | reverse complement strand
TTTAAGAAAAAACCCCCTTTTGACCACCCGCCCTAGAAAAATTGCCTTCTTTCGATACCCCGCGCTAAAAAAAAAGGCGAAAACGATACCCTGAAAAACGGCCCGTCCCGTCGGACAAATATACTAAATACCCCCCCCCCCCCCCCGGAGGCTACTCGGAAGGTACTTGAGTTAGTCTAAACATTAGAAGGGCTTCAAGAAACTTCGTTTTTAAATGTTCACGAAAAGAAACTCGTGAGAAACTCTGATAAATCTGATAATTTTAAGAAACTTTCAGTACTGGCCCAAATTCTTAGTTTTTTATAAAAAAGATACGTGTAGCGTCGCACTGGGATTTTGAGAGTGTCTCGTTTATATTTATGGCAATGAATAAATTTAAAAAGCTTGGAAGATGTTCAAATCATTCAAAAACTTTAGCAGATAGATAGGCGAATGTCTAAAAGGAAGGTTGATTTTGAAGAAACTTACAGCGGTCGGAGTTTGTGGTTCAGTCATACTGACGGGGCTACCGTGGTACTGTTACTGTTAGTATTACTGTTTTTAAATTGTTGTTTGTAAATAGTTTAGATAGTTGGTTTTAATTCGCTTTTAATTTAGCTAGAAAGTGAATAAAAAATAAATAAAAAAAAATAAAAAAATTTTTAATGAAAAAAAGCTGATTACGGTACGGGTCTATCTTGGCTGCCAAAATAGATTTAACTTGGTTGAAAATTGCAGAGGGAACGTTAACTAACGAGGGCAAATAAAATTACCAAAGATAAAGCCTAATGGGAATGAAATTCGCCCACATGCATCCTGCAGTAGGAAAAGTATACAAATTTCTACTCTGACAACTTTGAATATACGTCAACTAAACAATGATTTACGCAATGTAAGGTCCCTTGTGACCAAACTAGTTTAGAAAACTAGTCTAGAAAACTAGTTTCGAAAACAGTCGTAAAAGTTGGTAAGAATGTCATTAAGAAAATACCGTCGTCACAGTTTATAGGAATGTATTTATAGGTTACTGTAGTAGGATAAGCAAAACTGTATAAAAGGGAGAGGTTGTTCTTGTTTTTGCATACACGGCAGGGTGTGAGTTGTATTCGAGCACCTTGGTGAAGCTCGGTGAAGAGAAGTAGAACAGATATGTTGTATATATATTTTGTGTCTTTTTTTAGTGTGTATGCGTTTTCCAAGGCCAAGAAAATGTTTCTGTTACAAGCTATGTTTTTTTATCTCCTCCCTGCTCTGGCCTTAGCCAGAGGGCAACTTCTACAAACGACAATCTCCTAGAATTCCCTGTTGTAACTATTCAATGGAAACTATCATAGTTAATAGCTATAGTAACTATCTATACGCGCTACTAATGCATGACTGTGTACCACGCCTTAATTAGTAATGCCCTTATACGGCATAATGACCTGATAGTAATTACTTCATTCCTATCACATGCATACGTCATTATCCTATTACCTTTTGTGCATGATCACATGTACCTAAAGACCTCATGTCTTGAGGTATTATACTACAAATTTTGAGATGCGACCAAATATTCCCAAAAATGCTTTCAAATCTTCGCAAAATTTTATTATAAGAGAATTTCAAGGAGAAAGGATGGACCCTTTGAAGAATAGTCCTTAGCCTGCCAACTAGGAGGCATAACTATTACTGTCAACATGAAACTGTTTTGTTACATTTCAAAGAAAATTTTTTAACTGATCAGAATCATTTTTTACTTCTAGAATAACAATTGTTGAGTTTGGAAAGCCACACCATCGAGGAGCCAAGATGAAGATAGCTCTTCTTGTTCTGCTCTTTTTGGGAGCACTTGCCGTCCACGGTAAGAATATTTCATATTTCAATCAGTGGCGTGGCCACGGGGAGGGATGGGGGGCATTGGTCCCCCCCCATTTCTTTCAAAAGATGATCCTCGAGATTCTTTCAAAAACTAGGAGAAAGTAGCTGGGTATAGGTAGCAGGGGTGGCGCCAGGAATCTTCCGACGGAGGGGCTGGAACTTCCGACAGGGGGGCTAAAATGGCAAAAAATGCTGTTTTCGTACGTCATTATGCCAAATTTCCTCCGACAATAACCCAAAATTTCCTCCGACGGGGGGGCTAGATGCTTCCGACGGGGGGGCTGTAGCCCCCCCTAGCCCTCCCCTGGCGCCACCCCTGATAGGTAGGATATGTCAGAATCTTTCCAAGAAATGCTGGAGGGTGACCGGGAAAGTCATTCAAAGTCGAAGTAAGGTTGGCAGATTTAAAATTTTTCCCAGACGTACTATCACAGAATTTTCAAGGCTTCCATTTCGGGGTCAAGCAAACATTGGATTGTGGGAAGCGTTCTAAGACAAAGTATGAGGTATTTGCGCAAAAATATCCCTACAATAGTGATTCATAGAAAACTGTTCAAAATGGTCATTTGGCATTGGTAAAGATGGGATGGAGAAAGGAATTCTAAGACAAAGAAAACGATTTTTACTCTAAAATTTTCCTGGGGATGCTTTTAAAACAAATTCCACAAAATATTGGGAAACATGGGACCGAGAGAAACGTTCTATGCCAAAGTAGAGGGCGCGTCCTCAAGCATTTTCTTGGGGGCTTCATCCCAGACCCCCTAATTCGAATAACCCCCAGTTAATTTGTCCTGGCCACACCGCTGATTTAAATTTTGACGATGGGGAGGGTAGCCCTCAAAGAGGCGGTACAAGATTGTAGCATCTATAATAACCAAAATCACAAATTCCTGTCAAATTGGTAGCATCTATAATAACCAAAATCACAAATTCCTGTCAAATTGGTGAGTGGAATAGAGTTTCTGCAGTCTGAAGTGGCTTTTTCTGTGTTTAGGCTAAATAAAAACGCATCTAGAACTTGTGTAGCCTGCGTCACAGACCATAACCTGAGGTGACGCAGGCTAGAACTTGTGGCGCTCAGAATTTAGCAATATCTCTAAAATCGTTGATGACTTGTTGCACTTAACAATTTTACGGAATTGAAGCCTGTAGAAAATATCTTTATTCGCAGTTCATCTGCTGCATCTGCTGCTATTTGCCTGCATTAGCGGGAGAAAGTATTGGAAGTTACCTCATCATCTAATCCTACATTGTACATGATTTGAGTTTAATGTTTTTTGGGGGCTCCTTGCAGATCTAGTAGGTGGACCCCTGGCCAACCACTTGCAGAATGTCCCATGTATGTCGTATTAATGTTGCCTACCACTTAAATCTTTTTGTAAGAGGGGGGCTTTTGGGGTACCAAAACCCGCAAACCCGTACCAAAATGTGAAAAAACGTGCAAACCCGGAGGCAAAAACACCCAAAACCCGAAACTGCACTTTTGAGCAACAATTTTGAATTTTCGCAAGTATTTCTCGATTTTTTCCAACTTTTTCGCTTCCAGTAACTCTTCCTCGTTGTTTTTAAGCATCCGAACAACGCTCGATCTCGATCAACCACGCAAACCACATAACTTGGAAAACCCGAAAACCTACATATTTTGAATAAAAAACCCGAAATCTGAGCGGAAAAAACAGGCTAAACTCGCAACCTGTGAAACATCTCAAAACCCGTAAACCCGCACGTTTAAAACATAAATCCAGAAACCCGAAGGCTAAAATTGGCCAAACCACCCGTGAAACCCCAAAGCCAAAAAGGACATTGTAGAGGGTTTGATCTCAACCTGGTTCCGAGGGCCAGTTTCCTACGTCAATACTGCCGTGCTGGATTTTGGGTCATGGGAACGAGGTTGGTTTGATCTCGCTTTTCTTTTGAATTAGTATCGTTGGTATGTACAGTTTTATAGATATTTTTTTGTATTTAAAACAGAAAATGAAACTTTGAAATTATGTTTTTACATTGTAGTCTTTTTGCACAGCTCCCTGTAATGCAGTCTCTATAGACTGACCGTGGTTAAATAATCAAAATGTGAGCGAAAAAGCCCCCCCCCTCCCTTGTAGGTGTATCTAGGTATATGCATCCCTTATGGTCACCTGGCAATGGTACAAACACATTATATCTTAACTCTGATTCTATATTTAGGGCTCGAAGAAGAGGAATTAAAGGAGCTGGATACTGACTTCGAAGCAGAAGATGCCAATGGCGAGAATGAACTCGACGTGGAAGCCGCTGAAGAAATTGCAGGTTAGTTACTTGAATAAACACCGCATGTGGACGGCAGCTTTATTTTTGTTGCCGGAAGGGGATTGCTTGCGATAAAAGGCAAAGATCGGCATTTTATCGAATACTCGGAATAGAGAGTATAATAGAGGCATTAGAGCAATAGAGGCAATAGAGCTCCAGCTATCTCCATTTCTCAACAGGAACTTCTCCAATTTCTTATGTGCCTACAGAAAACATTTCTCATCCCAGCATGCTTTAATAAGATTAATAGAAGAGTGGAAAACTAGTTTAGAAGCTAACAAACACACTGCAGCTGTACTCATGGATTTATCCAAAGCCTTTGACAGCCTCCCCATAAATCTGCTAATTGCAAAATTAGATGCTTATGGAGTTGGTATAAATTCACTCAGACTATTAAAAAGTTATCTCACAGACAGAAAACAAATGGTGAAGGTCAGTGGGTACTTTAGTTCATGGGGACCACTTAATCAAGGAGTGCCTCAGGGCTCAATACTTGGACCATTACTCTTCAACCTCTTTATAAATGATCTCTTCCTCTTTATCCAGGAGGGCTCCTTATGTAACTTTGCAGATGATAACACAATCTCGATCTCTGCCGAGAATGCCGATGAACTCCATAGATTAGTACAACTTAACACCAATAAATGCATTGATTGGTTTAATTCAAATCATATGACAGCCAACCCATCTAAATTTCAGTCACTAATTGTTGGAAAAAACGATAATCATATTAAAGAATTCCGAATAAACAATGACTTTAAAATAAACGTGAGTAATGAAGTAACTCTACTTGGAATTCAAATCGATGATCAACTAAAATTTGACTCACATATTGATAAAATCTGCAAAAAAGCTGCCATGCAGCTTAACGCAATCAAAAGACTAGCTCGATTTATGGGTAACAAAGAGAGACAAGTAATTGTAAATTCATTCATCCTTTGTCACTTCAATTACTGTCCACTTATTTGGTTATTTTGCAGTAATGCAAGCCAAAAGAAACTCGAGAAAATCAACGAGAGGGCCTTACGACTAGCACTATCAGATTATACTTCATCGTACAGTAGTCTTCTCGTCAAGGCCGAATCTACTACAATTCATATTCATTCTATTAGGCTATTGGCGCTTGAAATTTACAAAACTTTCCACAACTTGAATCCAGCTTTTATGAAAGACTATTTTCTTCCAAAATCTACTGGGTATGATCTTCGAAGAAATGACGTTCTGTTCGTTCCTAAAATCAAAACTACAAATTATGGTATAAAATCTATTAGCTTTTTGGGTCCAAAGATTTGGAATTCTCTTTCAAATGAGATAAAGTCATCCAAAAATGCAAATCAATTCAAAATTCTCATAAAAGATTGGTATTTCGATAACCAATGCGCCTGCAACGCTTGCAGTCAATAAGTTCCATAATGCAATCTCTAAAATTGCTTCATGTTAGTGTATATTAGTGTCCACACTATTGTATAACTAACATTAAAAAAGGTATTATTATTATTATTAGAGTAGTTCGGGTCGTAGAGAGGTATCAAAACCGTAAAACCGCAGAAATTTTTCTGAAAAACTGAAAAACATCCTCTAACTTTAGCTAAAACCGTCATGACAACTTTCCACGCTTTGCATATACCGGGTGAGTCAGAAAAACGTAGGGTGTTTGCCAATTTTTATTGATGCAGCTTAATTTTGCAAATTCGTTTCTTTAAAGTTCATTGCATAGAAGAAAAGCTAACTTAGATATGAAAATTTGTTTGGTCAAAATTAGTAAAATGGTGCTTCACAAGATTGCCAAAATAGGTCTTCAATTAGATTTATATTTATATTCATGCACGCTTGACCTTCTAAACCATGACAAACATACTATTTCTCTACCAAAATATTGAGACAATCCATGCATTGTGTTAGAGTACAAAAGGAAAAACTAATTTTACTTACGTTGTATCCCTTGGCGACTAGCCATTTAATTGTCATTGTTAGCAAGCTGAAAGTTTTTTTACTAGCGATACTTTTCAACAAAATGACTGTATCACAAAATCGCAAATAATTAAGGAAAGGAATGCCCGATTTAACTAACTAATTTTCTGTAACTAATTCAATCTTTCTCCTGCAATATAAAACTTCGACACTCTCGATTTGAGTTTTTTTCTCACCAGAATATGGCTTGCTAAACGCTCCACGTTTTTTGTGACTCACCCAGTATAGCCTCAGTTCTATGTTGCAGACGACTGCCTCATTATCATTTTTGTGACCCCAACAACTGAAAGCTAATTCAGTGGAGATCTCCCCAAAATTAAATCGAATTGAATATTTTTCGTAGCTGGATCTTAAATTTTGTAATAATTTGACTTCTCGAATCATATTTAGTGAAGAAATCTGCAAACCATCGAGAGAGAACGGAACCGTAAACCGCCATTTTGACGGCCAAAAACCGTAAAACTGGTCTAAAATCACTCAAATCCGGGAACCATGCTTTTCGAGTGTATAAATGTTACCGAGCGGTTTTATTCTCTTTTTAGCTGAAACATATGCTGATCCAATCCCGCTTGGTGTTGGTGCATGCACAGGTTCATTTTGCAGCAAATTAGACCCAAAAAAGGGGGTAGCTAGTAAGCGCAGGGTAAAAACAATAATAACATTGGTTAAAAAGATTCCTTTCAGAAAAGTTTTCAGCAGTTGGGGACGACGCCGTCGTAGTTGGTCACGTCGACGCCGCAGTCGCCGAAGACGCCGTAGACGACGTAGACGCCGCAGACGCCGAAGACGCCGAAGACGCCGCAGACGCCGCAGACGCCGAAGACGCCGTAGACGCCGTAGACGCCGTAGGCGCCGAGGACGCTGGTGAACTGGCCTTCAGAAGAGTAAACTGCACTTCAGAAGAGTAAACTGCACAGAGAAGACTGTTAGGGAGCGATCATTGTCTATGATAGGGAAAGGGGTGGAAGCATTGCGGAAATTTGCGTAGAAAGTGTTAACCCCCTTGCATTCTAACCATGTAACATTTCAGACTCCATCTAATTTTTGCTAAAAATATTACAGGTCCCAAAAAGGCACGGAAATTGTAGCCATAGAAAAAGCGTTTTACTGGTGGACCTTTTGCCCTCAGAGCCTTTTTTATGATAATCCCTCTAAATATGAGAAAATGCTCATACTCGCAGAACTCAACTCAGGAAGAAAGGAAAAGACTTGATAGAAAGAAGAAACTAATGTCTGAAACTAACTGTTTGAAGAAAGCTGAAAAACAGGGATGAAAGATACAGAATTGAAAATACTTTAGAAAACAGCAATTTTTGACTTTTTTAATATGGTTCTTCTAAAAAATTTAAGACCCGAACAAATTTACTCTAACAATTTTCACACCCGTCTTCATTTGCTTCCGCCCTGGTCCCCCAGTCATATTTGATGATCATTCTCCCCGCTGAGTTTTATGATCATTTTCTTTTCCTTGTATTTATTTTGCTTGTAACGCTGGTCGTTAAGGATTTGTATTTTAACATTTTGGAGTATACTTTTCGCCGATGTTTTCTAAAGCCGGGTCCCGGGGGGGGTACATAACATGATCATTTGGAGGGGAAAATTCTAGAGCCGGGTCAAAAATTTATTTCTTGGAGTGCACACCCCCGTACTTTAAGGTCAAGTACCCCTCGGAATACAAACCTTTAAAATAGATTGGTTTAAAATTCTATATGAACTATTTCTTTAAATTGAATGGCTTAAATGAAACTTGAGCTACTTTGCTATAATTCTACCATTGGACTTTTCAGAAATCTTCGATATTTACGGCATAATTCATATTTCAACTCACTTGAGGACGTGACATCATCAAATTTCTAAATCATTACCCTGGGTGCCTGAGCCTTTTTTCTTTCATTATTTTATTTTCTATTTTTGGCTCTGGTACCCTTTTACTAACTAACTATTAATCAAGTACTATGATACGGGAAGCAAGTGAAAATAAAATAAAATTATGCTAAATATTTCCTTTATTAAAATAGATAGTTTCTTAAGTTATATTTTCCCAAGTACTGAAGTTTCTTAATTTTTTTGGCGATCTGAGAGTTGAGTTTCTAATAAGCGGTTTCTTATTAAAAAAATACGTCTATCTTTTTCTTATATCTGAGTTTAAAAGATCATTGACTTTACAATAATGACTTTATGATGGGAGAAAATTTAATCTTGTGTAGCTTTCAAAAAAGAAAGTTTGTACATTAGTAGAAGTTTCTGATTTATGATCTAGATCGACGAGTAGTAATTCATTCGGATTGGAGAGAAGATACTTCTTTGCTATTATTGAGACATTTTTGGCATTGTGTAGATGTGTAAACATATTTCTGTAGTTAGTAATAACTGTATCAATTTCTTGTAAATAGATTGTATCTTATCAATGCAATTAACTTGAAAATCTCAATAAAGAAATACGTTTCTTTTTTACGTTTTCAGACCTAGCAAAATCATAAGCAAATGTACAAAAATGTTGACTTAGCTTTCCATCATGTGGTAACACCTGTTATATGAATACCCAAGGAACTGGAAGAAAGCAAAGGTGGCAAAGGTCTAGCAGAGAGAGGTTAACTGAAGGGAGTTTATTAAGCGTTTCATTGGAAGTCTGGAAATTGTATTTTGTGGGGAAGACAGAAACAGGGAGGTTGTTCCAAAGGGCAGTAGTTCTAAGAATGAAAGTGTTGGAGTAAGAAACTGTGAGAGAGTTTGGGAGAGCAACAGAAAATTTATTATTTGTGAGAGAGGACCAAGTGGGGCGATTTAACCTCAAGAGGCTCAGGCATAATGTTTCCGAGCTCCTGGGATAAAACAGTTGTCTCTCTTTAGTACCGCAAACGTTTATACATTTTTCGAACTCACCTGATTCGATATCCTTAGGATTGTTTCAATTTTCAAAGTAATCTTCATCTACAGTAAATAATTGATATCTACAGTAAATATCTCTGACTTGGCGTTTGAAAGATCCAAACTGACGAAAATTCAGATTGCACTTACCGCTTCAACATTCATGCTGACGTCTTCTAGTGTTGTGGCATCCTGCAAAATACACATACAAGGAGTCCATCAGTAAAATTTAATTCTTAATCCAAAGGGTAGACTCACGATTTAAGTCCCTTCACTTTTGCTCATTGAATTGACTCGATTTTGTTGTTGTCGCTTGTTGTTGTTGTTGTTTAGTTGTAGCGACATGGCTATTTAGGGTGTGTCGCCTAGACTCATTATTTTCGTGTAGTTTCGCTCCCTGGACTGATATGTCGCTTCAACAACTTTAAATTGTTTAACTTGAAGAAAAATCAGCCAACCACAGAAATTTATCCAAAATCTTGCATTCTGATTGATCGGTTCCAAAAAATTGGCCCCGCAGGAAATTTTTGCCGTTTTCAGAAAGAAAAAAACAGGTGTTATCTTATGAGGCTGAAAACTAGTCAAATCATTCTTAGGTCTCAAAGTTATCAATCCAGGTTTTTAATGTCATATGGCAAGTTGTGGGTACTAAATCATAAACCAGACGCGTAAAAGACTTCTAGTTGATACCGTAGAAATTCATAAGCCATAGTTTTCTTAAAAATTATTCCATGTTTTGTCAAAAAGTTCAGAAGTTACGATGGTTTCAAGATTTTTACAGGATTTGCTTTGAATCCTTAAAAAAGAAGAAAAACCCTCTAATTCTGAAAATATCGAAGGCATCAGAAAAGTCCAATGGTACAATTATAACAAAGAAGCTGAAATTTATTTCAAAGAAGTAGGTCATAGATTCATTTCAAAGAAGTAAGTCAAAGATTCTACATCAAGGTTAAATGAAAAGATTTTGGTAAAGGTCCGTGAATCCCCCAAGGTCCTTTGATCGATCGATATAGTAGCTGCTCTCAATGATTTCAATTCATACAGATGTGTCATAACATTGTATGATTTAGTATCTTCGTTGTTGTTTTGTTAATAAATTTATTGTTCTTGTTTGCTTCATTCAATAGCTGTTTAAAGTATACATAATAACATGTACTAAGCTATTGTTTGAAAATGAAATCATGAAATCTTGAAATCAAATCATGCGACTTGATGAATTTGCACTCGAAAATCCGAGTTGGGGTCGTTGGGGTAAATGAAGCCATTACAAAGTATACACGTATTCTTTTTGATTACAAAGTACTTTGTAATCTAAGGAGTGAGGTCGATGTCAGTCCGTCCGTCTGTCAGTCCGTCAGTCCGTCAGTCACGCATTAGTGTGATTGATCAGCATGTTATCGCAGATAATTAGCACAAAGACAAGAAAAAGTGCGTTTGGCACGCAATTATCCAGTGATTATCCCCCCTGCGCATAGAAAACCAAGGAAAACTTGACATCGGCCTTTTTCATGCTTTATGGCGAGCGTTCGAAAAACAGGATCATTAATGGTCATTTAGACCAAATTTGTATTAATGTCCCGCAGATACTGAGCAATTTGTATCTGTGCCAGAAATTTTTTTATTTTGATTGTTTCATGCCAGAATTATATGAAACAAGGGGGATGCTTCAGATTCGATCCTCTGCGTCCATATCGGTGTCCGATGAAATGGGCGGGGCGGGGCGAGGCTGAAACACAGTACCTGGAAAAGCTAATATGCA
>REGM01000006.1:390861-431777 GCA_004194415.1 Aurelia aurita | reverse complement strand
CCCCCCCCCCCTCGTGTTGATACAAGACTTCGTCCTCAATTTACGCAAAAAGATCAGTACCACAACCAAAACCACCCGTGTTCAGACACTTCATAGAACTACAACCTGCTTTCGGATGTCGGGTGAAGCTTTTTGAGTAAACTACTGGTTTTGGGACAAACGTCTTCGGAATATTCTTTTCGGGGATCCTTTCGGATTCGGAGTTAGTGCACAGGGTAGAATTTTAGTTAGCAAGCCTACCTTTTTTGAGACACTGCTATTTGAATGTATACCTGCTTTCAAACAACGACTTTTGGAGAGAAACTTCCGGTTTTTGGGATAAAGGTCGCCAGTGATGATTTAATTCAAAATTGTCTGCAAAATTGAAGAAAAACAAGAGATATTGCTATCTGAAGATTTGCGCTCAAATATCTAAAATCAAAATTTCGATTTTGTCTCCATAACTTCCTACCAAGATCCGTGACCTTGATTTCAGTCCGCCTTTTGCTCTGGGTCTGTTGGCAGAATGTTAACAGCATTGAATGGAACAATAGCCTATTTATCTGGAATGTTGTTTACGTTCTGTCTGAACTCTGAAGTTTTGATCTCGCTGCTGCCTAGCCTGCGTCACAGCCCATAAACGCAGGCTAGCTGCTGCCTGGATCGACAGAAAATATTCCACTGAAAATAAACCTTTATCTTTTAAGTTCTTTACAAGAAGATCGATCTTCACCCATTTCTATATTACCCAAGAAAGTGGGAGAGACTGGGAACACAAATTGCACGCGAGGGAAGTGACGAAAGGGTCCTTCGTTCGTCTTGGCCGAAGTAAAACTCTCAACATTGCTCTCGCACTATCAAACTTAGCATCCTTCTTGCCCAGTTCTGGCAAAGAACATGGCCTCCTCATGAAATTGCGACTGTCTTTGCAGGAGGTATCTCAAGAACCAGTGAAAATACCAAGCCTTGTTGCAATTGCAAAACATGTCTTCGGAACAACGATCAGATCAGGATCTGCCTACTTGCTTGTACCCCAAAAATTTCTTTCCTCGAATGACAAAGAAGTACCCCTCCATACATTGTCAACAACAGCCAATGAAGGGACTGTCCTTTGTTTGATAGATTATCACTTCCCCCTGCGCACGCAGAAAATTTTGTACCCATCGTGGACAACAATGGATGACGACTTCCGTTGACGTCAATCCTGAACGCAGAAAACATGAGTCTGCTTTCCAGGTACACCATTGGCTAGAACCATCAAATGTTCACTCTAAGTTCAGTCATCCGCGCCATGTCAACGTTCGCTACCTCAGCTCAGTTTAAAGATTTGCAGCTGCTGTGCAGCGCAAATCAATGACAGCGGACATTTGTCACAAAAAGACAGGTCTTTGGGACAAAAGTCAGGAAAAAGTTTTTGGCGAAAACTACCGGTTTTCGGACAACATCGTCCCCAGTGTTTCATGCCCGCCTTTGGAAATTGTAAAGATTTGTTCATTACTTTGCTGTCGAGAAACCTTGATGGCAATCTTCATACGTTGTAGAATCGTAGATTCACCGATTAAAAACAACTTTGATAAGATGTAAGATCAACATAAATGAAGCTCGAATAAATACGATAAAGATTGCAGGGATCATCCTAAGGAAACTTTCGAACTGCCCATTTTTCATGATAAGAAGGCGTACGTACTAAAAATTTTCGAGGCCTTCCCCCAAACAATCTGATATAGAAATTATTCAATGAATTCAAAGAAGCCAACTCCATAGTCATAGCCGTAGGAGCCAGGGGGCTGGGGGGCCGTAGCCCCCCCCCCAACTTTGGAAAAATTTACCAAAATCTGCCTTTTTCGGGCAAAAATAAACCCTAAGTCGGGCAAAAATTTGGTTAACAATAGAAATTTTATCGGGCAGCCCCCCTAGATTTTATTTTCCCCTACGCCCGTGTCAATAGTAATATTTTGTTGAACTGGGAGCGTAGCGAGCAGAAAATATTTTTGGTATCTACTATTCAGATTGGCTAAAAAAAAATGGGTCAAGATGTCATTTAAATTGTATTCTTACCATCTAGAAACGCAAAATTTGTTTATTACATGACACTGTCTAAGGTAAGCGTTGTGGAGCTCAGGAGAGGTATCAGTTTTCTTGATAATTTAGACATAGTCTTTTGGAAATTTTCTGAGAATTGCGGACTTTGGAGTAGAATATCCCAAAAGTGAAATTTTAGAACTGTCCATATTGCCATTTAGAACTGCCCATGTTGGAAATGGAAGGCCTTAGGATGACCCCTAGATTGTTATTCTAAGTTCTAGAAACTTCGAACCTTACAAAGGACAACGAAACGATTAAGCATGCCAGATTTAAGGGCACCACGTATAAAGAAACAGGCCTCTTATACCGGAATGTACGGGTAGTGCCCTTTATATACGAGTCTGTTTTGAGAATATCGCAAAAATGAGAGCAAGTTGCATTATTTACGCTGATTTTCAGTGATTCTTGCTAAATAGTCTTGTATCGACAGCTCTCCTTTTTTACATACTTTTCTTTGGTCTCTTAACAAATTGATGGCACTTCAAGTACATTCATTCTTCTTATGTTTTCCCTTTTCCTAATAAGCAAAAATGGAAATAATATTTATGTATGGACATGCCCTTATATGGGAGTCGATTTGGAAAAATAGAAAACCTCATTTTTGATATTTTCAGATATGGAGGCATGCCAAATTTTTAATTATTTATTTATTATTTATTTTACATACAGTTAGATAAATTTTTAATGTGTCATAAGGTTTCCCTTCCATTTAATGCTTACGTGCGTCTGACAAATATTTCTGGCCCAAAATTTGCGACCTCGGTTTATGTCTCGTTCAATTCCTACCCTGACCATCCTCCGGGACACCCCCGGGTATTTGCACAAAAATATTCCCGGCCCCCGGGCTTTGAATTTCAATTCCCCCCGGCCCCGGGGCATTTGACAACCACAGGAGCTTTCACATTATACAGTTACTGGGAATATGGCATGTTCTCAGTGCCTGGCCCCTGGGCATTCGCCAAAAAATTTCCCCCGGGCATTTGCGCAATCAATTTTCGTCAACCCCGGGCTGCCCGGGGGGATGGTCAGGGTAGGAATTGAACGAGACATTATATGGGTTCCTAATTTTCGATTAACCATTCCACCTGTGGTCTTTTGGTTCACTCCCCCCAACCTATTGTGCTTCTAATCAAGTAATTGAATGCTAATTAGTCACGTGATCTGTTGCTAGGCTAATTATCTTGAGGCCAGTCTTGAATAAGGTTACCAAGCTACATACAATTTACAGAGTATATATCACACGAAAGGTCTCAATGAGAGCAAGTCAATGACGCTAATTAAAACAAAATCGAACAAGGATTGACCAAAATTGAAGCAATTTAGTCTTTCCTTTTGTGACCCCTCTCCAAATAGGGCATTTACTGGTCACGTGACACATAGAATTGAAACGAAATTTATAGAATCTTGTGGAGCATTAAATTTTAGGAAAAGTCAGTTGATACCAACGTTCTAACTTAAATGGTTAAAGCAGACTGTATACCAATGTTTGTTGGGGGGGGGCCATAATTCCCCCCTCGTGCGGAATAGAGTCAAGATTTCTTCATTTCCTACTTCACAACAAATCTTCTCCTACCGGTTGAGTTATAAAAACTTGCACGCTTTGAAAAATCATCAAAACTTCAGTACCTCTTTCTTTGAACTGAATTATTCCACCGTGGAAAATGTTTGATATCTTGATTATTTTCAAAATGGAGAGCTTATTTTATTGAAGGAATTCATGAAACAAAAGGAGCGGAATTTCAGCAACTGAAGAGGTCGGATGTCAATGCATCTCAGCAATCTACGGTAGCCTACCGAATTCGCTACAAACTCAATTTACTCATTCAAATCACAGTAACTGAAGCATGGGCGTAGGGGATGTCCAACGTTTAGGGGGACTTAGTATGGATCTTGCCCGAATATGATGGCTTGATTGAGATAAAACTGCCCGAATGGAGCCTGAAATGCGATAAATTTTGCCTGATTAGGGGGGCTGCAGCCCTCCCAGCCACTATGCCTCCTACGTCTATGAACTGAAGAGACATCCCTAGCAATGGACACATCCGTAGCAATCTTCATCTAAGAAAGACAGATTTAGCCTTAGATTTAAATAATACAGCTAATCTTTGTTTGTCCAATGAATAACTAGAATCAGATGTGCAAAACCATTTAATCGCTGACGCCCTTGTGTGGAATTCTATAAAACTGAGAAGAGTATTGTATCAAATGAGATGATTTTCAGATGAACAGCAGCATCAATTTGCCTAATTTTATCAATTATTTAGTCTTCGTCGATGAGTGCAGATAAATTTTCTCACGCTGATGAAAAAATTGCATTTAATGCTGTCATAAAAACTCTTGCATGCTCACTGTGACAACTGCTCAATCTGCAAAGTTAAGCCTACTGCCTCGTTATATCAGGGAATTGCAAATGAGGTCGCAGTTGTATAAGTGAGGCTCGACCGTGTAAAGACGGCCACTCAGTTTGCTCTTGTTACAGGTTATCCTCGAGAACAAAACGAAGATTATGTTCGTTTCAAACTTCCTCTAAAAACATACAATGTGTTCGTTTTAGGTCTTTCTTGTTGCGGGGGGGTGACTAGAGTTGCTGTGAAGGAGAGAAATTTTACGAACTAGGTGAATCGGTAATGGCGGACGAAGCTGTGAAGAAGCCGCGAGTCTCAACAAGCAAAAAGAAAGAAAAATCATCGGAGTTGGAGAGAACCTTTCAAAAGCTCAAGGATGTATCGGTAAAGTATATGTCCAAGAAGGCACCTGCAAAGAAATATAGAGTGTGGAGTTACCGACCAGGATCATCCGAGAGAAACCGTTTCAAGAATGAGAGAGCAAGGGCCTATTATGCCAAACGCCGAGAGCGAAACCTGCAGACTAATCATGGATCCAACCAACAAGCAAGAGAGTCGACTGATTTTGATCAATGTAAGTTTCGAGCACGCTATTTTTAATTGACCCCCTTTTGCAAAATCGTAACAGGTCAGGGAGATAGGCCTACCAAGCTTAATCAGCCAAAATAGACTGGTTGCAGATTATAGGCTGTTTTTGACAAGAAATAATAATTGAACTACTAAATAAACATGCCATGGCATGCTGGAAAACCTGTAAATTATGCCAAACATCTTTGGCATGCGTGCGAGAGCTGGAAATTTGATGTAATTCTAGAGAGCGATTTCTTTTGTTTATACAATTATTCCTTTGGTTGCTTTGTTTGGGATTTACTGGTGTAGTGTAGAAACATTTAAATCTTGGTGTAACATCTTTGGTGCGCAGAAAACAAACTTTCCAGTAAGGCTTGGCTTAGCCTGCGCACAACAGACTGTACCCCCTCAGGGAGGAAAAGGTATAGTCTGCACAGTAGGGCTCAATTTTGTGTAGTGCTTGCGTCAGCATTCATTTTATGCTATTGATAACAAAAGAGAACTCATTGTTGTATTAGGCATTAACATCGCTTTCCCTGAAAACAGCAATCAGATTTGATAACCGATATCATGTGATAACAGCTCGTGTTTCGCTTTGTTTACCAAGCAACCGTTATCAATAAGACAATACGCTGGAATTTTAAGTACCCTTACACAAATAAAAGACGAAAAGCGCAAATGCTCATTCAAACTGTCAATTGAAATGAAATGCTGACGCACGCACTACACAAAATTGAGCTCCAATGCCAGACTATACCTTTTCCTGCCTGAGGGGGTATAGTCTGTGTGCAGGCTAGGCTTGGCTATATTATTGGCCCAGTTCCAGGTAATGTACCCATATGGATAGCTGAATTTTTATGCGCTAGACATTGTGCTAATAAAAAAATGAAAAATATAAAAACTAATAAGTGCTCTGTGACATATCCGACACACAGGCCTTTCTTTTCACATGGGGTAATGTAAAAATGACATCCAGGGTAGAATTTATACTGTGCTGTGGATGTATTTGAGGAAAATTGAGTGAAAATGTCAAAATCTCTTGTTGTTGGTAAATTTTATTATGTTTTGTGCTTGATGTTAAAAATTGCTCAATCTTATTACATGTCTGTAGAATGTTATAGGTTGCTTTACCTTCGGCATGCATTTTAGTAAATTGTCAATGTGGAATGGCATAAAATCACATGTGCAACCACATACAGTATGCATTTCTTCCTAGCATAGAAAAGTGGCTTTTGTAACAAAGGCTTCTTAAGAAATAGGTAACATTTGAGAGCTTATCAACAGTTTAATACTTAATAGAATTTTCTTTCCTTGTGCATTTCAAGACACATTTCAGAATCTATTTTAGATAATTCAGATTCATCTGATGAGCAATCATGTGGTATGGCTCTTGACAGCCCTGTAGTTGCTGACAGCCATGGAATTGAATGTATGTATATATATCTTGCCAAGGGGGTGCGCAACTTTAAATTGGACAGGGGTGTGCTCCTCATTTTTTTTTAGAAAGATATCCCAGTCTTCTAAGTTTGCAAATGTTGAATGGAGAATTTATTTTTTGATAACTCAGTGCACACATATGGATCAGTTTTTGGTAAATTTCAAATCTTTGGAAATATATGCACATATCAAACAGCATTGGTGCATCTAAAGATCTTATAATTACACATGGTATTTCTTCTGCACGAGAGCCAGATTTAGCAGTCAGGACAATCCCATTTCAAATTTATTGCTTCCACATTAATTTGAAGCATTTTGTCATCAGAAATCCCAATTTTTTGTTCACTTCTACCAAAAAGGAGCCATATTTAGGAGAATTTTGCATCTTCAAGTAAGCAGCACATACCCTCAAATGTTGTGTGCACCCTTGGATGTTATCATGATTATGTATTACTTCAAATCTTATTTGGCAACAATTTGATTTTTGGACAATTTTGTCAGTGTTCAAAAAAATGAGATACAGTAGCAAACAGATTAAAAACCCAAGCTGAGATCATTGGTTATTCTTGTGTCCTAATATTGCTTATGGCAATGAATTTGGAGATGTACCTTAACTTTGCATCAAGGCTTGATTTTTAACCTGCTTTTGATGAAAAAATGCAGAGGCTGGTTGAGCATGATACAATGAAATAATTTTTGTCATACAGTACAGGGATTAGGTATAAGACTGTTTTTCACCTTAGAAGTGATAGAAAATTTTTAAAAAAATCTCGTTGAAAAAGTCTTGCATTCTTTCATACCTCTCAAGAATTCTTCTTTGCATTTGGAATATTCTCAAGAATTTCTTGAGGATACTTTGATGTTGATGAATACTGTGCCTGTCCTGTACATTTTATCACTGCAGCCAGTGTGCTCCCAAATGTTGCAATATTCCAACCCCTTTTTCTAGCTTTGCAAGATGTTCTTCAGAAATGTAAAGATCTTTTGTCAGTGGAAAAAGATGCTCCTCGCCAATCATGGTCATCACGGGTTGTGGCTGCGAATCAAAGCTGGGACTCAAAAAGGAATGTAATATTTGACTGTGTTCTTGCGCAGCAGCAAGCAACTCTTGGGCCCTGCCACAGTTGCCTCACCAATCTTGCAGTGCTTCAGTGCACTAGCTGCTCCCATGGAAAGAAAAACTACTGCAATGAGTGTGATGAGGCTGAACATAAGCTGTTGCCTTTTCATGATAGATTGGTATCTTATAAAGGTTTTTTGCAGCCAGTTTCACCATACATGACAGTTCAGAACAATGAATTAGTGGAAATTTGTGAGTTGTGTTTTTAAGGATCTTGCAATGTACTGTAGACACCTTATAATCAGGTCTTGTGACGAAGGAAGATACAGGCGCTTTACTATTACATAGAGCACCTTGAAAATTCCACATGCTTGATTGAGCATAACTTTTTCTGTCTTAAGAATTCTTGAGAATTGATAAAACATCTGGTACTCTTCTAAATTACGGGAATTTAAGCTTCAAAAGTACTGTACAGTGTACAGTTCAATATTGGAATAGTTTGTTTCTAAAATTCTTACGATTTATTGAAAATTCCTAGTTATTCTATTCCAAGTTAGGGGTGAACTGTACTGTAAGTTTGTTTGTAGTAATGGTTTATTTTATTCTTAACACAAACATTATTCCTAACTTCGTGTTAACTCCTGAATTGTGTGTTTAATGTACTAGGTAAACAGTGCTTTTTTGTCAGAGATCAATAAATTAAAAACCAAATTGCATTATTTATCTATTAATGTTTTAGCAAATTGTTTTTAATTTATTGATTTCCATCAACAGGTAAGAAATTTCTTCCAATGAGGCTTAACCAGTGCCATTCTTGTGGTTCTAAATTCTATGCAGATGACTGCTGTATTCCACTTGATGATGGATTTCCAATTACAGTTATAACAATTCAAGGTTTGAAGCAGTCTTTCTTCATCTTTCTGCCCTAACATTTCAATCAAAATAAAAAATTGTTTCTTTCTGAAATAAATAATTTCTGCTTGCTGTAATAGTAGAAAAATTTTGACTTGTATTATTTTTGGGAGATAACTTATCTAGAATGGTGTATATGAAGGATGTAACCAAGTAAAATATACTTTTATGCAAATGTTAGATTATCTATAGAGGACAAACCAATTTTCTTAACTAACACCAAATCATGCTTGCCTGAAGATGATAGAACTGATTTTATTTATTCCTTGATCCATAGGAAGATTTGATATTCTCGTTCAAAAAACTAAATGTGTTGCCTGCAAATACATTCATGAAAGCTTGGATTTGGAAGCAGTGCTAAATAATGGCTACTGGCCAGGCTCATTGGTAAACATATGTAACATATATGACTGCAAACTGTTACAATTCTGGGAGCTTATGCAAACTGCCCAGCCAAGGTGTTCAGAGACAGGGTTCCTAAAGGTTCTATCTCAGCTTTCACAGAAAAATTTCAGGGTAAGAAAACTGTTCTGTCATAGCATACCAAATACATTTCATTGAGCAATTGATATTTATCCTTTCCTCCCCATGGAGGTAAAAACTTGCAATTGAGGTTGCTGCCCAACTTCTTTAAGAATTTCAGGCTTGACTTGTTCTAACTTCCTGTTATCTTTTGAGAATGATCATGTAGCAAATACTTTGTAAACTTTTTCAGTGGAAGACATAGTAGTGTAATATTTTCTGTGTCACAGAGATGGTCTGCAGCTGACTACCTGGAAACTTGGTTCTGAATGAGAAGGCCAAATGTAATAAGTTGCTTGAAATGTTTGGGTTTTTCTCACTTTCAAAAGTCTTTAAACTGATAAATCATACCAACAAAGCAATTGATAAAGTGTGAAAATGATTGTCATTTCTATTATTCAAGTTAGGTCAGCATTTATCTTGCATTGTCCAGTGTACTTAACCTTGGATATTTTTTATTTAACTTGGGATTTAAAGGAAATATATGGTCAAAAGCAGTTGGACTCAGCTAGTTATCAGTTGGACTTGGCAAATTTTATGAAGTTGTAAAAGTGATCTTTACTGTAAAGTATATATACTTATTTGGAAGATATTTTTACTAAAGTAAAATTTTTCAAATTTTTTCAGACACCCCTTGCTACTGTCTGACATTTTACAAAATGGCAATTTCAAACTGCTGGGGTCTAAGTCTTTATATTTTTATGCTGGTGCTGAAGATTACAAACTTCTACCGTTTGGTTTTTTTTTTCACTTATGTGATTTCATAAACAAGGCTATTAGTTGTTTAATTGTTATAACTACGAAACACCAAAGTTAGTGTACACTGGTCCTTGCAAAAAGGTGCTATTAGGGCCAAGTTTCCAGGGAGGGTCTAGCTGCACTGATGAGCCCTGAGATTGGGCGAAACCACTCTTTACAGGATATAATCATAGACGCAGGTGTGATTTCTTTCTTACAAGAATTCGACCATTAATGCAGCAACATTCCAGCGAGCATCAAGAGAGTGGAAGTTTTGCAGGCATGAAATCGAAGCTGCTCAAGGGAGGGAATGGATGCAGTGTCCTCCATGCACTGTTTCTCAACTAACTGCACATATAGATGGCAACTCAAAGCTGCGGAGATTTCAAAGAGGAGGAAGGTAGATCGTATTTTATGTTATTAAACATTAAATTAAATGTATCATTAGGCGGTTAAATGAAACTTTACACTGAATTACTGCATGATTCTTAAGGGACCTTACTTTTTTAGAAATGTGATACAATTTTGAATAACAAAGGTAGGAAGTATATCAAGCACGGCATTTTAATCGGCTTTCATAGGATTGTCTTATCAAATGATTATTTCTGATCAATGGTTGTAACCAATCAGCGGTAACAATGGCATGAATTGCTTTCAGTAGAAGTAACCGTTTCCTTGTTACAATATCTCCAGATACTTGCTAAGATGAAATTACGGGATCGTACCCAAAGGTTTATGATCGCTTTTGCGTGCTGATAAGATGTGCGCTAATGTCACTAACCTGAAACAAGTCTAGCAAATTTCCTGTAGATGTACTAGATTAGATGTAGATGTGCTGTAGTAGAACATATAGCTAAGGCCAGTTTTCTCATATGTATTGTAAATAATTGAATAATCTTTTTCTGAAGTTAATAGGGCATTCTTACAAGAGTTAAGACCAGAGCTCTGTCGCAAATGTTCTAGCGAATGCTTCCATTAAAGGAACTTGCTTTCAACGTTGATTTATTATGCAATATCGTTAAACGTTTATGATTCGTTATACATTAAGAATATTGAATCTTGAATAATAGGCGCAGAAGACCCTCTTACTATGGCGATACTTTCATATCTCAAAATGAGGCTGTTGATCAACATGTCAGCGAACTTTATAAAAGAACTGGGTGTAAGGTATGTCTTCGTAGTTTCCATGATAACTTGCCCGTTTCTTATCAATTTAATGTGCTTCATTTCGACCGTATATACTTCAATCTTCAACATTTTAGATATGATACAAATAATTTTTTCGAAATCTCATGAAAGCATCAATTACGTCTCAAAAATGTAATGCCTGGCCGACTTAGCATTGTTATTTTAATCATTCAAAAATCAACAAAAATCTGAGACGACATTTGTGAAGTTTGGACAGTAGGTTGTGTTTACCTATGATTTATAAGTCGCAACAGTAAATTTTGAATAGTAAAATAGTTTGCCTTTTTGAGCAGGACAAGAAAATAGGCGTGGTAAGGAACCGTTATTATCGTACAATATTATGATTTCGTAAAAAGGGTATTAAATGGGCAATTTCGTTAAATTTGTTTCCTACAGCAAATTGTTTTTAAATTTGTTTCCTCTTTTCTCTAAAACAATTCTATTTAGCTTGATCATTCGCTATAGTTGAGAAATATATTTAAGGGTAATTTCTATGTTATCTTCAGGTTCTTTAAAAACGATTCACAGTAAAAATATCCAGAACTTTAGTACAGCTTGGACAGCATTAGTTAAATGAATATGCAAATCTTAGTCTTTCTACTATGAAATAATCTGTGATTAACGAAATTTTGTGCATAATTCAAGATCCTACTCTTGGCAAACTCCGACTCAGTACAGGCCTTGCGCACATTAACATGGTTTCCCTGCCTGCCTAAGAATTCTGAATAATTCTTAAGAAATTTTAGTTTCTTAAGAATGCTTGTTTATAAAATTTACAGTATTTCATTCTGGAAAATTCTCAATCATTCTTTTCATGTTGATATGCGCAAGGCCTGTACTGTACTTTCTGTTTGGGTCACCCAGTGCAGTAAGAGAACATGCTTCGGAATATATCATAGCTGGAGAGCCTTTAATATGCTGTTCCTGTTTAATGGCATGACTGAATTGCGTTATTCAGTTTGTTTATTGATGACTGTCTTCTTACTTCTCGCGATCTCAATGAACAGAAAGTCAAAGTTGATAACCAATGCGGCAATTCCGTGTGGGAAGCAGCAGCAAATGCAGTCAAAAGAAAGGGAGCCTTAGACGAAACCGGTTTGATGTTCACTAGTTGCAGACATCAGGTTGCGCAGCGAGGCATCAATATGTTCCAAGGGGAGCTCTTGGCCTACCATCACTTCCTGCATACTACAGATATCGTTGAAAGAAAAGCCAAATTCATTTTTCAAGATATTGCCTGCAAATATAAGACATGGGTAGAGAAAATTGATCCGCAAAATTCCGCCAAAGTAACGTTTGCACTGAACCTGATGCATGGTGCTGGACATGACTGGACCTGCCAGGTAGTAGATTTATTATGTGCGTAGTTGCTCGGACCAAAAGGATATATTTTAACAGTTAGGATGGTGCAAGGACTTTATAGTTAACTGCACAAATGTAACACTTCTTTAAGCGAGGCTTTAATCATCTGCCTTCTGGTGTCAATGGTTCACAGGACATGAGAAATAATAAATGTTTGATTTTCCTGAAAAAATTAGTTTAGCTCTGATGACTTGTGTTTAAGTGTGGTAAACAATCTTCTTTAGCAAGAAAAAATGATATATGAATTAGAGCCCATTCTAACCCTACCATTTAGATTTTCGAAGGTGGAAGATATAAGGATGGAACAGGAAGAAGCCATGGTGAAGACTGCGAAATTGTAAATAGTATGTTATCTAATGCCAGTGCAGTTACTCGAAGGATGTCACCCGAAGGTAAGCACTTCAAACTGTTCTTGGTGAATTGCACGCAAGCTATCTTTGTTTTTATCTAGTAAATAGATCGAATTTTTGTTCTGGTCAGAAAATTAGATAAGATGTAAGGAACGGCTAGCAAGCTTTCTCAATAACCATAATGCGAGAGAACCTGTAATGAATCTTTTGATTTTCCCACCAACATATAGGATTTCTGTTCTTAGGCGGATTGCTTGTAGAGTTTAGACGCCTAATTTTCCACTTATGTATGAACAGAATGACGCAGGAAATCCTTCTACTTTCATTCACTTTGGTGTGGTTTACGATAACACAAATTTATCTCAAATGTGGTTGGACTGTCTTTGTCACCTTTTCTCGAATTGTCATGGTGTATTTAACAAATTAATACTCAATGTATTGAAACTTTAACTTTAGTGCGAGAAGAATATCTAACGGAGCTGGTGCTGACTTGGAATCAGAGACGAATAATGGTCCTCCCACAGACCCTCGTCAAACGAAGAAGAGATGTAAGAATATTGTCCTCTTTTACTTTGGTAACGCTATAGGAATTTCCATTTTCTCAAATTGCCAAGTTCCCAATATTTTGGGTTAGGTATTTATTTTTTGAATCAGAATCAGAATCAGATGAAATTTTAAATCAGTTGCTGCTGAATATTTTGCTCCTTTGCCACATCATATAAATTATTAAATCGATATCAACTTTACAATCCCAATGGTCATGCTGTAACTTCTTTGAGTAGGATAACGCTATGAGCTGAAACTTGATTTTTGTGTCGAATGAAAGAAATATGTACAAGATATACTTTATAAAAATCTATATAAGAGTACCATTTTTTAAATATGATGCACTACTACCGCTCAATGAAATAATTTAATGAACACTGTCTTATTTTTGACGAATCCTTCGCAATTTTAACGAGTTTCCTTAGAACTAGAGTCATGTAATGTCACCTTACTTCAAAGGTTCTGAAGTCAAAAGAACAATCTTTGAAGGAATTAGAGCGATATTGTACTGAAGAGTCAATCACTTTAAAAGATGTTGATCACAAACGTTGGCTCAATGATTTGCAGAATTATGCACGAGGTATTGTTGGTTGTCTGAAATAGAAACCCTCAGGAAGAAAGATGGCACTTTTTTCTAATTCAAATTTTTGCTACATGTTATACGTAAAAAATATACAAGCAAGGCAAAAGGAATAAATCGGTTTTTTTCTAACAATGCCTATAACATTTTAAATTTTACTGTTCATGTACCAATTACTTAACTGCTTTTATAACTGAATGTATACGTTTTACATGTATTAGTTTATAGCTACCGGATGACCCAAAAAAAGCTTCACGAGCTAGATCACACCTGACATCAAACGTTATTGACGCATGCTTTGTATCACTATCTATTTTAAAGGCTTGGCTATCTTTTGAGGTAATGAATAAATGACTAATCACTTTAAGCTACAACTACCCACCGAAAAACCGAAACAAAGAAAGTTTCAATTCCTACATTTCTCAGTGTAAAGGTTTAACATAGAGATAGCCGTCTAGGGAAATCTATTGTTTGCAAAAAGACTGACATCAGCTCCTTGTGAAAATGTCGTGTT
This sequence comes from Aurelia aurita, assembly GCA_004194415.1. Lineage (NCBI taxonomy): Eukaryota > Metazoa > Cnidaria > Scyphozoa > Semaeostomeae > Ulmaridae > Aurelia > Aurelia aurita. The sequence continues at coordinate 417,589 of REGM01000006.1, read as the reverse complement.
CCTAAGGCTTTCTAAGCCAATTTGGAAATAAACTTTTGCGGAGAAATGAAAGAATCACTGCATTGGATGGTAGTCATAGCTTAAGTTGGCTGAGCAACATCTCAAAAGACAGCTGGGCCTTCGAGCTAAGTGTTCTTTCCTTTGGGTCGTTCAGTATGATAATGTTAATAATAATCTTGATAAGAGCGTTTTCACGGCTTCAAGATTTACATCAAGATTATGTTTTGCAGATAAGAAGGAAGCTGTAACCCAGTGTCGTATCCATACCCGTATTCAGCAGTATTGCTTACTTTGCGCTGAACTAGCCACTTCAGAGTCTCTTCCAGTGTCAATACAGCTACCAAACCTGCAGGAAATCAAAAGGCTCGACAAATTTTATGTAGCAACGTTAGCTAGCAAGCGATCGAAAAGAGATGCAAAGAAGGTTCAGCAGATGCAAAGTAAAGTTGTCACCATGAATACTGAGTTTGGATTACCTGTCGAAGAAACCATCAAGGAGTTGAGAGCAAAAATCAGTTCTTCGCTCTGGTTTAAAATATATTCCAAGCAATTATCTCTCGAAAACATAACAGTGAATGCAAGAAAGGTTTCAGGTAAGGTGATTTACAAGCAAGACAGCATGATACAGGGAGTTAGTCATAGTGCGTTGTTCTTAAACCATAATCACTGTGCAATAGAAACATAGCGTCAAAGGTACTTTCTAGAAACAATATATGGTTTTGAGCGAGTTTTTCATCGTTGGTTTGCTAGTGTTTCGTCCAGGTATCTTTGAATTTTTCTTGCAATGTGTGACGTGTACGCGCAGATCTCAACAGAGAAGACACGATTCTGCATGAACCATATCGCTTTTACTAAAATAACTGTAACACAACGAGTAACTAGGTCTTAACCATTTAAAAACAAACTTCTATCCCCACTCCTTTTTACAATTCTATCTCCTCTCTCTCTCACACACACACGGGTCTGGCCCCTTAAGTGTTCTTTTTTTGTCAAAATTACCGGGGGTAAAACAGGGGGTGGTAAGAGCCCTCACAAATGCTTTAATTTGCTATTAGGTTCATGTCATTTGTATGTTCTAAATAAGGCATCAAGGTGTACCTGCAGGGAGATTATCCGTACTATTCTTTATATTTTTCAACAGATAGCAGCAAAGAATACACGAGATTGAAAAGAAATTCTCGAAATGCAAGAACAGAAATAAGGGAACTAATAGAAATTTACAATGAGATAGCCATTGACCTCGGCAAGGAGCAACTGGATGTGAACAACCTTTGCTTTGATGAAGTAGCCACTTCAACAGGTAAAGCAGGCTCGTCTTGTATAGTTCTCTCACAACAGTGTTTCACAAGCACACAGAGAACTGAGGAGATACGGCGTTTTGGATAGAAAGCTGACTTGACAAAACTTAGTTCAAATCGTTTTTTTCGATACTCGTATTATTGCATTTGGTACAATAGGTGGTAAGAAGCCAAGTAACAGAAATACAGCAACTATATCTTCTAATGAACCTCTTTTCCGTCGTTGTTGTGTGAAATAAGTTTCACAGTTATAGTAGAAACTGTTTCTGAATGAGCTCAACTGAATGAGCTCATCTGAATGAATTTGAATGAGCTCAACTGAAAATATCGAAATCCCATTAATCCAACTTTGCAAACATTTTTCAACAATTTTATCTCTGNTCAAGGTCGTTTCAAACATATAGCCTAGGGTTTCTGCAAAAAGTAACATCAATCCTCATAAAATCGCATTTTTCTTACTAAAACACAGATAGATTTCTAAATTATGTTATTAGTGATGTTTTGATTCAATTTTTAGGGATTCTTTACATTCTCAGGGAATGCGGGTCATTTTCGGGTTGTACGTCAAGGTCGTTTCAAACATATAGCCTAGGGTTTCTGCAAAAAGTAACATCAATCCTCATAAAATCGCATTTTTCTTACTAAAACACAGATAGATTTCTAAATTATGTTATTAGTGATGTTTTGATTCAATTTTTAGGGATTCTTTACATTCTCAGGGAATGCGGGTCATTTTCGGGTTGTACGTCAAGGTCGTTTCAAACATATAGCCTAGGGTTTCTGCAAAAAGTAACATCAATCCTCATAAAATCGCATTTTTCTTACTAAAACACAGATAGATTTCTAAATTATGTTATTAGTGATGTTTTGATTCAATTTTTAGGGATTCTTTACATTCTCAGGGAATGCGGGTCATTTTCGGGTTGTACGTCAAGGTCGTTTCAAACATATAGCCTAGGGTTTCTGCAAAAAGTAACATCAATCCTCATAAAATCGCATTTTTCTTACTAAAACACAGATAGATTTCTAAATTATGTTATTAGTGATGTTTTGATTCAATTTTTAGGGATTCTTTACATTCTCAGGGAATGCGGGTCATTTTCGGGTTGTACGTCAAGGTCGTTTCAAACATATAGCCTAGGGTTTCTGCAAAAAGTAACATCAATCCTCATAAAATCGCATTTTTCTTACTAAAACACAGATAGATTTCTAAATTATGTTATTAGTGATGTTTTGATTCAATTTTTAGGGATTCTTTACATTCTCAGGGAATGCGGGTCATTTTCGGGTTGTACGTCAAGGTCGTTTCAAACATATAGCCTAGGGTTTCTGCAAAAAGTAACATCAATCCTCATAAAATCGCATTTTTCTTACTAAAACACAGATAGATTTCTAAATTATGTTATTAGTGATGTTTTGATTCAATTTTTAGGGATTCTTTACATTCTCAGGGAATGCGGGTCATTTTCGGGTTGTACGTCAAGGTCGTTTCAAACATATAGCCTAGGGTTTCTGCAAAAAGTAACATCAATCCTCATAAAATCGCATTTTTCTTACTAAAACACAGATAGATTTCTAAATTATGTTATTAGTGATGTTTTGATTCAATTTTTAGGGATTCTTTACATTCTCAGGGAATGCGGGTCATTTTCGGGTTGTACGTCAAGGTCGTTTCAAACATATAGCCTAGGGTTTCTGCAAAAAGTAACATCAATCCTCATAAAATCGCATTTTTCTTACTAAAACACAGATAGATTTCTAAATTATGTTATTAGTGATGTTTTGATTCAATTTTTAGGGATTCTTTACATTCTCAGGGAATGCGGGTCATTTTCGGGTTGTACGTCAAGGTCGTTTCAAACATATAGCCTAGGGTTTCTGCAAAAAGTAACATCAATCCTCATAAAATCGCATTTTTCTTACTAAAACACAGATAGATTTCTAAATTATGTTATTAGTGATGTTTTGATTCAATTTTTAGGGATTCTTTACATTCTCAGGGAATGCGGGTCATTTTCGGGTTGTACGTCAAGGTCGTTTCAAACATATAGCCTAGGGTTTCTGCAAAAAGTAACATCAATCCTCATAAAATCGCATTTTTCTTACTAAAACACAGATAGATTTCTAAATTATGTTATTAGTGATGTTTTGATTCAATTTTTAGGGATTCTTTACATTCTCAGGGAATGCGGGTCATTTTCGGGTTGTACGTCAAGGTCGTTTCAAACATATAGCCTAGGGTTTCTGCAAAAAGTAACATCAATCCTCATAAAATCGCATTTTTCTTACTAAAACACAGATAGATTTCTAAATTATGTTATTAGTGATGTTTTGATTCAATTTTTAGGGATTCTTTACATTCTCAGGGAATGCGGGTCATTTTCGGGTTGTACGTCAAGGTCGTTTCAAACATATAGCCTAGGGTTTCTGCAAAAAGTAACATCAATCCTCATAAAATCGCATTTTTCTTACTAAAACACAGATAGATTTCTAAATTATGTTATTAGTGATGTTTTGATTCAATTTTTAGGGATTCTTTACATTCTCAGGGAATGCGGGTCATTTTCGGGTTGTACGTCAAGGTCGTTTCAAACATATAGCCTAGGGTTTCTGCAAAAAGTAACATCAATCCTCATAAAATCGCATTTTTCTTACTAAAACACAGATAGATTTCTAAATTATGTTATTAGTGATGTTTTGATTCAATTTTTAGGGATTCTTTACATTCTCAGGGAATGCGGGTCATTTTCGGGTTGTACGTCAAGGTCGTTTCAAACATATAGCCTAGGGTTTCTGCAAAAAGTAACATCAATCCTCATAAAATCGCATTTTTCTTACTAAAACACAGATAGATTTCTAAATTATGTTATTAGTGATGTTTTGATTCAATTTTTAGGGATTCTTTACATTCTCAGGGAATGCGGGTCATTTTCGGGTTGTACGTCAAGGTCGTTTCAAACATATAGCCTAGGGTTTCTGCAAAAAGTAACATCAATCCTCATAAAATCGCATTTTTCTTACTAAAACACAGATAGATTTCTAAATTATGTTATTAGTGATGTTTTGATTCAATTTTTAGGGATTCTTTACATTCTCAGGGAATGCGGGTCATTTTCGGGTTGTACGTCAAGGTCGTTTCAAACATATAGCCTAGGGTTTCTGCAAAAAGTAACATCAATCCTCATAAAATCGCATTTTTCTTACTAAAACACACCAAAACATCCAAATAATGTTATTTTTCCTTTCTGACTCATTTATCCTTGATCAATATAGTCACGCTGTTCTTATTATCAATTTTTCTTACGTTCAGCTTTTGATACATCGCAAGCTACAGAGGCGAGAGACGATGTCACTGTTGGGCATGCTCTCCAGACATATAATGTATCAACGTTGGATGTATCAATGGTAAGCTGCAAACTCTCATCTATCAGATTTAAAACATTCGTAACGCTTACAGAACATTTACTTTAAGTCAAAAGATCTCTGTGATTGCCGACAAACCCTGGAGCGCACTTGCAATAATAAACAACAGCATTATAAAGCATAGGTTATAAAGCATTAAAAAATATGCCCTCTCGGCTGAAACTCCGCGCCCAAAATCTTGTGTGATTGTGTGATATAGCTTCGAACGTTTAAACAATTTATTTCAGATCGCAAATTCAAAGTTGTATCTCGAGGAGCATTTATCGAATAATCCATAGCCTAGTTTGCAACTGTAGACTGAAGCGAAATAACAACTTTAATTCGCCAATAATTGATTGGATGGCAGAGACCATCTGCAGGCTTTATTACATATTTTTCCTCATTGTAGTTATTCCTGGATTTGGTTTCAGTTACTTTAAAAGATGTGTTTACCTGGCTGTGGTATTTTGGCATGAAATTCTACAGAATAACTTCACGCGTGCTCCTTCTCTATTTCGTTCGTAGGGGAAATTTGGAAGATATGAACCATCCACGTTAAAAGGAGATGTAATTTACGGTCTCATCGCTCTGGCAGACAAGGGAATTAATTTTGCGAAGTCCATGATTCAGCAAGGATATGCCCATTTTACTGAGGAACAGCTGAGCACTTCAGACAGGATGCCATTGTCGAAAGCAACTATTCACCCTCAAGAGCTTGAATCGCCTGAAGATGATGGTAATACACGAAACGTTGACACCCAAGAGCCAGGTCCAAGTCACCATTCCGATGTCCAGGAAGACTCAACGCAATCTGCTTTTCACAACATCGACGATGGTCATTGCCGGGAGGAGGTGGACACAGACATAGAAGACAGCAGTGAAGAGGAGAACTTCCCTGATGTCACGTTAAATCTCGCACCGCCACCATTCAGATCACCTCGGCGTATCATGACCACTTCAATGAATGCTCAGATGGATGGATGCGTCATAATGTTCGAAGAAACGTTTTCACAGGGTAAATTTGGAGGCCGAAACGGAAGCAATGCTTGTGCCTTCATCTGCGCCGTCTTTGCAAAGGCCTTCCTGCAAGAAAGATCTGTTCTTGTTCTTGGAAACCGCAGTGATTTTCCCCGTAATAGATTCGTTGAAGAGTTGATAGTTGTTGCCATGGATCAAGGGAATAAGCTGTATGATCATTTCCGAAGCAGTTTACCTCACCGATATTGCACGATGGCTGAAGTGGCCGACCAAATGTCTCTCGTTTGTCCCTTTGTCGTTCAGGAGGAGAGGATCGTATCTCTGGAAAATGAGCACTACCTGTCAACAATTAAGGGACAGCTGGATCTTTTGATGAGCTTCAAGAAATATTTTGCGGTAATTTTTACTTGCAACGAGAAGACATCGGTATTTTGCAGTGATGGGAAGTTAATCGCTTTCATTGACACGCATGCACACACTTTTATGGATAGATATGGAGGAGCAGTTTACATAGCAACAGAGAAGGACATAGACTCTTTCGTGACCTGGGTTGCAAGTATGAATGGAATTGGAAAAAGAGTCCACGGTAACTTGACATTTATTAAATTTATCTAAGGTTAATGAGGTAAGCAAAGCCAAATGATTTTCTCTGCAACTGTCACGTCTTATTGTCTAAATTCAATTTCCTATCGATGAGCATGATCCATAATTATCAACTACAATAGCAGGACTCCCAGAGATGGGGGAGAGTAACTTAAGTGTTCATTTTATGAGGTTCTGCTATTCAGAGTATAAAAGCACCCCCATAAATACGGAAAGATTTCTGAAACATTATACCAGTAAAGCCGTCAAAAGCCGAAAAATTATACCTGTAAATGTAGTTTTACTAAAAACATACCCATAAATCCGGAAATTATTGACACCCCATAAATCCGGATTCTATCGTAGAAAGTATACTCTAAAAATGGCACAACCCTGTACCATGGAGTACATAAGTTACCCCCCCCCCCTCCCTGGCAGGACTCCTTAGGGTTACTAACAAAATCAGAACAACCTTGACTTACTTTCAAAATCTAACAAAGTTTAAGTAGAGGTGTCAATAGTTTAAGTTAAAGAATATTAAGAATCGCTATCTTGACATGATCGCCCGTCGCATCCCATTTGTTTAGGATGCATTCACTACCTACCAAGTAACTTTTTTGTAATATAAATCGATTTGTGAATCACAACGATGACAATACTGAAAGCTAGCATATGATAGGTGCATTTTATGAAATAAGAAATAGTATTTCAGTAGACAGAGGATGAATATTCATACAAAGTTGTTGAGTAAAAAAGAAAAACGTGGGCGTTTACCACATTATACGGTTTAATTTACTTCGAAAATTCATGTCTTCAAAAATTTGTTGCATTAGAATAGATATGACAATTTATTTGGTTGAAATTGGCTTTCCATTCCGTAGTTACGAGCGGTCGGTCGAAGATGCCTAAAATTGGCCCTGAATTGTCTAAATTTCCAAGGCACGTATGAACTTGTGAACAATGACAAAGACACTTTTACTCTACGAAAAATTGAAACAAGACATGCATTGTGGTGAGGTACAAAAGGAACAACTATTGTTACTTATTTCGTACTACTACAGGACTTTTAGTTTCATTGTCATTATTCTGAAGCAGAAAATTCACTAAAAACGACACATAATCCAATAAAACCGNCCCCCCCCCCTCCCTGGCAGGACTCCTTAGGGTTACTAACAAAATCAGAACAACCTTGACTTACTTTCAAAATCTAACAAAGTTTAAGTAGAGGTGTCAATAGTTTAAGTTAAAGAATATTAAGAATCGCTATCTTGACATGATCGCCCGTCGCATCCCATTTGTTTAGGATGCATTCACTACCTACCAAGTAACTTTTTTGTAATATAAATCGATTTGTGAATCACAACGATGACAATACTGAAAGCTAGCATATGATAGGTGCATTTTATGAAATAAGAAATAGTATTTCAGTAGACAGAGGATGAATATTCATACAAAGTTGTTGAGTAAAAAAGAAAAACGTGGGCGTTTACCACATTATACGGTTTAATTTACTTCGAAAATTCATGTCTTCAAAAATTTGTTGCATTAGAATAGATATGACAATTTATTTGGTTGAAATTGGCTTTCCATTCCGTAGTTACGAGCGGTCGGTCGAAGATGCCTAAAATTGGCCCTGAATTGTCTAAATTTCCAAGGCACGTATGAACTTGTGAACAATGACAAAGACACTTTTACTCTACGAAAAATTGAAACAAGACATGCATTGTGGTGAGGTACAAAAGGAACAACTATTGTTACTTATTTCGTACTACTACAGGACTTTTAGTTTCATTGTCATTATTCTGAAGCAGAAAATTCACTAAAAACGACACATAATCCAATAAAACCGCTTTTTGAAAAATAACCATGGAAAGAAATACCCGATTTTGGCAAACAAAATTTCTATCACTAATTCAATCTTTTCCATATATTACGAAACTTAACAAAAACAATCCGAGTTGCTTTTCACCAAAATATGGCTTGATGAATGCCCCACGTTTTTCTGATGTTAGTCTAGTAGAATTGATGGCGTATTAATATGTAGCTATAGTGTCTAATGATCGGTCTGTTTTTCAGTGTTGTTATGATTAACTTTGCATACATTATAAGTTGTCACTGATTCGTAGCTTAGAGCTCTAAAGTTGTTTTATACCAAAATAGGAAATTTTTTGACCGACAATAGTTGAAGTACATCTTGAATCTTCCAACCCTATCTTTAACTTTTCGAGTAGCCAACTTCGGCTTAAGAGGTACACAGGAGGTACACAGAGATAAAAGATGTGGTGTGTAAAGAACTGGCATTAACATACTTGATCATATCCAATAGAAAATCCAAAAATAAGCAGTACAATAGAAAGGCTAATGCCATCGCTAAACGTATCTCATCACAACTTTGCAATATTAAGTTATGTGCCCCAAATATTGAGCAGAAACAAATCAGGCCTATAACTGTGAAAATATGAAAGTGCCATTTCGTAAAGCTTGGTTTTGCCGGATGCCACAAATTCAATAAACTCAATTGCGACGTTCTTGATCTCTGTGTACAACGAGAAGGGAAACTCATCAGATTTCTACGTGATAAGTTATCAAAAATTCCTGCATTTCAAACATATTGAGTATGCAGAATAATCACAACAGGGAGTCAATGGGGTATTTTATATGGGCTTCCTAAAGTGCATAAAAATTGTCCTTTCTGCATTCGTCTTTCTGTTAGGTTCTAAATGTAGAAAATACGATACCGGGTGGTCAATAAGACATTTCGCAAGCTTTAATGGACATGACTAAAACTGTAGATCAAATCACGTATGCTAAGCCGCAGTACAGTGACAGTAATGACATTTGCGTAGCTCATCTAAACTTATAAACTTATATAAAAAGTTACCTAAAAGTGGCATACTTTGGTAGTAATTTTATACGGTACGACCGATCTGGGTGAAGAGCATTTTACGCATATTATAAAGCACTTATACAACAAAGTAAGATTTGGTCGATGATCGTTTATTTTGCAAATAACTATACTTGTTCACTCTTCCCGTATGATTAAAAGATACCATTCGAGCTTTTTATTGCTTCCATAAAAATGTTAATAAATTTATGATGCAAAAATTCTAACAAGACAACATTACTTCAGCAGTTGCTAACAAAACAAATTTAAATATCTGTGCGCTTATGAGTAGAAATTCTTGCTACGAAATTAAGTCCGAGATAAAACCATCACACAAGTCAAACAGTGAATTTCCTACTTTCGGAAGGCAACCCCGTTTTCAATAAAATAAAGTAGTTGGATGTATTTGTTACAACTGATAGTATGCTTTTTTAGTGTTTTAAATTTTCAGTCTTTCAAAACGTCAGGAAAAATGTGTGCTGGCTTTAATTACGAACTTATTACATTCATGTTGCAACAAAAGCTTCAAACACATATCGACCTCGACCATTTGTAGCAACGTTCCGCAGGAGATCTTTCTTGGGAATACAGTAGAAGCAGCCAACAGTGAGAAATAGATTTTCATGAACGCTTGCATCAAATACAATTGGAGCTGGTGCCTGTCTCTTTAAAGCACTAATCTGCACACATATAGAATCAGAAGGAACGGCTTTACCATGGATTACAGTTCGATTTTGATGAGCACGTCCAACAGCCACAGGCAGACCATTGACGATGTATGTAACAGCTAAAAAACAGAAAATAAAGGTTTGAAGTCGATCCCATTAGTTACTTGAGGATCGATTTCTTTGAAATCGAGTAGAAGTCGGAAAATCTTTGGGATTGCGTACCTCTGAAAACGTGGAGAAATAAAATAAGTACACAGTACGAAATCGATAAAAGATAGCGTATCTATGAATTAGTAGCTTCCAATGCATCTAGACAGAGCCAGAAATATCATAAAGAAACGCAAAAAAACCTTGGTTATGACTTACAAGGAATTTCCTCTGTATTTGCTCTAGTTTCTGCAACAAAAAAGAAAGTTAAAGAACAACTATCTTTCATGAAAACTGACCTGCTATAGTCTCTTTCAGGATCAAACAGCTCATTCCTCAAATTAACATATTTTAGCATCAAAAATAAATAAATCTACATAATATATATTAGAAAAATCTGAAGATTTCTTTTCGCTACATGAATCATAAATCAGTAATCTATTTATTAGCAATTTAAATAGAAAAAGTACCTTAACTTAATGAATTTAATCAATAGAGATTTAACAACCAACCGTGCAGATTGAGAATGACTTTATCTAAATAAATGATAGCTTACCTAAATCAGGTTGTACCACAGTATTTCCGCTATCTGCAAATAAACATGCTAAAAGTTATACAAGAAAAGTGGAACCTTTTAGAAATTCAATCATTTAAGGAGATTTAAAAACCAACCGTGCAAATTGAGAATGACTTTATCTAAATAAATGATAGCTTACCTAAATCAGGTTGTACCACAGTATTTCCGCTATCTGCAAATAAACATGCTAAAAGTTATACAAGAAAAGTCGAACCTTCTAGAAATTCAATCATTTAAGGAGATTTAAAAACCAACCGTGCAAATTGAGAATGACTTTATCTAAATAAATGATAGCTTACCTAAATCAGGTTGTACCACACTATTTCCGCTATCTGCAAATAAACATGCTAAAAGTTATACAAGAAAAGTCGAACCTTCTAGAAATTCAATCATTTAAGGAGATTTAAAAACCAACCGTGCAAATTGAGAATGACTTTATCTAAATAAATGATAGCTTACCTAAATCAGGTTGTACCACACTATTTCCGCTATCTGCAAATAAACATGCTAAAAATTACACACGAAAAGTCACAGCTTCTAGAAATTCTATCAAAGGAGATTTAACAATCCATTTTGCAAGCTAAGAAAGAATTTATCTAAATACATGATAGCTTACCTAAATCAGGTTGTATCATAGCATCTCCACTATCTGTAAATAAAAATAATAAAAATTACACACGAAAAGTCACAGCTTCTAGAAATTCGATCAAAGGAGATTTAACAATCCATTTTGCAAGCTAAGAAAGAATTTATCTAAATACATGATAGCTTACCTAAATCAGGTTGTATCATAGCATCTCCACTATCTGTAAATAAAAATAATAAAAATTACACACGAAAAGTCACAGCTTCTAGAAATTCGATCAAAGGAGATTTAACAATCCATTTTGCAAGCTAAGAAAGAATTTATCTAAATACATGATAGCTTACCTAAATCAGGTTGTATCATAGCATCTCCACTATCTGTAAATAAAAATAATAAAAATTACACACGAAAAGTCACAGCTTCTAGAAATTCGATCAAAGGAGATTTAACAATCCATTTTGCAAGCTAAGAAAGAATTTATCTAAATACATGATAGCTTACCTAAATCAGGTTGTATCATAGCATCTCCACTATCTGTAAATAAAAATAATAAAAATTACACACGAAAAGTCACAGCTTCTAGAAATTCGATCAAAGGAGATTTAACAATCCATTTTGCAAGCTAAGAAAGAATTTATCTAAATACATGATAGCTTACCTAAATCAGGTTGTATCATAGCATCTCCACTATCTGTAAATAAAAATAATAAAAATTACACACGAAAAGTCACAGCTTCTAGAAATTCGATCAAAGGACATTTAACAATCCATTTTGCAAGCTAAGAAAGAGTTTATCTAAATACATGATAGCTTACCTAAATCAGGCTGTACAACAGTATTTCCAGTATCTGTAAATAAAAATAATAAAAATTACACACGAAAAGCCACATTTTCTAGAAATTCAATTTACACAGATTTAACAATCTATTTTTGCAAGCTAAGAAATACTAACTTAATTCCTGTAAATTTACAACTGCTATCAAACAATTCATTTTGTAACCAAGATATCTTTTCTTTACTTGAACCACCTAAATATGGTTAAAGCAGGGTACAGTATGTCCACTTTTTGCCAACAAACACTCCATTTCACAGTAAGTAAAAATTACCCTGCCAATAATCTTATTTCATAGCAATTTAAAATGAATGTAGCTGAAGAGCAAATGCCACTTTAAAAAGCTTTACTTTTTTTAATTCTAGCTTACCTAAGTCAGGATGGTGTTCATCTCTGTTTTTCTTTCCTGCAAAAAAGTCATCATTCAAATGGTAAATAATTTCTTGGAGCAAAAATTAAAAAAAAAGAGTGGGCTGCTTTTGTATTTGATTAATTTTTGAGGCAACTCTCTTACTGTGTAACAAGTGAAGAAAGCTTTTTAAAAATAATTCCAAGTCATAAGAAAATATTAAATGGAATAATTTCCACATCAGCAGGTAAATAATGTTTGTATACATATTTTCAAATTGTAGCAAAATATATTTCAGTTCTATCATTCAATCATAGCAATATATGAATTTGTAATAATATTTTAGCAATATATACATGTAAGGATTTACAAAAAATTTACAATCTACATATCTGAGGTAATTCTTGACTTACGTATGTAGGTTTTGTTATTACTGTATAAATTTTTACATATTCAAAAGAAAGTACAGTACAGGCCTTGCGCACATTAACATGACAAGAATTCTCAACAATTCTTAAGAATTTTCAAGAATTCTTCACATAATGATTACAATTCTTGATTAATTCTTAAGAATTCTTAGGCACGAAAACCATGTTAATGTGCGCAAGGCCAGTACTGTGTGGCTAAAACTAACTGTACAATAACAAAAATCTGAACATTCTATTATTCAAAAAAGAAAACATATCAGATTGAACTTTCAATTTTAATCATACAATTTATATATATATATCATAAACAATATAATTTACTGTAGGTAACAGGATCTATATAAAAAGAAAGAACAAGGAAGAGCTGTTACCTTGTTTCTTCGCAAGAACATATTGCTTGAATATTGCAGCAGCATACATTCCTTGTTCAGCACCCAGGAACTCTTCCCCAATGCTGTCAACAGGGCTGTACAGCCATAGGGTGCCTCTTTCTTCATTATGATGGAATCCCATTATGACAATTTCAGATCCCTTGGCGAACATGATGTCGGCCTAAGCATGCAAAACCACAGAGATATGCAGTTAGCAATAATGGTATGAAGCAAGGGAGAGATCTTGTTACAACATTGATACAAATTTATCCTACAGTACATACTGTATATAACATGGAAATGAAGCAAGGGTCACAAGCTTCAGCTCTGTAAGTGAAGGTGTCAGACACTATATAGCTCTAGTGTATATCATTTTATATTTAAAAATAACCACTTCTACTCTCCAAGTTTATTATAGCTTAATTTAATTCAAGAGCTCTTTACAGAACTTACAAATACATTTAAAAAACTTTAAATTTCAGAATTTGATTTGGCATCTAGCATGCATCTGGCACCTCGTAAGGCTTTCACCAACAAGGTTTCTAGCTGATTATTGACAAGTGATTACACAACTTTAACATAAAAATATAGCAAAATTCTAACAAATAGACTAAACCCTCACCCTGTGTTTGATGACTTTTTTTAAATGATGAAAAGGTGTATTCTGGTATTTCTTAGCGAGTTTTTCTATGTCTTCACCATCTAATTTCCTTTTCTGCAAATTCTTCCCACAGTTTCTGCATTTCTTCAGGCTGATTGGCATTTTTGCATCACAATTTGGGCAAGAACGATTAACCTGACAGAAGTAAAAAAGAGAAACTATAACTCTCACATGAAGAACAACATTTCAAACAACACTTTATTACTGAATCTGACTATCTTTTGTATCATTATCGAGAAAATGTACAAAAGAATTTATATACCGTACATTGTTTTATCTTGAAAATGCTTTTTGACGTAAATCTCTATGATTACATGCACTCTATACTAATATTCTCTCATCCCTAAGAAATTTCGAAGCAAAGGTATCAAGTATCAAGAGCAATAAATTTCTTTGCAAATCCACATACCCCTGACATTTTCACTGCGGCTTGTGGCTAATGTGCAACTGCAATAAAAGAAACAGCTGTGAATAAAAAGTCCAATCACTGTCTTCAGTGCTATCAAACACTTGCAAACAACTTTAGATCTCTATGAACAAATGATTGATGTGGGCCAAAATGAACTCTAAACTGTGCCTAGCATTTAACATGGGGCATACAGGTACATGGTACTTTTTGCATTCAAATCAGCTCAGTTTATGAAAATAATTACTGAAAATATTGGTTGTAATATTTTTGTCTGAGTGTTATTAATACAACCTACATAAACATGATTAATCTTTACTTTCCAACAATCAGGTCTACAGGGGTAAGCTTGGGGTAAAATGGGTAAGAGGGAAAATGTGACAAAGTTTGGAAAAATCATGATTCATAGATTTTCTCTACCTGCAACTGTTTGATGCTGTGAATGTTTATTTAACAGTTTAGGATTTCTCTATTTTCATTATCAGGATGCTAGATTTTTTATTTCGCGTAACAGAAATCCAGGATAGAAAACTTTTCTTTATACTGTACACCTAAAAAAGTTAAAGGCTTGTTGATGCTGTATACATGCAAGCATCTAAATCAGTAGTTGGGTCTGCAGGGATAAAATGGGTAGCAGTGATGGCTGGGGAAAAGAACATTGTAAATTTAGCTTATTGTACTAGAAATCCTGAATTCCATAGACGTTTTGAAAAAATCTGAAACCGCAAGACCTAAAAGAGCACAATCACATTTTCCCAGTAAAAAACTTTGTGCCCCTCTTCTGTATTTAAGTCAGCAGCNGCTACTACTGCCATTTGTATTCGTTAGGCCCACCATGGTATTGTGTTGTTGTTGGTTGTTTCTTCGCCGCGCTTTGGTCTACAACAACCACAACAACACAACTCCATGATGGGCCTAACAAATACAAATAGCAGTTGAGTTGAACTGATATAAAAGAGAAGACATGAGAGCAATGTTATACAATTAACTGGCAGGTATGATTAAATTTTATCGAATTTAGAACTGTTACTGAACTACTCTCCGAATCAGTGCCGCATCGTCTTTTGAAATTTATTTATCATCATCATTTGATCACTGCCACTTAGACTCTAAACCTGATAAAAATGGGATCTGGTGGAAGGGTGTAGACTTGACTTGAGTAAAATATGTTGTGGACTATTATTAGATGGGCATTCAAAACTTCAACTACATGTAGGTTTAGATCAAACTGTTGTAGCTCAAACGAGAAATTCATGATTAAAGATGTTTGCAAAAAACCTGCCTGACATTCAGTACCCTAAAGCTGACCCATTTTACCCCTGCAGACCCTACCTCTCTATAGATATTGTAGGAATGGCTTGATACTTAGTGATCTGAATTCTATGCCATTCTATGTATACATGTTGAACATTTTATGATTATTCTAGTGCACTGTTACACTCATGTGTGAAATTTACCTTGTTAATAGATATATCACAAACTAAATTTGGTACCCTATTTCTGGGAATCTCTGACTAGTATTCCAAAAAATGACCCCTATTTTACATTTCTATGTCCTAGATACGATTAGAATTTATACCCCCTTCTCAGAGAAATAGCGGACAAGCATGAGGTCAAAAAAATAACTAAAGTGCAGGCGCCGGGGTTTCAGCTTCAATTTCTTCACACGAACATGCTCTTCGCCCTGCTCCAACAATCCTGACAACACTGCAAACATTTCCTTCAAATCATCTGCCTCAAAACAATATCCAGATAAAACAACATTTTCTATCAAAGCTGCAACTTTGATAATATCTTTCCCCATCGATTCACCATAATCCAGCTTCAATTTCTTGATACAAAAACGGTCTTTGTCTTGATGCATAATTTCTGACATAACTCTTGCCATTTCAGCCCAGTCTTCGCAGTTAAAGCCACAGATACACAAGTCAACATTCTCAACCAAAGATACCAGATTCGCGATATCAGCTCCAAGACCTTCATCTGCTAGTTCTTCTGCTTGCGCGTGAAAGCGAACTTTAATTTTCTCTATACGAACTTGGTCCCGATTTCGGTCTACCATTTCTACCAGTGCAGCACTCATCTTCCGTGCATCAGCAAAATCAAATGTAACTAAGGATGAGTTTAAATCAACATCTTCAAGAAACGATGAAATTTTCATCAAATCTTCGCCTATTCCACTCCCAGCTTCAAAGTTGCACCCCCAATGCAACTTTTTCAAGGCAACCTCTCGATCCCCTTGTCTCTGTAACTCTGATATATAACGTACCATTTCCTTTAGATTATTACAAGAAAGAAGACCACCACCAAAATCAACACTCTCTACGAAACTTAACACTTTCATTAGTTCCCAACCAACCCCTTCGTGGTCAAAAATGCATCCGCTCAGGAAAAGCTTTTTCAGAGGAAATCCACGCCCTTCCCTCGTCTCTCTGTCAAATGTCTCGGCTGCTGCGTTAGCGAATGAAACCATACTATCCAAGGTAAATTCTACACCATTTAAACTCAGTCGTTTCACGAGGGGGAAGAACTTTTCAAGGTTCCCTATATCCTTCTTGCCGACACAGGTGATGTCTTTCATTCTTACATCAAAGTCTTTCATTCTTACATCAAAGTCCAGAGACTTGCAAGCTGACAATAAAGTGTCAGCAAAAATCTTCGGTAGACCTTCCTCTATTCTGATACTTACTGATTTTACAAAGGGAATAAGATGTGCGAAATATCTGAAGGCTCCATCAGAGAGGACTGCTAAATCTATCCGAAGAGAATCGCAAATTGCGTTTTTCATTGATGCAATCTCGATTTGATTCAACATAGTTTCTGTGCAATTGAAGTCGAGGTTCCCCTCTACAGTTATATCACCATAAAAGGGCAACGATTTTGAAATCAAATCAAAAGTTTCTTGGTCGACGTTGCAGTTAAGTTCCAGAGTTTTATCGCAGAATTGTTGGACGTCTTCACCATCCCAAATAATTGCTGTTGAAAAAGATTCACAAAATAATTTATGATTACATAGAAATTCATACAGACGGCATGATGTCACAATATCGATGAAAACACGACGCCATCTTGTATTGGAGTAAATCTTCAAAAAATTTCTTTAGGTTTCTATAGAAAATATGCAAAAAGTTGCATAAAATGGCTCTGATGTTCTCCCTCGCGATAATGAGTAGGGAAAGGATCTGTAGCAATTGTCAGTCAGACCTAAACCAATGAAATAATTGCACGAACATGCTGTTTTTAAAAGCAAAACGAAATTTAGGCCAAGAAAGCTGTGAGAACTTTCCTTCGCAACGATAACTTTGTAAATAGTGCCAGAAACTCCTTCAGCTGTAAGTTGCTCGTATCACTTATTTGAAGTCAACTTTCCTTTTCGACGTTCGCTTATCTATCCGCTAACTTTTTTCAATGATTTAAGCAGATTCCAAGCTTCTATAATTGATTTATTTCGATAAACAAACGAGACAGAACAAAAATTCGCTGCGACGATATGTTTTGTAAAGGCTTCATTTACCCCAAAATCTGATTTTCCAGTGCGAATTGATAAGGTCAATTGACATGTCGTCTGTATGAATAACAATTTTTACAGATGATTGGGAAAAGGGCGCGTTTAAAACTTTCTGTGTTTTTAAGAAACACGAGGACTTCGTTTCTTCAAGGTTTGCTATGCAAAGGACAGACAAACTTACGTATGAAATTTCAGTCGTTCTGCTAGTTATGGGTGACTTTAATAAAGCCTGGTTCACATTACGTCGTTTCAGTTACTGCGGTCGTCAGAGTGCTGGGAACGAATTACCCAAAAGATCCAAAAAAACCGAATGTGAACGGTAGCAACTCAGTCCTTGGGGTGGTCAGGGTCGTTGAGGAGTTTATTTTCACCGTTCACATTCAGTCTTTTGGATCTATTGTGACTTTTGGGTCGTTTGTTCTAACGACTTCAGCGATTGCAAGGACCTACTGTGAACTAGGCTTAAAAGGTGCTTATTGCAAATCCCAAGCAATTTTAGATGAATGACGCATTTGTTTGTGGAAAAACTTTGGGCTCCGATGTGAAAATTTTGATTTTAAAAGAGACACATACCATTAAGGATGCTTGGTATGTGTTTAACCTGATTCATCATCTTCGGCAGCAAATTTCTAATTTCTGGAAAAAAAACATTCAGTAAACATAAAAGTAACAAATATTAATGATAGATCATACAATTAGGACACTTTTTGAGTTAATTCTGCGTGCCACACAGGCCTGCTGAGGGACTTTGTGGGGGCTTGGGCACAAAACTAAGCTGGGGCACCTGACAACGCCTAAAAAGATTGCACACGACCATAAAAAAAACAATTCGATAAAACCTTCTGGACACCCAGAAAACAATGGAAAACGCCCTTTTTAGAGCAAGATATCGTAAATTTTGGGGGTTCATCTGAAGTCCAAGCCAGGGGCAATCTGCCTTCTATCCCCCTCTCAGAGGACATGGTGCCAGGCCTACAATTATCTCTTGGGATATAACCATGGGCAGTTAGATACTGCAGTTGTACTTACATTGCTTTCATGACAAGAGTGATTCTGTTTCCTATCCTTGTGTCAGCCGCCATTTTGAAGCTACCTCCTCCGCAGAAGTATATAGATAAATTTTTTCCTCCGCAAAAGCTTATTAGTTGCGGCGCTCCTCCATGAAAACACACATGCAGTGTCTAACCACCCATGATATAACGAAAGTCTGTCTCAAATTAGATGTCAGGTAGGTGAGATTTGCGATAACGCAAAATTGCTCATGCAAAACCTTTCAATTGTTTTTGTTCGCGGGCATTTTCACGTAAAATCTATTCTGAGACAGACTTTAGGGTCTCTCACCCAGGGTAATGGGGTGTACTGTACCGCTGAAGTTTTTTCCATAAATTCACTAACAGTTATCAAACTCAGAGTTTCGAGACCCTTTTCATGAAAATATTTTCTCTAAATTATCATTAAGAATATATTCAGCATATGACTATGATATAACCCAATGATATGATCGCAAAATTACCAGTATCATATTTAGGGAATTTTTTTATTTCCTCCTCAATGGGTGGCACTCCCGTCCAGCTAACAGAGCTAACCCTGCAACAAACACTGTATTTTTTTTTATAAACCAATTCAATTACATTACAAACATTGTACCCTACTTTACGCTAAAAGAAAACTACTCTACAGTGAATACAATAGACGACTGCACTAAAGATGACACAGCTGCATTACAAAGAAGATAACAGACCAATTCCAAAATTAATAACAGAGAGAGGAGCGTGGTTTGGTCTGGTAAATGGCAGATACATTCCAGGAAATCGATGCAGCGGGTCATTTAATTTTAGAGAAATTTTGACCAAGTTAACATGTGATAGTTACCTGTATCCAGCAACCTGTATTCATTCCCCAATAAACTTAGCATGTCATAAAAGTAGCAAACACCACCTTCTTTCTCTACAGAAGAACAGATTAAAGACCATTAAAAGAGGATGGTGACAGGGGGTATGGATGGTACTGGGTACTGGCCTCTATGCTATGGTGCCTGGTACTGATGCGTTTGGTACTGGGTGCTGGGAGAAATTACTGTGGTACCGAGGAAATTTTTGGAGAACTAGAACACGGAAATTATAATTGTTTTCATTCGGACTTTTTTTCCAATATTTTTTTAATAGGTAACTGTAATTCTCTATTTAAAGTGGTACTTTTTGCTGGTCCAATGGTCCCTGATACTGACTTAAAGGGTACTGGGTACCGAACGTGTTGGTATCAGGTAATACTGCCCCTTTGGGATTGTGGTATATTTTAACTGTCACCATCCTCTTAAAAATTATGCATTCCGCTGACTTGAAATATTTACAGCAAGTTTGCTACAGGGGACTTTTCATTCTCATTCTCTTAGTTCATCCAACAATAAAAATGCATAATAAAACTGTCAGTTCTTTCGATAGAAATCATAGGTGCAGGGTTAAAAAGAGTGCTGGAACCCCGCTGGAACAAATTCATTGAGCTGATGTCGTATGGTTATCAGGGTCCTTGCATGAAACTGTGTTTCCTGCGTGATATAAGTTCAAAATAAAAGCACAGGATAAGACAGTCGTGTAATAAGTCTCGCTATGCAGCCTCTAGGTCAAACAGTATATGTTTCCCTACAAAGGGGAACATTGACCAGGATTGAGCCAATGCTGTTGTCCTCGAGAGTTCACATTCCTTATCAAAAAGTGCTAAGATTGAAATGAGGCTCCATCAAATTTACCTGCTCAGAAATTCTTTTTTGCAGTGCAGAATACTTAATTGCTACCTAGAACAATGTAGCAATTAAAGAAGATATTAACTTCTGCGAGGCGTATGCCACGAGAGCACTGCGAGGGGGAAGCGAGAGGAGAACGAAGTCTACTCATTGACTGAACTGATACCACCATAACTACTTCACTGAAGTGAGTAATGAGTCTAAAGTCGAGGGGCCTGTGGATTTAGGCTAAAGTTCTTGTGGTACGAAAAGAACCAATTATCAATTTATTCACCTTCTGACCGTTCGCATCCAGACCTCCACGATTTGTCGTCTGACTTATCTGGAAAAGACAACAAATATCAGTTCACTTATAAAATCCCCCCTAACTGCTGCAACCCCGCAAAATGAGCTTACATGTTTGGTAAAAATGAAACGCACCTTTTAACCTCGAGAAACACCCTTTTTGCCTCCAGGAAATGCCCTTTTTTTATCAAAATTCAAAATCTAGCTATATAACCCCTCTCTCCACACTTTCTCCACGGATTTGCGAGAGTCGGAACCGATCTTGGAGAGAAGTGGAGTGGAGGGGGACTCGTCTCCTCTCAATACGCCCCANCTGTATCCAGCAACCTGTATTCATTCCCCAATAAACTTAGCATGTCATAAAAGTAGCAAACACCACCTTCTTTCTCTACAGAAGAACAGATTAAAGACCATTAAAAGAGGATGGTGACAGGGGGTATGGATGGTACTGGGTACTGGCCTCTATGCTATGGTACCTGGTACTGATGCGTTTGGTACTGGGTGCTGGGAGAAATTACTGTGGTACCGAGGAAATTTTTGGAGAACTAGAACACGGAAATTATAATTGTTTTCATTCGGACTTTTTTTCCCAATATTTTTCTAATAGGTAACTGTAATTCTCTATTTAAAGTGGTACTTTTTGCTGGTCCAATGGTCCCTGATACTGACTTAAAGGGTACTGGGTACCGAACGTGTTGGTATCAGGTAATACTGCCCCTTTGGGATTGTGGTATATTTTAACTGTCACCATCCTCTTAAAAATTATGCATTCCGCTGACTTGAAATATTTACAGCAAGTTTGCTACAGGGGACTTTTCATTCTCATTCTCTTAGTTCATCCAACAATAAAAATGCATAATAAAACTGTCAGTTCTTTCGATAGAAATCATAGGTGCAGGGTTAAAAAGAGTGCTGGAACCCCGCTGGAACAAATTCATTGAGCTGATGTCGTATGGTTATCAGGGTCCTTGCATGAAACTGTGTTTCCTGCGTGATATAAGTTCAAAATAAAAGCACAGGATAAGACAGTCGTGTAATAAGTCTCGCTATGCAGCCTCTAGGTCAAACAGTATATGTTTCCCTACAAAGGGGAACATTGACCAGGATTGAGCCAATGCTGTTGTCCTCGAGAGTTCACATTCCTTATCAAAAAGTGCTAAGATTGAAATGAGGCTCCATCAAATTTACCTGCTCAGAAATTCTTTTTTGCAGTGCAGAATACTTAATTGCTACCTAGAACAATGTAGCAATTAAAGAAGATATTAACTTCTGCGAGGCGTATGCCACGAGAGCACTGCGAGGGGGAAGCGAGAGGAGAACGAAGTCTACTCATTGACTGAACTGATACCACCATAACTACTTCACTGAAGTGAGTAATGAGTCTAAAGTCGAGGGGCCTGTGGATTTAGGCTAAAGTTCTTGTGGTACGAAAAGAACCAATTATCAATTTATTCACCTTCTGACCGTTCGCATCCAGACCTCCACGATTTGTCGTCTGACTTATCTGGAAAAGACAACAAATATCAGTTCACTTATAAAATCCCCCCTAACTGCTGCAACCCCGCAAAATGAGCTTACATGTTTGGTAAAAATGAAACGCACCTTTTAACCTCGAGAAACACCCTTTTTGCCTCCAGGAAATGCCCTTTTTTTATCAAAATTCAAAATCTAGCTATATAACCCCTCTCTCCACACTTTCTCCACGGATTTGCGAGAGTCGGAACCGATCTTGGAGAGAAGTGGAGTGGAGGGGGACTCGTCTCCTCTCAATACGCCCCAGGTGCCACCACTTCAGATCTGGGTAAACCTAGGCAGCCCCTGGAGCGCATCCCTTCTCATTTCAAACATGTTACTGTGCAGCCAATGGACCAAATGGAGGAATCTGTATCTGCAAATAGTTGTATTCTTTAACCAAACAGAAAATTATTGTGAAAATGAATGTAATATTTACCAAGTAAATCTTCGATATGGGTGATGAATTCCTTTGGAATACCAAAGACAATTCCTTCACTGGAAGATTGCTGTTCAACGCCTGAGAGATATAAACCTGACTTTATTTGATGTGCAAACCTGAGTTCAGTGGCGGCGCCAGCCGCAAAAAAGTGGAGGGGACGAATGAAGATGGGGTCTGGGGGCACAGGAAACATTTTCAGAACCACGCCCTTTTTATACTCAGGAAACGCCCTTTTTAGCCTCAGGAAACACCCTTATTTGTCTATCAAACTTTAGAGATAACTACCTAATCGCTCCTTACCTGTTTTCTCAACGGATTTAGACGAATTGAAAGACTGACTTCGGAGAAAAGTGGGGGGGGGGGAGACTTGTCCCCCCATTTCCCCGTGGCTTCGCCACTGCCTGATTTAGAAATATTTCTCAACAATCCAGCTCGACAATTAAGAAAGAGATTGGGGAGACCAGTTTGATCTGGTAAATGGCAGATGCAGATCTCGTAAATGGCTGCCATGGAGCTTTTACAAATGACAAACTTCTTTGCCATAAATGTTCGCCAGAAGCGATCGTTAAAGATACATCAATCATTAAAGGCGTTGGGTCACGTAACCGTAAACAAACCTGTAGTCTCTATAATCTACCTTGTTTTTAGGCACGTGTCAATTGATTTGTGCACATATTTTGGTGGACGGGGTGAATCTACAATAAAGTTACTCTTAGAAATCCACCGATATCTCTGTAATCTTACAACATATGAATGTTTTGTTTGCTCCTCTGTAAAATGTAACAATTTATCTTCAAAATAACACTTTCATTAAAAAAATAGTGGCGAATCTGTGTGATAAGGCCTACCAAACAACTGCAAAATTAACGTTTTGAGAGAAGTTTGATTACAGCTACGTGACCCAGCCCCTGTAATTCTTCCAGAACTTTTGTTGCAAAAACGATAATAGTATTTTCGTCTGACACCATAGAAATATACGGTGACATTTGAAAACTCACTTTTATACGGATTTAAAAATTTGAAGGACTTCAGATTACCTTTTCCACGTTTTCCACTTGCTTTCTTCGATTTTACTTTTGTTCTATCCACTTTCTTCTGATCTTCAGAATTCATCTAAAACAAATAACAATTGACCAGGAAGGAAACAATGGACTAAATTCATATTAACACTTTCGAAAAGTTTTGAAACTACCAAGTGAACAAAACGTGCATACTGAACGCTTCAATGAAAAGTATTGGGCTTAGGACCGATCCTTGTGGCACATCTTCATGTCAATTTTACATCTTTGAACGTCTGTGCATCATTCATAATAGTAGTAATGAAAATAGCCTTGAAGATCAGATTCATGATTTGACATAGTAAAGCTTTTCGTCTGACACTCATTAGAGTATGAATCATCCGATGATATCACAAAGATGAAACGTAATAAAAGTCTGTTTCACATTGATGACAGGTGATTTGCGATAACACAAAATTACTCATGCAAACACTTTAATTGCTTTTATTCGCGGACATACTCGCCTGATATCTAATATGAGACAGACTTTGATCATGGTGCCGATCTTTCAAGGGTTTCAAGGGGCTCTGTCTCTAAATTTCGGTCAAAACGATGATTTTGCAGTTTTTTGATAGACTATATCATACAGATTTTCATTTTTTTTTTTCAAAAATGAAAGCGTTATTTCGAAGATAAATCCGCGTACTTCACAGAAGAACAAACCAAACATTCATATATTGTACGATTGCTCAGATATACGTGGATTTTTAACGGTCACTTTTTGGTGGCTTGGGTGGAGCCACCAAACAAACTGCAAAAGACAATGGACACGTGCCTAAACAATGGGGTTTACAGATTTGTTTACGCTCTGGAGACGTAGCCCCTTTAAGACGTTACCTTTTTATCAGTTGAAAAAGGTTCATTTCTCATCGAATTTTTCACAACAGACAGTGGATTCTGCAAGAAGCTTTCAATTGGTTCCAAAACCTACGAGGAAAACAAGTATCATTCACAGTCCATTTTTCCCGTTCTAGGTAGTTTTGAAAGAGACACTGTATGGAAGGCATTGCAGTCCTGGGATTGACAAAATATCACCCCTGGACCTACTCCACAGGTACGGTTTGGTTAAGCTACTTTTATGTTGAATATTTTTTCAAGGTATCGTTTTCACCTTTTTTCTAGCGCCGAGTATCGAAAGAAGCCAATTTTTCTGGAGCCGGTTGTCAAACGGGGGTATTTTGTTAGAACGGGTTGTTGCTCTGTGTAATTCACAATAATTCCACAATAGATCCCATTTAAACTGATAGAGCGAGGGGATAGGATTTTTATGCTGGAACTGGACTTGATAAACTGGGGCTGAGAATTAGACTTACGACGACGTGATTCCTTGTATTCGTTCAATATTTTTAATCTGATTTTTTACTTTCTCTCGATAACCATCCAATTCAATGAGCGATACTGAGACTTACGTAATGAGTATAGCTGGGAATACCAACGGTAGAAATAGTAGATAGGGAATGAGATTTGATTACCAACAGAATGTAGCTTTTAAAAGCTTCTTCTTCGCGTTTCCCAAACGCATCACCGTAGGATTTCTTAAATTTGCCAGTCGTAAAACTAGTTTCTTGTACACAAATTTCTTGTGAGAACACAAAAAAATTTATAATACCTTTTTGCATGTCTCTCTGAACTCGTAGTCCTCAATCAGTTTTGTAACCGATTTTAACGGATCATCCAAAAACTTGTTGACACCGGAAAAAAGATGTTTCACGCTCAGTTTATAATTATCCTCCAATTCTGTAGATGACATTAAATTCTTATCTTTTATGAAATAATCCATGCAATTCTCTTCTTGCAAACGGTTTTTCAACCGTGTCATTGCACCCAGGACGCGTTCCCCAACTTCTGATCTCTGCCACTTCTCATTCTCTGGATGTTCTTCAAACTCGTGCAACATGATAGAATTCATATGCCATGGTTTAAGAAGATGATTCCACTTCATTCCGTCTGGTAAATCATTGAGAAACCCTCTTAGAATGCCAACTACTTTGGTAACACAGCTATTTGGTAGTGCAGATTCTCGGTCGGCAAAGAGCTCTGCAACGCTTTGGGTGAAAGTATACCTCCATAGCAAAGTTCCATCTTCGTCGTACCAACAATTCCGTGTGGGTACCAGATAAATCGGATTCTGCTGAATTTTGGTGACTAGGTCATCTGTGGGCCAAGCTGAAAATGATCAAATAATTATGAAAATGACCAACCTGGTTCCGGGGGCCAGTTTATGCTGGATTCAGCAGCCTCCTTTTGGGTCATGGGAACAAGGTTGGAAAATGACTACCGGGCGGGGCGACCCAGTAAAACGTGAACTATTTTGAAAATCACCAAAATTTGATTATGTTGCTGATTCTTTTATTCTTTCATGAGCGAAACAACAAAATTACGGCACGAAAACACACGTTCTGAGTAAAGTATTATACAAAATATCAGATTTTAAGCCAAAAATCTAATTGTTGCGATTTCACATGATGTCTTGAATGGTATTACGAGTCAAAAATCAAATTTGATGATCATTTTTTTGTGATTTCAGAGTATGCTTCAAAACCAGGTAACGAGTAGAAGCACAAATTCCCACAAATTGAAATCTACTTCAAAGACTTCAAAGACTTTGTAACATGCCTAAAATTAATTTGGTCTTTAACACAAATGAACATAAAGGGCATAGGTTCCAAATCTTGATGTCATTTGAGACCTTTTCGATGAAGCCCAGTTTCCTTAATCGTAGACTTGCTCCAAGTCTATTCCATGGTCTATCCAAGGGCCTTAGGAAGAGTGTTCAGTAGGCCCAGATATGTATTATTCAGAATAGAAAACATACCAGGATGGTCTTGGTTGTATCTTTGTTGTTTTTCTGTTTTCCTTTGCTTTTCAAACGACATAAATCCTTCGTTTTCACGAGTTTAAATTCAGCCAAACGAAACCGTTGCCAATGCGAGCCACCAAGACCATCCTGGTATGTTTTCTATTCTGAATAATACATATCTGGGCCTACTGAACACTCTTCCTAAGGCCCTTGG
>REGM01000006.1:239885-390760 GCA_004194415.1 Aurelia aurita | reverse complement strand
GATTTACGCCCCCGCAGAAGTTATAATGTTTTATTGAGCGCTGATAGACCACGGAATAGACTTGGAGCAAGTCTACTTAATCGAGAATAACATCAGGGAACCAGGCTGGATCAACCACATATGGCATCGTCTTAGATACAACTTCGCTTTACTTTTTAGAGAGGATACAGTTTGAAAAGAAGAACAGACCTTTTAGCTATTCAACAACAATGTCTGGATCGAGCGATATTTCTATACATTTTTATCTTATACGAAAGGTTCAACTGAGTGGCGTTATAGCTTCTAACACTATTGGGCAAATTCGAAAATTCTACCAAATGTATCAAAATATCGTTCGAGTCAGACTCTTTTTTTAAAATAGCTAAAAGGTCTATTCTGTTTATTAATTTGGTTTAGAGGCGAAGAGAAAAATAACGAATATAATGAACCAATAATCGAAGCATGTTGCTGTGTGGGATCAACTCTAAAAGATGGGCGTGTGCGTGTGCGTACTTGGCACTCTAAAAGAGAGAGCTGCTCTTTTTAAAAGAGAATACAATCGAAAAACTGCCGTCTCTGTTGGTAATGAGTGATCGGGCATAAGTTATGAGAGAGCTAAAAGGAGCTCAACCAGGTTGGCAGAGGTTGAATGTCCGGCTCACTTTTGTATCATTGCTTAAAAAATAACAACCGCTGCAATTTGTACATTAGATAACTAATTACCTTGTTTCTTCCTTGACTCCCATCCAGTTGCAATGCTTTCTGGCCATTTCTTTAATTCAATTACAGGTGTAAATCGAACAACACAAAGCGTCTCATTCTCTGCAGCATTTTGTATCTCAAGTTGACAATAATGCTGATGATGGTTGGCAACAAATCTGTAAGATTCAGAATAAATGGTTGAGTTCATGGGGGGGGGGGTTCTTGGATAAATTTCAGTTGGGAGTGTGCCGCCCCGGAAGAAATAGGGACATAGGATGTGCCCAGGGGCGGATCCAGCCCGATTTTGAAGAGGGGGGGTCAAAAGTTTTAACTCCTAGGTAATGCTTTTTCTACTAAATAATTCTTTGATTCGGATCCAGCCCGATTTTGAAGGGGGGGGGGGGCAAAAATTTTTGCTCCTAGGAAATGCTTTCTCTACCAAATAATTCTTTAATTTGTATCTTTCCCCCAATATTCTGATCGAAACAGCTATCAAAGAGCGCGTTATGATCACGACAAGGGGCGCATTTCTCGCCAAAAAGGGGGCACCAAGCTGAGTTCTGATCGTGAAGGGGGCAGTTGCCCCCACTTACCCCCCTAAATCCACCACTGGGTGTGCCCTAGTAGATCCTTGAGGCACAAATTATATTGGCTGGAAAGGTCCACAATGATTTCAATTTCATACTTACGTAAAGTTGTCATATTTTTCACTTTCCATTTCTTTAATTGATCCAGAGCAGTGGTTTATGAACGTGTCTATAATCTTCTCTGGGTCTAATAGCTTTCCATCTCGATCAGCTAAATCTTTCCAGGTTTCTGCAACTTCAGATTTCAATGGATACTTTGTAAATTCTGAAAAAATAGTATGAGATCTTTAGTTCGAACGAAATCTGCAAAATAACGCAAGATCGATCCTGGGAGTAGCCTGCGTGCAGACTCGACTGGTTTGGTTTTTACAAAAGTTGAAGTTGAGTTGCATGAAAATTGAAAATTCTACTGGGAGAGAAATTTAAATTTTCCATGCAACTCAATTTCAAATTTTGTAAAAAACCAGTCGAGTCTGCACGCAGGCTATCCTGGGAGGAGTATAGACTTGTGATTTTTGTCCTAGTCATCGCTATTATGTATTGGCCTGTATTACCTTACATAATACCCTCGGGGGGGGGGCACTTCGATAATTTTTGTACCGGGTATGTGACGCTGGACAGGGTATCGTTTTTAGCGATGTTGCTCCCAAACAGGGTATCCTTTTTCACAAAAGTGCTCCCAGAGGGGTGTATAGTTTTGAAATAATTGGTCTCGTACAGGATTTTGACAAGGAATTTGCAATTTTACTATTGGTTGGTTTTTTGCCAGTTTGCTCCCAGACAGGGTAGTCAAATTGAAAAAATTGCTCCCACACAGGGTGAAAATCTCAATATCTCAGAGGCACACCCGGTACATTTTGAGGTCAAGTGCCTCCCCCGGGATAATACCCCCCTACCGCTCAAACTAGGACTCATGATATTCCAACTCAAAAGCAGCACTTGACTTTTCTGCCTGGGTCTTGCTTTCATGCCAAATAGTCGAACCAGTAGTCAAACGTGGTCGAAGAGGGAGGTTAGTGGTGAGGGAGGTAGTGGTCAAGTTAGTAGTAACTATAACAAGGACGAAAATAATAAGTCTAGGAGAAATATTTTACTTACAAATTTGGTCAAAATTAGTCAAAATTATTTCTTAGGTGAATTTGAAATGTCTTCAAAGAAATTCGACAGAAGTCAAAGCTTTGCATTTGTTTTCGAAGAAAATTTGACAATGTAGTAGTTGTTTCAATGCAACACAAGTTGAAGTGGGACCAAACCAAGTCAAATCTTTAATGGGCTCACTGATTGGTTAATTTCAAATTAATAGCATTTATTCTTGTTTCTTCTTTACAGATCTTTTCTGATGATTAGCTAGCAGTGATCAGTGTCAGACAAAAATATTTGGAAAACATGTTCGTTTTCAACTTGATTTTCGTGTTACCCCCATGCATCAATGTGCTTCCAAATATGTGGAACATGCCTAGACAAAATATTGCAAAGGACGGTGGTGGTAGACACAGGTAAAATGGGCCTAAATTTGTTTGTTGTTGTTTTTACACAATGTGATTGGGCCTATTTGATGAGATGTATCTAATTTGTCAGCCAATCAAGAGTTGGTGCCGATGTAGTAAATCATACACATTTGTCCCCTGGCCGGGAAATGTAGTAGCACAAGTCTCGTTTATGATTTGACTCGTTTTCATTTCTTTGATGTTTGCGCGATCCGTGATCCCATGCTGGCCGTGGATGGCAGCATGATGGCAGAAACAAATATTCCCAGAACGTGCTCCTTTGGAAGAAATTACTGCTCTCCGCTCCGCCCGATTATCCAAATAATCCATAACAAACACTACAAACAATACTTTATCCGCTCCACATATGGAATGTTGTTATGTTTGCATTAGTTATGTTGTAAATAGTTCAGTTCAGTTTTATTTCACCTGTTTGTGGGAAGTATGTAGAATTTATAAGAAACTTGTCATCATGAAGGCCATACAAAATCCCAAGTGTCTGTTCGCTTTTGAACCTATCGCAATGCATTTTACTACGATAACAGAAAGGGGGAGGGATGAGGGACATTCAAGTCGTGAACTATGTTATTGTGCTGCCAAACTTACCAGGACACAAACTTGCTTCTCTCTGCTCTCCTGCCTGGAGTTCTTCTTCAATTGTAAGCTGTGTTAGGGGGAGCATGACATAATAAGCCAAATGGAACCATTCAAAATCACAGCTAAAGTCTATCTCTGCCCATGTCTGCAGAGGATAATTCAGATTAATATTTTCATATGTACTTCCTCTAAAAGACATGTCCATTTTGAATCTAGGATCTTTGCTTTCAATGCGATTCAACATATCTCTGACGATTTCTTCAACTTCATGCTTTTCCACTGCCCTCTTATCAGAAGGTTTAATGTGGTTCCAGTATTGCTCTAAAGCCTGGTTAAGCTCTTCTGGGTTGGCTTCCTTGATGTTTTCCTCTTCGAGGCTTTGTTGTGATGTTTCCCCCTCTACAGAAGACTCCTGGGAAGAACTCGAAGTGCTTCTCCGCCTGGTTCGATTCGTGCTTGTAATCATGATTGCTTGCTGAAAAATTTTAGCTGTTCTCTTTAAATATGATGCTAATTCCTACATCTTCATGCAGGTAAACTGCCAGCAAAAGTAGAACATTCCCGGTGCACTCTTCTCCTTCCTCATTAGGTCACTCGAACTCGAAGAAATAACAATTCCCGACCGCCACATACGCCACAGCAACAGAACCCTGGTGTATACCAGAGAACCCGGAAATGAACAAATGTGGCACGCCCATCTGTTTAACTTCGAACTCTGAACTTTGAACTGCTGATATGCAATAACTTGCTGTTAATGGAGTTTTTTGGCTTAAAATCTTACTCACGTTGTAAGAATAACGGTGGTACCAAAATATAGGTACACCGTTATCGTTACTGCAGGAGAGGCTCATCTTCCTTTGATCTCAAAAAAGTTGTGAATTTAAATTTTTTGGCTTAAAATCTTACTCACGTTGTAAGAATAACGGTGGTACCAAAATATAGGTACACCGTTATCGTTACTGCAGGAGAGGCACATCTTTCTTTGATCTCAAAAAAGTTGTGAATTTTAATTTTTTGGCTTAAAATCTTACTCACGTTGTAAGAATAACGGTGGTACCAAAATATAGGTACACCGTTATCGTTACTGCAGGAGAGGCACATCTTCCTTTGATCTCAAAAAAGTTGTGAATTTTAATTTTTTGGCTTAAAATCTTACTCACGTTGTAAGAATAACGGTGGTACCAAAATATAGGTACACCGTTATCGTTACTGCAGGAGAGGCACATCTTCCTTTGATCTCAAAAAAGTTGTGAATTTTAATTTTTTGGCTTAAAATCTTACTCACGTTGTAAGAATAACGGTGGTACCAAAATATAGGTACACCGTTAT
Source organism: Aurelia aurita (assembly GCA_004194415.1). NCBI lineage: Eukaryota > Metazoa > Cnidaria > Scyphozoa > Semaeostomeae > Ulmaridae > Aurelia > Aurelia aurita. The sequence goes on along the minus strand of REGM01000006.1, from coordinate 386,079 downwards.
CGTTACTGCAGGAGAGGCACATCTTCCTTTGATCTCAAAAAAGTTGTGAATTTTAATTTTTTGGCTTAAAATCTTACTCACGTTGTAAGAATAACGGTGGTACCAAAATATAGGTACACCGTTATCGTTACTGCAGGAGAGGCACATCTTCCTTTGATCTCAAAAAAGTTGTGAATTTTAATTTTTTGGCTTAAAATCTTACTCACGTTGTAAGAATAACGGTGGTACCAAAATATAGGTACACCGTTATCGTTACTGCAGGAGAGGCACATCTTCCTTTGATCTCAAAAAAGTTGTGAATTTTAATTTTTTGGCTTAAAATCTTACTCACGTTGTAAGAATAACGGTGGTACCAAAATATAGGTACACCGTTATCGTTACTGCAGGAGAGGCACATCTTCCTTTGATCTCAAAAAAGTTGTGAATTTTAATTTTTTGGCTTAAAATCTTACTCACGTTGTAAGAATAACGGTGGTACCAAAATATAGGTACACCGTTATCGTTACTGCAGGAGAGGCACATCTTCCTTTGATCTCAAAAAAGTTGTGAATTTTAATTTTTTGGCTTAAAATCTTACTCACGTTGTAAGAATAACGGTGGTACCAAAATATAGGTACACCGTTATCGTTACTGCAGGAGAGGCACATCTTCCTTTGATCTCAAAAAAGTTGTGAATTTTAATTTTTTGGCTTAAAATCTTACTCACGTTGTAAGAATAACGGTGGTACCAAAATATAGGTACACCGTTATCGTTACTGCAGGAGAGGCACATCTTCCTTTGATCTCAAAAAAGTTGTGAATTTTAATTTTTTGGCTTAAAATCTTACTCACGTTGTAAGAATAACGGTGGTACCAAAATATAGGTACACCGTTATCGTTACTGCAGGAGAGGCACATCTTCCTTTGATCTCAAAAAAGTTGTGAATTTTAATTTTTTGGCTTAAAATCTTACTCACGTTGTAAGAATAACGGTGGTACCAAAATATAGGTACACCGTTATCGTTACTGCAGGAGAGGCACATCTTCCTTTGATCTCAAAAAAGTTGTGAATTTTAATTTTTTGGCTTAAAATCTTACTCACGTTGTAAGAATAACGGTGGTACCAAAATATAGGTACACCGTTATCGTTACTGCAGGAGAGGCACATCTTCCTTTGATCTCAAAAAAGTTGTGAATTTTAATTTTTTGGCTTAAAATCTTACTCACGTTGTAAGAATAACGGTGGTACCAAAATATAGGTACACCGTTATCGTTACTGCAGGAGAGGCACATCTTCCTTTGATCTCAAAAAAGTTGTGAATTTTAATTTTTTGGCTTAAAATCTTACTCACGTTGTAAGAATAACGGTGGTACCAAAATATAGGTACACCGTTATCGTTACTGCAGGAGAGGCACATCTTCCTTTGATCTCAAAAAAGTTGTGAATTTTAATTTTTTGGCTTAAAATCTTACTCACGTTGTAAGAATAACGGTGGTACCAAAATATAGGTACACCGTTATCGTTACTGCAGGAGAGGCACATCTTCCTTTGATCTCAAAAAAGTTGTGAATTTTAATTTTTTGGCTTAAAATCTTACTCACGTTGTAAGAATAACGGTGGTACCAAAATATAGGTACACCGTTATCGTTACTGCAGGAGAGGCACATCTTCCTTTGATCTCAAAAAAGTTGTGAATTTTAATTTTTTGGCTTAAAATCTTACTCACGTTGTAAGAATAACGGTGGTACCAAAATATAGGTACACCGTTATCGTTACTGCAGGAGAGGCACATCTTCCTTTGATCTCAAAAAAGTTGTGAATTTTAATTTTTTGGCTTAAAATCTTACTCACGTTGTAAGAATAACGGTGGTACCAAAATATAGGTACACCGTTATCGTTACTGCAGGAGAGGCACATCTTCCTTTGATCTCAAAAAAGTTGTGAATTTTAATTTTTTGGCTTAAAATCTTACTCACGTTGTAAGAATAACGGTGGTACCAAAATATAGGTACACCGTTATCGTTACTGCAGGAGAGGCACATCTTCCTTTGATCTCAAAAAAGTTGTGAATTTTAATTTTTTGGCTTAAAATCTTACTCACGTTGTAAGAATAACGGTGGTACCAAAATATAGGTACACCGTTATCGTTACTGCAGGAGAGGCACATCTTCCTTTGATCTCAAAAAAGTTGTGAATTTTAATTTTTTGGCTTAAAATCTTACTCACGTTGTAAGAATAACGGTGGTACCAAAATATAGGTACACCGTTATCGTTACTGCAGGAGAGGCACATCTTCCTTTGATCTCAAAAAAGTTGTGAATTTTAATTTTTTGGCTTAAAATCTTACTCACGTTGTAAGAATAACGGTGGTACCAAAATATAGGTACACCGTTATCGTTACTGCAGGAGAGGCACATCTTCCTTTGATCTCAAAAAAGTTGTGAATTTAAATTTTTTGGCTTAAAATCTGACTCACGTTGTAAGAATAACGGTGTTACCAAAATATAGGTACACCGTTATCGTTACTGCAGGAGAGGCACATCTTCCTTTGATCTCAAAAAAATTGTGAATTTAAATTTTTTGGCATAAAATCTTACTCACGTTGTAAGAATAACGGTGGTGTAAAATATAGGTCCACCGTTATCGTTACTGCAGGAGAGGCACATCTTCCCTGGATCTCGAAAAAATTGTGAATTTTTATTCTTTGCCTTAAAATCTTACTCTGGTTGTAAGAATAACGCTGGTGTAAATGAAAGGTGCACCGTTATCGTTACAGCATGAGAGGCACATCTTCCTTTGAACTCGAAAAAGTTGTGAATTTTCATTCATTGGCTTAAAATCTTCATTATCGTTACTGCATCTATGTTACCTGTCAGCAGTATATCGTAATTCATAGAATGTTTGCCATCCGCTTCAAGTAAACAAATTCAGTGTGAATGAGAATTCTACTTCTTCTCAAAAGCCATTTGTAAATATCAAAGCCTTTAATTTTCATAAAAGGGTGTTTATTGAGGGTGTAAAGGGCGTGGTTTCAATAAATTTTTTTAAGGGCATTCCCTTGGAGCCCCGTCTTTGCTCGAATCGTTTTCAACTTGGCCCGCCCTCCCCCACTTTAAAACCACTGCGTGTTTCATGGAACAAGTTAAACCTGTATAAATATGATTATATTATTATTGTTAATATTATTAAATCGAATGTTGACACCCCTAACTTCGGTACTTTGTTTGTTGTGGCTGCGCCTGACAATTTCATTTTGCTGCGGAGGAGACAATTCTAAGAGCGCCAAAGATGTCTGTTGTGGATGCGCCTGACAATTTGAGTAAGCTGCGGAGGAGACAATTCTAAGAGCGCCAAAGAGCCAAAGAGACGAACAAGATGGCGGTTGTAAACAATCAAGTTATTTTAGATGAAGATTATGATGAAAATTATGAACCAACAGAACAAGGTAAGGAATAGTAAGACTGTAAATGCAAAGTAAGATCGACTGTGTTTCAAATATACAGTGTTAACGAAATAAATACGAAAGCTTCCGCATTTTTGTATCGGGGTGCCCTAATATATTTTGATTGGCCTAAAAGTGGGATTAACGGGAGTAATCAGGCAAATAGACTTTGATATGCTTTGCATTAAAACTAATATTCTCGGTTAGTTTGAAAGAGAATTTGCAATGGTAAATAGGCTTGTCTATGAATAGAACAAAGACAACACTCAGACACCAGCATTGTTTTATTGGCTATCCACTGTTGGCGTGTGCATAGGTGTGCATATTCACATACGTACATATTAATATATTATACACATACGTGCATACATATATATATACATAGGTATTATATACATACATATAGATATACATACGTATGTGTCACATGAATGGGACATATTTTTAGATTCTTACTTATCTTTGCTATTTGCAAATAATGCAAGCTTTCAACCATTTGTAAAGCCTTTAAGTTATTGTTTATGCTATCAACCAGATTGGAAAGTTTAAAAAGTGCGCGGGGGATTTTGAAAATAGGGGTAAAAATTTCGCAGATAGAATGCAGAGAAAGTCAACTAAGAGTGCGCTTATCAGCGCAAAAAGGGTAGTAGATTTTATGATATCATGTCAGTAAACAATGAAATCAATTTACCAAGTGATTAAAATGTGCGGATAAATTTCCAATCTGGGCTATCAATTACCTTTAATGGTATTCTTACAATTACAGAGTGTAGATTATTGCTGGATTATCACAGGCCACTAAGCAAGGATCAATTTATTTGCTCAATTTTTCAGAAAAGCCAGGTTTGAAAACATGCATGGTTTGGCCTACACGTAATTGCGAGTGAAATAAATTGAAAGGTGCAAGCTGTGAGTAGACTTTAAAAAGCTGCAAGAGTCAGAAAAGTAACAAACTAACAATAGACCCTTTCTTATAGCTGCAAGCAGCAAGCTTGCAAAAGTTGTATAGTTGCGAGTGAATGGAACTTTTCCAACCTGGCAGGAAAGAAAGAAAGTTGTGCAAATTTTTTTGGAAAACGATAAAATATAAAAAGCAATTTAAATGAGAACAAAAGATCAATTTAGAAAATTGATAGCCAAGTTGGCATTCAGTGTAGCATTGGTGCACATTTATTGAAATTTCCAGTCTGATGGATTGATCCAAGTATGTCCAGCCCGGTATGGAAAGAAAGGACTGTGTGCCGGACATCAGACCACTTAGTTTCTATAGTTTTCATTGTTTATCATCACAATGTCCAGCGCACAAAAATTTGACTTTCCATACTGGTGTGCAGCCAGCTTCTTTACATGACATCACATAATTATTTAGCTATGATATCAAATTTGATGGTTTTCATTGCAGAAATATTTGAATATGCACAAGTAATTGGCATTGAGCCTGACACAGAACCTGAATTGTTGTGGATTGCAAGACAAGGAATCGTTGCTCCTTTGCCTGGAGATTGGAAGCCTTGGTAACTTTTGTTTTTCTTCTGCTTTTTTACCAAAACGTAATTAAAAGACCCTTTCCTAACCAGCATCCTTTACGGCCTTCGATTGCCGGTCCCCACAGCCTCTAGTCGTTCGTATTAGTTTCTGACATACAGAAAATAGCACAGTTGTAATCCGTCTTAATCTTCGACTGAAATGGCGTAAATGGTCAACAAATTATATCTATAGTCTCTTTAGTTCATAAACAATGTATTTAAGCATGTATTTTCGTACTGCATAATCAGAGTTGTGGGGATTAGAGGAAAGAATTTTAGGTTACAATGACAGAGAGAACGATCAAGGAGTGGAGAGGAAATTATCTCATTTGCGGTAAAGAAAGCATAGAGATCGAATATATTTTAATAATTTTCATGATCAAGCATTAAACTTAACAAATAAATGCATTTAGAAATCCAAAGATTAAAACTGGAAATGTAATGAACTGTACCTCAGTCAGAACCACTCGTTGGATAGGACTCCTCTTGTTCGAGCAATAACGGAAATGTATGCCAGAATAAGAACCGGTAGGTGAAAGGTTATCGATTCAATTTGGTCTATTTCCTCTTATGAAACATAACTGCAGTTATTTCTCGGACATCCATTTGGACTTGTGATGAGATTTGAAAGTATTCCTTCATCATAGGACTGACTTGTTAGTAAACCGCCATAGTTTGTGTGTGATCGAATGAACACAGGACTTATTACATCATCGTACGCATTACTGTTGATAAATTGGTGGTGGTCTCATTTTGACGAGAGACCACTGGGACATATTGTAATAAGTCTAGATACAACCACCTTAAGTTTTGTAAACAATAAGAAAGGCGTGCAAAGATTGACGGTCAAGAAAGGGTCTTTAAGTGTCCAGAGTTATTACAAAGTATTAATCCCAATAAATATTGTTTCAAATCTTGTTAGATGACGTCATCATTCTTGTGAATTTTTGTAATATTTTTGTGCACAAGACCTGCACTATAATTTTATGTTTCTTTTTGTAGCCAAGATGAAAGTGGCCAAATCTATTACTTCAATTTCCAAACTGGGGAGAGTGAATGGGAACATCCATGTGATGAGTTTTTTCGATCCATGGTGGAGGAGGAAAGAGCCAAAGGAAAGCCCATCAAAGCAGCAAAGGCAAAAACTGCAAAAGGGGGGAAGAAAGGGAAAGAGAAAAAGGAGAAAAAGAAGGACAAAAAAGGAAACAAGGACAAGGGAAATCAAGACAGATTAAAGGTATATTTTTATTGTTTCTAAGTACCAGGTGACCCAAAATTAGTTGCTGTTACTTGATAAGTCATTTTAAGAATGCAGAAATGAACTAGGGATTGATTTTAAGATTGTACTACAGTGTAGGCCTTGCGCACATTAACATGATTTTCCTGCCTAAGAATTCTCAAGAATTTCTTAAGAATTCTTGTTCAAACAAATTTACAGGAATTCTTATCAGAATGTGAAGAATTCTTAAGAATTATTGGCTGTATTACTTTCTTGCAGCACACAGTTCAAGGGAAAACAGTTTCTTGTGGGAAAATTTGCTCAAGATAATTTCGCTTGACCGAACATAGTCTATTTCAAGAAAATGAATGATAAAATAAAATTTTGATTGGAATAAATATTTTCTCTGGGCTAACAACTATAGGAAAAACTTTCTGGAAGTGGTTCGATCACATTAATCAATGCTTATAATTTTAATAAGCATTGATTCACGTTTTGACCTCACCTGATACAGTGAATAAAATTACAATTGAAAAACAGTTGCAAAATTTGACATAAAAAATTTCATAATTATTGTATTTTTTATTTTCCAAGACATGTCTAAAAGTTATGACAATCATCATGGAAGTTAAATCTGAATATAAAGTCAGAACATACAACAAATAATTAAATACCTGAAGCACATGCTGTGAACAAACATTTTTTTAAATGGGAAACATGTTACGCATTTACTGTAAAATGAAGTCATTATAGCAAACATTTTAATGGTTGTATTAATGCTGAACCAATGTAATCTTGATTCTCAACCATAGGCACTAAATGACCTCCCAACCTTGAAGAGTGATGGATTTAATGGAACCGGATTATCAAGTTTATCTGCTAGCAACAACCTTGGCTTGACAATGGACTCGTTAAATGAGACCTTAGCATCAACAAGACATTTAGGCGCCAACGGACGTCTTGGAGAATCTGGAACACTGGGAACAGCCGCAAGTAACAAACATTCCATTTTGACAGTAAGTATGCCGATGTCAACTTGTACCTTTGCAAAATTTATACAACTTAGTCTTTAATTTTTGCTGTGACAATTATTTATGAACTTACAAGTTATTTTAAATCTAATGTAAGCATCAGTTTTAATTGAAAGACATTGAAAGCAAAGAGTTCAATCACCAAATGATGAAAAAGAAACACCCTAAATGGTTTGGGCATCTGGGTAGAAAGTCAGATCAACAAAGTTATGTTTTCACAGCATACCAGAATGACTTCTAGGTAAAATAACCTGGAGGGAGACCACTAAAACGCTGGGTTGACCAAATTCGCTGTAATCCTGGACTACCAAAGCTAACAGCAGAATGAATCGTCAGAGACAGAGCCAGGGGGATACATTGAATTCAGCTCGATTTTATTCGTAAATACAAAGAAATCTATATAAAGATACTTGTGTGCTACGCCACCCAGGTAAAACATCGCTTATCTAGCTTGGGCCGCTAAAGTAAAGTGTAAAAATAAAAACTAAGCAAAATGTGTATAATGATACCATTGAAACAAGTCTTACAATAATAAGATACACGGCTACATAACATGTTGAGGGTACAAGTATGTGCTGCCGATATGGATGGGTTTTTGGGCCCAAAATTCTCTAAACAAAGGTCAATTTTCGGCAGATTTTTCTCAGACATCGGTGGGTCTTATTGGCTGAAATTGGCACAAAAAAATGTTTAAAATGTGTAGCTTTCCACCAAAATTCATCATAAAATTAGGTACGAAGGCAAATTTTGGCGATTAGAAGTGGGTAGATTTCAGAAAACTGGGCAGCAGACCCCCATCCATCCACAAGTCATGTACCTCCCCAGGAGACAGAGGATTGGGGAAAATGGAAAAAGGTTGTAGCCTATCTAAAATGGGACGGAAAGTCGAAAATATGGAAATTTTAGGCTAGACATTTATCTGAAAACAACATTTGACTCACTTTCGTCAGTTATCTCTTTTATTAGTAATTTTCTCTTAGAAGACTGATACTGGATCGAAAAATAAAACNCTTTCCACCAAAATTCATCATAAAATTAGGTACGAAAGCAAATTTTGGCGATTAGAAGTGGGTAGATTTCAGAAAACTGGGCAGCAGACCCCCATCCATCCACAAGTCATGTGCCTCCCCAGGAGACAGAGGATTGGGGAAAATGGAAAAAGGTTGTAGCCTATCTAAAATGGGACGGAAAGTCGAAAATATGGAAATTTTAGGCTAGACATTTATCTGAAAACAACATTTGACTCACTTTCGTCAGTTATCTCTTTTATTAGTTTTTTTTCTCTTAGAAGACTGATACTGGATCGAAAAATAAAACCAAGGATGCAATAAAAGGAATAGACAGTCTTGGTCTTGGAAGCAGGTTTGGAGAAAAAGTCAGTTTTCTTGACGAATACTCAGATGTTAGTGAGGTAAGTTTATTAAACAATCAATTTTTGGAAGAATTAAACTCTGCAATTCCTTTTCATCATCTAGAACTCGTTCTTGCAGCTTGCTTTATTGAAGATGTTTTCTTTCGGGCAAAGCTTTGAAGGTGTTGTGGTGCCGTATTGTAATCCACTGACTTTGCAGCCAGAACAGTCAGGCGGACGGGGTTCAAATCCCACCAGCACCTCTTGAGTGTCATGACAAGGAGTCGCAGATTCGATTAGCGCTTATAGCTACTTCTGCCATCCCAGCGCTTGGCGCTGAAAACCGCAACTTCATCTTCAACAGTACGGCTCTGACGGTAAACTGCACATATCGTACTGCACTCCTTTCTTTGATTATCTAGTTCCAAATGTAATCTTAACACTGAATATGAAAGCGGCTCAAATCCTTGAAGTAGATCGTGGAACAAGGTAGGACAATACGATATATGATATCCACTTTCTGTGGTAACATTTTTACCTCTCCCTTCACTATGAAATGTCTAATTTCAAGACATATTTTTCTTTCAGTATTCAAACGGAAAGCCAAGATTTACCCTGGATCTTGATATGCATGATATTGCAAATATTGGCTACGAGGTAAGACCAATAAATACTCAATATGCAATTTGAATATGTAAAAATCCAGTTTGGGGAATGTTGATCAAAATCGTCCTCAAAATCAAAATTGATTGTTTTGGACATACATACAAATTTTTATACCTGAAGTAATTTTATCAGTGAAACGTTATAATTGTTTCGGGTTCTACGGAGGGAGGATATCTCATGGAACGAAGTTTATTTCAGAATATCCAGACCAAGACTGACTTTTATTTCAGAGTGACTCTGTTCGTTTGTTACAATTTTGACTCCCTGAAGATACTTCTTTCTTTTCTTGGTTTTTGTGACGTCGTTATCTGCTTGATAGGAATCCGAAATCTCGGAAAGTACTGCACGACCCCCGTCATCTCGTCCAAAGAGCGACCAGTTCGAAGAAGAAGAAGACGAGGAATTGGTAAGCAGCTGTTTTTAATTTATGTTAATTTATGTTGATTTATGTTACTTTAATGGATGCTAAAGGAAAGCAGCTGTTAATTTCTTTGTTGAGTGAAGTTTGTGGATTATTCGCCAGCTAGCATATTATCATTTTATGATGGTAACTCCAATGATCTATAGTGTCTGTTCCCGCCATGATAGGCACAGTAGATGTACTTTTTGAGTTTGTNATGCCAAAATCAACTACAAAGAAGGAATTAATTGAGAAACAAGAAAAAGAAATCGAGTCTACGAAGCAGAGATTAGAAAAGGAAAAGGATGCGGTTAGTTTTGCGTTCTGTTTCGCTTTCCTTTGCTAAAATTACTTATTCTAGAAGCTTTTTACATAATGTTTTAGATATATTTAGATATGCTACATTCTCAGTTGCGTATCATTAAATGTATCTTGTCAACATCCTAAGAAAAGACTTAAAAAGAGAATAAACCTAAGAACTGTGGACCTACTTTTATTTTATGATGCTTATTTCAATTAATTGATCCAATTCTTTATTTCATTTATCAATCCAAACATTCCCTTCATTTCTTTCTCAAATAATGGTTGAAATTTCTGAAATGATGCTACATTATTAAATGAAAGATAATACGATATTGTTTTTAATTATTTAGATTGTAGAACAAATCCAACAAGAACACGAGTATGCATTGCAGCAAATCAGATCAGAATTAGCTGAAGAGAAAGAAGAGGTAAGAAATTTTTGTTTTTTATGCAGTCAGAACTTGATTATTATTATTATTTATTTTTATTATTATTTCATTATTATTATCATTTCAAATATTTAAGGAGGGTAACCCTTCAGCAATGCTGATTTTCAAGGGGCCCTCCATTACGAAAAGTTACAAAAATTAAAGTAAAAAAGAAAAAAGTAAAGTTATTGTTTTTATATAGCGCCTTTACTATAATTCAATATTCAAAGGCGCTTTACAATAAACAACGTTAAAACACTATTATAACCTAGATTAACCTAATACAATTCAATTTCTAATATATTAATAAAAACCCTATAATCTAAAATAAATATTTAAAGTAAAAGAAGTTACAAATCCAGTTTACAAATTCTTTATCGCAAGTTCCAAATATTTTAGTGGCACAGACCTACTTGTGCCTAGCCCTTTCATCTATATAACTTCTAACTGTCAATTTCTACAGTTTGATTACGAGGTAAATGCTAACAAAATGGCGAACTGCAATTGTATCGTACGGTAGGGTAGCGAAACGTAAGGTAGTCTTCGTGTGACAACTAACCATTTACAGAATATGTTGAAGAATGCACTGAAAAATCAGCCAGGCCTCGTTGATGCGTACGAGCACGCGAGCGCCACTCGAAGGCACAGAATATCATTACAGATTAGTTGCTGGCACCTTTATTGTACTCAGAGTGATTTGACTGCAGGCACATTTCTCCCAACCATTTGCTCGCAGGCACAGAATATTTTTAATGAGGCCTGAAATCAGTTGATGATCGATTTGTTACGTTGCTTGTGTGAAGACGTGAGATAAAAAATAATTCGAGAAAGATTGGGAGAGGTCTGGAACGAGACTTGGGTGTATTTAGTGTGATTAGGTGATTGAGAACAGGGAGCACAGAGAGAGAGAGAGAGAGAGAGAAGAAGGACGTTAAGTGGACAGGTTAGAGGGATAAAGTTATATGATAGGTTGTTGGAAATAATTCATGAGAACTTGAGAAAAGAAAACCGAATTAGCTAGTTTATCTGGAGTTGTAGCTGCTTTAGGTGCGCTTCGTTACACTTGCAAGATATTTTGAATCTATGAAGAAGACTACTGGCTCCCTTTGAATCTTCTTAGAACAAAGCAAAACAAATATCAACAATGGAATCATTCGACCGTTGATCTCTTACGTTTCAAGTGTTTGTTTTTAACGGAATCCAACTCAAAATAGTTGTAGAGCAATCCTGAATCTTTGACGGCCTAAATTATTTTGTCTGTCGAACTGCTAAAGCTCTTGCAGCTACTAAGATCTCTTCCAGGAAAACACAGGTGAGGCGAGTCGGAATACAGCAAATAAGGAAGGTTTGTAGGTGAAGGTTTCCGATCCGTATTCTGAAGTTACTGTAATGATAGACCTTATCTTATTAGCTTATAAATGCCTTCACTGTTGTATTCCACTTGATTAGATTGGCATTAATTCCATGTCCAACCGAATTTTACCCTTTATTGTGATAGCTGGAAGTTAGTAAAGAAAATCAGGCTGGTTTGCAATCGGCGAAGGAAGATGTGAAGAAACAGGTAGCGATATTTCAGTTTAATTTTCTATTTCATTACTCTTTTTCAGAAATGTTTTGTGAAGGAAGTGCTTAGCAGTTCTCTTTTATTCATGTGGATATTAATATTTGACTATTCACTTGGACTTAACTTTAAGTAAAATTGTTCACCTTCCTTTATCGATTGTGGGGTGAGTGGCCGAGCGGCTTATACAGTTTCCGTTAGGTAACTGAAGTTAAGCTTGGTCGCGTGAGGTCAAAATCCGGATGGGTGACCTTCCAGATGTCTGAGCAAGCAACTCGCTTCGCCGTCCTTCGGAAGGGACGTTAAACTAGGGGTCCCATGCCTGGATGTGGCATGCACAGTAGGCCTAAATTAGCTGTAATATAGCTAGAAATCTTTCCAGCCTACTTAAAAGAAAGTAATGAACGAAAAAAAAATCGAATAAAATTAATTTGTTTATGCTTCATTCATGCTTAAACTAGTGAAATTCATATAGTACAACTTCAATAAATGCAGAGTTTGTTCTTGGTTCGAATCTTAAATTATGGTTGAACGTAACTTTGAACAAATTATTCTTTCATTCAACCGGGTCTTGATTTTCTGTTAGGAAGAGTTGTTACTAAAGAAGAAGAAAGATTTAGAAGAAGAACTTGAACAACTGGAACAAGAGGTGATTTTAATAATTCATCAACAATTCCATGTTTGATCATCTTATTTTGAGATTATGATTAGAATTATGAATTATAATATCAACGATAACCCAAAAATATATGATAAGAAATCCTCTTTTTCGAATTAGAAACTGGAGGAGCATAATTTGAAAAAGGCTGAACTGGAAGAAAAATACAACGAAGAACAGGTAACCTATTTTGGTTATATTCATGAAATTTTTGTTTTTAGTTAACGCTTTCAGAAAATTATTATACAACTAACAGACTATGGGCTTAATTTGGATGATATAGATACGAAAGCAAAATTTGTTACGTCTTCTCTTTCAAAAGTTAAGAATATTGATGATCTGAGCTATCAACCTCTCCCCACCTGCACCCTGGAAAAGAAATTTTCGTTAAAATGTTTTAGACAATTTTGTTTGTTCGAAATTTCGGAAATCTGTCGGAAAACATTTTTGCTGATTTGTTTCCGTTCTTAGCGTATGCACAACAGAGGCAGCAAAATCTTTGGTTATTTATCATTTTCGGGATTCATTTGCTTCATTTTCAATCAGTTTTCATGGTTGTTAAATAGCTTACATTTTTCCAGGAAAAGTTGAAAGTAGAATTTGACGAGAAGATCGAACAGCTTAAGCAAGAATTTGAAGAGGAGGTAGTTTATATCTTTTCTTACAAAAATTTTTATCTCCATTCCTGAATCGCTTTTAGGCCAGATAATAAACACATTTTGACTTTCTGATATCTTCTTCAACTAGCCAAGATTTTTGTGGGCGTTGCAATTACTTGCTTCAGTTGATAATTCTTGTCTCTTTGCTGACTCCCTTTTATAGATATGAATTATTTTGCATGTGATCTTCTTNCAATCAGTTTTCATGGTTGTTAAATAGCTTACATTTTTCCAGGAAAAGTTGAAAGTAGAATTTGACGAGAAGATCGAACAGCTTAAGCAAGAATTTGAAGAGGAGGTAGTTTATATCTTTTCTTACAAAAATTTTTATCTCCATTCCTGAATCGCTTTTAGGCCAGATAATAAACACATTTTGACTTTCTGATATCTTCTTCAACTAGCCAAGATTTTTGTGGGCGTTGCAATTACTTGCTTCAGTTGATAATTCTTGTCTCTTTGCTGACTCCCTTTTATAGATATGAATTATTTTGCATGTGATCTTCTTGGGTGTCTGCTGTGTTTAGATGATACTTGCATGGCTTGGTATTTAATATGTACAACATTGAATCGATCTAAATGTTCAAACTTGGTGAAATTTGCTATCAGTCAATTTCACTCGAGCCTGCTATGGCAAAGGAGGTGGTTAAGAAGCCGATCTACTTATGCTATATGTATCGGGTGTACAAACAAATATAAGCGTTTGAGCAGTTCCTTCGGAGGAGCCTCGTTAAAAGATTTTGTTATTTAAACTTTGTGATATTGATGAGATGTTCACTTGCATTTTTCGACCTCGCATGTCCAAATTGGCTGTGTAGTAACCGAGACATTCACCTAAAGGCGCGAATTTTCTGAGGCAGCCTAAGACAGACGACTATTGAAATGAGCTAGTGATCTCCATGTTTCTTAACTAGATCGATCTCTGACTCAGTAATTTTACAATCGTCTTTTAGCCATATTCTAATTTATCTTTTAAGGAGTCGAAAGTAAAGGAAAGAGAGCAAGAAATAACCAATGACATTGAAGAGTTACGGCAGCAGGTAAAATTATCATCTTTCATTAAAATATTTTGAATACAATCTAGTGGTGCATGGCTTGCAACTTTTACATTGATATTATTACTTTCATGGCATAGCATTTCGGTAGCCTCCGTCGGAAAAGGCGTTCTTGTGTGGTGAGTTTGACAGATCACTAGACCTTTATGCCTGTTAATAATGCCTTTAGATTGCTCCTAATATGGTAAGCATAGATTCCAAATCTTTGAATTGGCGGAAAAAGGTCGGTGTGAAATTCTGTGACCTATTTCTTTGAATTAAATGGCTTAAAAGAAACTTCAGCTACTTTCCAATAATTCTACCGTTGGACTTTTCAGAGTTCTTGGATATTTTCGAAACTACAGTGTATTTTATATTTCAACTCATATGAGGATATGACGTCATCAAATTTCTAAATCGCAAACTAGAAGAGTGGAAGACTTTTGCTTGATACCATATTGTAGACATTCATCAACACTGTTTTACTTGAAAATTATTCGTTTCCTCAAAAATTTCTGAAATTACGATCGTTTTAAGTTTTTTTCAAAAATGTTCTTGAATTCTTAAAAAAGAATAAAAACACTCTAGTTCTGAAAATATTGAAGATTTCTGAAAAGTCCAATGGTAGAGTTATAGCATAGTAGCTAAAGTTTCATTCAAGCCATTCCATTCAAAGAAATAGGTCATAGAATTTTACACTAACGTTTTTAAAGTTTTGGAACCTATGCTAATATGGTATTGTTGTATATCTGTAGAAAGATGACTTGGAAGCAGAGATCGAAGAAGCTAGAGAAGAACTAGAAGAGTTGAAGAATCAGGTAGGCAAATGTCATATATTTCCAGAAGCTCCAACCAATAACTTCTCCTAAAAACAGTTTTATTGAGGCATTGACTAAGCTTCACAATTATTAATTTTTTGAATGATGAAAAGTTTGGAGCCGTACTCATATTTGAGAAATAATCTAAATGCCTGTAAAAATCGATTTTTTCATCCGTTTAACTCATGCAAGATAAAAATACATTGGACTTTACTTGCAAAACTAAAACTTTGGCCAGATTTTAGCAGCGATTTCTGTTCTAGCCTTATTGTAGAGGATGGAGAGCAGCTTTTATTACATTTCCCATAATCTATCAAATCGTCTGACAACACAACCAATCAATCTTCCGTACGTCTAAATTTCATTCTCCACATCCAACGAACGTTTTTCAGTTAAACGGATTGATATGAAAATCACAGAATATGTCTTTCCTTGCTGTTGAATTGAATTGAGCTAAAAATGTTCATTGTTCTGTATTTCTTATAGCGTTCTGATATCCTAACCTCGACAGAGAAAGATTCTGAAAACAGGCTTTCTAGCGAGCTTGAAAAATTACGAAATGACATCAAAATAGAAGAAAATCGCCTGCAAGAACTGAAAACACAAGTGAAAGAGGCAGCAAAATCCAAAGCTGATGCTGAGAAAGAACTGGCAGGTTTGGATGCAAAAATTAAAGAGAGCAAACAGAATGTTATGAATATTGAAAGGTATGATATTTAAGAGGCTGTTTGCGAAATGGTTGACCAGTTGTCCAGTTGACCAGTTGTCCCTCCGACACAGAATTGTTTTTCTATCTAAAGGACAAAATATCAGCTATGGGTAGTTAGTCTTGTTGGACAGTTAGGTCTCACTGGACCAGATTCCGCTTCTCGGCTATTTGTAATACGTATAGGACTTGATCGTTTCTCTAAAATTTAAAAAGTCGTTCCGTGTCGGACGGACCTCTGAACAACCATTTAGCTGGACTNACAGCTTTCTAGCGAGCTTGAAAAATTACGAAATGACATCAAAATAGAAGAAAATCGCCTGCAAGAACTGAAAACACAAGTGAAAGAGGCAGCAAAATCCAAAGCTGATGCTGAGAAAGAACTGGCAGGTTTGGATGCAAAAATTAAAGAGAGCAAACAGAATGTTATGAATATTGAAAGGTATGATATTTAAGAGGCTGTTTGCGAAATGGTTGACCAGTTGTCCAGTTGACCAGTTGTCCCTCCGACACAGAATTGTTTTTCTATCTAAAGGACAAAATATCAGCTATGGGTAGTTAGTCTTGTTGGACAGTTAGGTCTCACTGGACCAGATTCCGCTTCTCGGCTATTTGTAATACGTATAGGACTTGATCGTTTCTCTAAAATTTAAAAAGTCGTTCCGTGTCGGACGGACCTCTGAACAACCATTTAGCTGGACTTGCCCAAGTCGTCTTGTAAGAAAGAAAGATACTACTTTCTAGAGTCTCTTTCTTTCTTACCAGACGACTTGGGCAAGTCCACCATTTCGCAAACAGCCCCGATAACGGTAATAACATTTTTTGTGAGCGACTTGGAAGCATATGTGTTATTTATTTTAAGTTTAAGGAGGCTCGTTAGGTTTCTTGTACTTGGTTAGGAATTCCTTTTAAGTTCTTTGATGTTTTCTTTTATTTTTGTAAAAAAATGCTAAAGGGTGATTTCAGCTTCGAAATGAAATATAGCAATGAGAAGCATAGGTTCCGAATCTTTAACAAGGTTGTTGTAAAATGTCTTTGCATTAAGTGGCTCGAAAGAAACTTTAGCTACTTTGATATAATTCTACCGTTGGACTTTTCTGAAATCTTTAATATTTTCAGAATTAGAGGGGTTTTCTTGTGTTATAAGAATTCAAGAAAAAATTTGAAAAAGACTTGAAACTATCGTAATTTCTAAACTTTTTGAGGAAACATGGAGCAATTTTCAGAAAAACCATAGTTTATGAATGTCTGCAATATGGTATCGAGCAAAAGTCTTTCACTCTTCTGGTTTACGATTTACAAATTTGGTGACGTCACATCTTTAAATGAGTTGAAATATCAAATACGACGTAATTTCGAAAAATATTCAAGATTTCTAAAAAGTCCAACAGTAGAATTATCACAAAGTAGCTAAAGTTTCTTTTCAGCCATTCAGTTTAAAGAAATAGGTCATAGAAGATTTCGAACCTATGCTGAAATGCAATGAGAGATTCTGTCAGCGGTAGACGGAATTTTCACCTCTTTTATTTTATTTTTCAGTGAGCAAGCTGACAAAGAAAATCAGTTAAAACAGATTGAAAGTCGACGAAATAATCTGGAAAATGATATGAGGTATAACTTTGACCTTTGCCTAAATCTCAAGAGAGCCTTTCCCTTTGCTAATATCAAATGATACAAAAATCAATTGTTCTTCTTTCCTGTCCAATTTAATCTGACTTTTTTGGAATATGATTTGCAACAGACTTCTTTTACTCCTTGCCAACTTGAGTTAAACGTTCTTTGATATCGGCTGATTTTGAAGGACTCGATCTCATCGGATGAATTTGCTGTGATAAGTGTCAGATGAACAAGCTTTGAAATACTTCTGTTATTCCCATTTCTGTGGTTATTCCGCTGCGTCTTTTATATTAAAGGGTTTGTGCAAGGTTAAAAGCTTGCATTTGCAAAGAGCATACAAATCTCAAAATATCCCATTCAAATCAAAGTGGCACACGCGCCGTGAACGATGGATAGCCAAAAAAACAATGCTGTGTCTGAGTGTTCTCTTTGTGTTATTATTAAAGAAGACAATCCTATTTACCATGGCACATTCCGTTAAACAACTCTGAAGTATTTTCTAGCCTACGATTGTGATAAACAGGGATAAACAGGTTTCGGATAGCAACACAAGTACGCTAAATCAGAATGAAAAGAACCACCTTTCCGCAAAATGTTGAGATTATTGAATCCTTTTCGAGTACTGGAGAAGATGCATCTAAAAATCACCAAATTCAGCAATCACCTCAGGGACTGGGGTTTGCCTTTGGAATTGGATATAAACAGAAAATGAACCTCGTTTCGAGAAAATCTGTAATGGAGCCTCGTTTATGATTTTTGCTAACTTATACCAAATCCTGCTGGAAATTTTTGATGGGTAGTTTTCGATATTTTCAGCGAATTAAAGAATTCATTAGATGAGGAAATCGCTCATGCCAAGAATGAAAGACAGCAGTTAAAAGAAGAGCTTCAAGAACTGAGAGATCTTATAAAATTAAGAAAAGAAGAATTACGAAGTATGGAAAAAGAGAAAGCATCTTTGATAGAATCTACGAAGAGAGAAGAAACAAAAAGAACAGAACAAAGAGATGTAGAGATGGAGGTGCCGGAGAGACGAGAACCATCGGATAAGGATCGAGGAAAGCCTGAAGAGGAACGAGCTCCGAGCGATGATATCAGAATTGAAGATTTGGAGGGTCCTAAGGATCAGGTTGATGCCAAACCCACGGTAAGTTTAAAAGCGTTCTGTTATACCTAACTCTGTCTCCGAGCGATGATATCAGAATTGAAGATTTGGAGGTTCCTAAGGATCAGGGTGATGCCAAACTCACGATAAGTTTAAAAGCGTTCTGTTATACCTAACTCTGTCTCCAGCTATTTTATATTGATAAATAGGATGAAAGACTGCTCATTCTATTGTATTTTCGCTACCACCACATGTTGTTTTATGGGAGCAAAGCTCATGTTTGAAAAGATTGTTTGTAGTATTCATTCTTAATTACATGTTGCTGCCTTTATTTAATATTTTGCATCAGCTTCCTGTTAAATAACATCTTTTTATACGCATACGTATTAACTAAAGTACCGTAAGCTTGAGTCTTCGGGATGGGACGTTTATTATTTCTAGATATTTTGCGGATGCTTCATACGTTGCTCAGCCATTTTTGTCATTTTAAAGTTCCTCGGGAGGACTGTCGGTTCCTAAAATACCCCCTAAACTACAAGTGTAGATGACTCAAGTATTCAATTTGCATTTTGGATGTAATTTGCAAAATTGCCCGGTTAAAATTGTTCTGCATTTGATGAAATTCTGTTTGGCTTGTTTTCTTGATTGCTACATTCTCGTTTTGTAGGTCATTCATGGATGGTCTAAGAGTAGGAAACACCCAGAAGGTAAGTCGAAACAGTTGATCAATTGATTGATCGATTGATTGATTAATTCATTGATGTAAGCAATTGAAGATTGTGTTTGTTTTCTTATGGTAGAAATTGAAAAAGCCCTTTGTTCTTTTATCATGATAGGGCTGTTTCAACGTCCACTAAATCAGTACATATGCATTGCAAGCAAATTTTGATCGATTTTCTTTCATACTTTTTTCCAATAGATTCTGCATTCTCAAGTGATGAAAGACATGGTGTCGACTATCTGCATCCTTCCCCCGCAACCTTTCCAACGAAAAGGTATTAATTTCTGCTACTTTCGTAGTGTGTCGTTTGGTTCCAACATGGTAAAATGACTTTATTAGTCAAGTCTAGTATTGTAAATGGGTATCTTGAAAATGCATTGAGTTCAGGGATCTTTTTGTGGCTATGCTGTGTCAGCCCCGTTGAAACGTTTTTGTAGCATGCAANTTGTCATGCTTTAGAAGGTCACACGTGCCTGAATATGAATCTAATTGAAGGCCTATTTTAGCAATCTTGCGAAACACCATTTTACTAAAAGCTCTTGTAATTCTGGAACGGAAAGACCGATTTCGACTAAACAAATTTTCATATCTAAGTTAGCTTTTCTTCTATGCAATGAACTTTAAAGAAACGAATTTACAAATTAAACTGCATCAATAAAAAAAAATTCTGACTCACCCGGTATATTCCTCCTTTTTCTGTAACTGTAGAAATGCATTGATTGTTTGATTTCGTTAGCTTGTCAGTTGAGAGACTTTCTTTGTGTATTGTTCAGAACGCCAATCAAGTTTTAGTCCCTGCTTACTTTGAGCTGAAAAGTACCTCTTAAATTGCAACTTTATATCCCATCAACTGTATTCAAAATGCCTCTTCTATCTCTTCGAGGACGAATTTGAAATTACATCAGCAATGGATCGAATTCGAGAAGGACAAGATCTTCTACAGCGGAAAGAGAAGAATGTACGAATATTACAAAAATCACTGCTGGGAGATGCGGTAGGACATCGTCTTGTATCCCAAAGCTAATTTCTTTATTTGAATTGAATTGCTCAGCCAGTTTTAAACAACCTCGGCCAAACGAAAATAAATACTTTAATACCTTTGAGATATTGCTCTTCAAGCGATTTTTCTACGTTTTTACATAGCATGAACATCGCTTGTTTTGTGCGCAGAATTTGTTATTGAATTTTATGGGAAAGTCTAAAATGTGTTTCGCTTGTCACAAGCAAAATAAAATTTGATGCTTTTGAGAAAATCATTTGAGGTATAAATTTGGAAAACCTACTTATCCATTTTTTGAACATTTCAATTTTGCTTGTACAAAACCTAAAGGCCAAATTTGAACATGTATTAAATTGCGGTAACAGCTTTCAAGTCATGTTATTCTTTATAAAAAATTGTAAACATTAATCCAGTCACACTGTTCTCTACTGCTCAAGCGCTCAAACTGTCCTCTCTGTTGGAGGGAGCTCTTTTAGAATCCATTGAGAGTTGCTCTTCTCCTGAGCCAATATTTTTTGGACTTTACTGCTTGAGCCTCAAAGTTGCAAACGTTCTTACAACAAATGATGAGCAGCTATGAAAGTGAAAGGCGAGATTTACAGTTCTTTTGGGAACGATTGTCGTTAAATTTTTCAGTTAAATGGCAATAACGTTGCGTACATTTTGCTTGTTAATACTTCTGAATGATTCTCCGGTTCTGTTTCCTTTCAGTCATCGGACTCAATCGAAAGTGACGACTTGGCTGAAGACAAACGAATACCCGGACTATCAACTGACCGGAATAGTGATCTGGACGATAACCCAGAACTCGGGCGAGCCTTAGCGGAACTTGGGTTGCACCGAAAAACACCAGACAACGGACTGGGTAAAATATCACACAGCACACCTTTACAGTTAAAAAGACCTATGGCTGTAATCGTTGATCAGTATACGAGAGGAGGACATTATAATGATACAGCTAAAGGAAGGTATCCAATGGATACACAGCCTTATAATCTTGAGCCTGGTTATGGAAGACCGAAGAACTGGGCTGGAAGTCCAAAGAAGTCAGCTCATCGAAGTTCTCCCGGAAGACACCGGACGCAGCCACAAATTCAAGATCCATATAGGCCGAGAACTTCAGTTGAAGGACAGCATATACCACCACAAACGAGTCGATTTGCTGAGGCAAGCGAACTGATACCTGCTTTAGGACGGATTAACACCGAAATTTCATCACTCATGGCCAGTATGCATACGGGTAATGAGAACCCAGGGAGAACGGCTGACGAAAATCATGCAGATTACGGACGGTATGCAAGGCAATATGCCGGACAGTATCCTGGACCTTTTGGCGGACAAACAGAAAGGGAGCCCATGTCCTATAGACCACAAACAACGACTTATCAAAATCAAACGAGGTAATCTAATTTTTCCGTCATTTTTCTGTAACTTGGATCAAATTTTCAAAAAATTTCAAAACTTTCTCGGCATAATTGTATTTTGGCATTTAACAGAAAGTTTACCTGACATCTTATCAAAAGTTTCATACTGTGAATAATATCTGAAGAATGTACATGGGTAAATACTCTTCCTTTTCATCGATGAATCATCGAGTGAAGACTTTTGAGCTTCTGAGGATTTGAAGGCTTGTTTAAACGAAAAAAGAAAGGAGAAGGGACAGAAAGGTGATGTTGAAATAAAACCAAAGAAAGATCGCTTTTCATTTAAATGCCTTCTCATATAGAAAAGCTGTTGCAATTTAGGAGGATTAAAATATGGACACTCTAAGTATTTATACCCATTGTGTAGGCGTCATTGAGATAATTGATACATCACTACCTGCTATTAAAGCCTTACGTTGGATTTTCCTAGGTACGTGCCATCGAACAGTCAACCATCGCATTACCCAAGAAGTGAAATGAGCAGAGTACCATCGATAGACATAGAGCTTGCAAATAAATGGGAGTCGTATTTTGGAAGTGAGTTGCAGATATTCTGCTCATATATTATAGATTATGCATAATATATGAATGTTTCCTGAAGCCAAAACAAGATTGAATTATGCACTATTCTTTGTTTCTTGGATGCAGTAACTCGCTAGTAGATTTGCCTGCAATTTATTGAGTTTAATTGTAAATCGTCTTTTAGCGGGTTGTCAGACTTGAACTCAGAATTATCAAGTGGAAGCAAAGTTTAAGGCATTTTCTAATAGTTGTACCCTTTTTACATACTTCAATTGTTTTGTAGGTCGAGATAGAAAGCAATATGAGGCACCTACAGAAAATCAACGATGGGGTCATTATTCAGCAATGTAAGTTTTTACTTGGTAAAAACATTTTAGTTTATGAAACTGAAAGCCCAGGCTGGCTTTTTGTGGATGCGAAGTAATATCTCACGTAGTCAAACGGTGTTCCTGCCTACAAATTATTACAAGCTTCAAACGCTTTGTTTAAGATCAGCTACCATTTGTTTTACTTGCTATCATATTTTTGGTATTGGAGGACGAGCTGAATGTCAGCGTACAGTTCGTAGCTTTTTATTGAAGTCAATGTGTCAAACTTTGTATCTTCGTTCCAAATCATTTGATTCAAACCCACTTTTCTTCCAAATCAGACAGTTTTCTTCATGTTCCCTTGCATTCCAAAATAGCCAAATAGAGTCTTTGTGCCTTTAGGTGGAAGTCATGAGTACAGTATAGATTTGACTGCAAGAAACAGTATGTCTTGCTATTCTGTACAAAGCAGTGTTTCTTGAATTGCCTCCAAGATTTGTTGAGCTCTGGCTATGTACACCTGAGCTGTATTATCTAATTTGTCCTTTAGATAACTCCTTGCACATTGGTCGTAATAGTTAAATTTAGATAGTTTCTAGGCTTAAGATGACTCTAAATAGTTCCTTTTATTTTCCATTTATAGGGAAAATTTGCGAAAATCGACACAAGGCGACTCAGTAACAAAATCTCCATTCAGCACTTCAATAAGACTGCAAAGTCATCAAGAATGGTTGAAACGAGTTCGAAAGGATCGGGTATGTTGATCCTAATGTTTTTGTTAAACTTGTGTGATGGTCCTAATGCAGTAGAGAAAGTTTTCCGATGTCGTCATCGTGAAGGGTTTATGAAACTTTCTTCAAAAAAACGTTAATTTTAACTTTCAAGATGAAATTGAATAATATACCGGGTGAGTCAGAAAAAACAATCCTCGTTTGAAAGACCACTGCTCCCTGGATATCAAAACGATAATATTGACAACTACATTATTTAATGGTTGACATGTTCAAATATAATTTAAAATTTACCTGACTAAAATCGGCCACTTCGTTCTGAAATTGGGAGGAGTTTTCTCAAGAAAGCACCTCCAAGAAACCTTCAAAAACGGCATGAAATCACGACCAAATTTTCATCATATTTCTGCCTAAATAGCAATGACTTGTACATGCTTTAGCACGTTTTATCCTTTTGGGAGGATGAAAGTGCCATCCCTGGAAACATAACAATAATATTCTCGGAGATTTTATCCTCCCAAGAAGATAACACGCGCTAAAGCATGTGCAAGTGTGCAAGTCATTGCTGTAAGGCAGAAATATTTGGAAAATGTGCTCGTGATTTTAGGCCTGTTTTGAAGGTTTCTTGAAGAGGCTTTCTCCAGAAAATCGCTCACAATTTCAAAAAGGAGAGGCCGATTTCAGTCAGATAAATTTTAAATTATATTTAAACATGTCGACCATTACATAATGTATTTGTTGATATTATCGTTTTTATATCCAGGGGGCAGTGGCCTTTCAAACGGGGATTGTTTTTTCTGACTCACCCGGTAGCTAGACGTATTTTTTATAAAAAGCTCAACTCTCAGATCGCTAAGACCTTGAGAAACTTAAGTACTGGGACAAATGTATTTAAGAAACTATGTCATTTTGGAAATTCATAGAATCTTGTCACTTTATTTTCGCTTATTTCTTGTTTTGTATTACTCAGAAGGTATTTGAGTAATGTCTAGATATTGGAAAGGCTTCGTAAAACTTCATTGTGAAATGTTCACGAGGGCACAGAGGATGTAAACTTCAAGGATGTTAGAAAACTCCTAAGAAACTTTGAGTACTCAAATAATTAGAAATTTAAGAAACTTTCAGTACTGGGTCAAATTTTTCGTTTCTTATGAAAAGAAACTGAATTGATAAAGTTGCCCAAGAGCTGCAATGTTGATGCGAATCTACGCAATTATTGTTTGTTCCACATTTGTTACAGCTTTTGGCACAGTTCACCTGAAAAGAGGCATCAATATTCTAGCCACTCAGCTATTCTTTTCAAGATTTTGAGATTGATAACATAATTTTTGCCGGTGTAAATTTCTAAGGGCAGTAAAGTATTCAAATGATTCTTCGAACAAGTTTTTTACCAAAGAGTGATGGCAGAAGATTTTCCATCGTTCAGTTCCAAGATAACTGACGTGAGTTCCTTCTTTAAGAATGGTTCACCCCACCTGGCATCTGAAAGCCATTCAGTTTATCAATTAAATTGAAATAGAGATTCATCATGAATCATTCAACTCAGATTCCTGACGAGGTTGATTAAATAGATATTTTCAAATTTCCAAATCAAATCCTACTATTGATGATGATATATCATCTCTTATAATACAACATAGGCATTCATCGGGTCAGCGCATGCAAGCTTGTGTTTACATCAGTTGGGGGTCGAGAAGCGAATTATGTAGGTTACCATAAATTCACAGCGTAGACTCATTAGTATTGAAATTAATATCCAATACTGGTGGACTGGTGCTTTAAAGTATGGATGCAAGAATGCCAGCTTGTGAAATATATGTTAGATTGAGCTAGTCAGGAATTTGAAATAAGCGACTTAGGATGAATATGTTCTTTAATTTAGGAAGATTATCTCCTGTGCTATTGGTTTCACTTTTATCTTTGACGCAAAGATCAATGTTTAAAGAACTTGTTGAATTTTTATGACGTGCCAAATTTCCTCGACGCATTTGCGAATATTGCATGAGATGTGTGCTCGTATTTTAACATAATTTGTTTCTCGTAGTTGTTGGAAGCAATATCTGCGGTTAGATTTTATTTCAATGAAATCAAAAACTGATTCATGATATCTTGCCTCTGGAAGACCGGTGGAATGTTCAGACCGATGAGAGATTTTATCATATTTGTAAAGGCTATAATGAAACTGTAAAAGAGGCTGATCTGCCTGACTACGAAATAACGATTATACCCTATAGCATTAGATAATGCATACATGTACGAATTTTATAACTTTCTTGTCTCAAATGGTTCTTTGGGCATCTGGAAAAGTGTTTCCCTGGAATGAAAATCGAGTCTGAGCTGCCTATTCCTAACTAGGCATGAACATCTTTCCTTACTGTTTATGTACCGGGTGATTAAGGTAAAAACAATCCCCTTTGGAATGGATACTGTTGCCTGGATATCAAAACAATAATGTTTGCGCATGTCTTGTTTAATAGTGGACATTTTTAATTAGACTTTGAAATTTAGCTGACTGACATCGTTCTGGTTTTATGAGTGATTTTCTAACCTTAAAAGCGGCTTAAATTACCGACCAAATCAAATTTTTCTGATATTTCTGCATTACAGGAATGACTTCAACACGGCTTACCACAAGCTATTCTCTTGGGAGAAATTATTCCAGGGGATTTCATTCTCCCAAAATGATAACACATGCTAACACATATGTAATTGTCATTGACGAAATTTGATCATGATTTTCAGCTGTTTGTTTGAAGAGGTTTTTTCCAGAAAATCTTTCATAATTTCAGAATGGGGTGACCGATTTCAGTCAGGTAAATTTTTAAATCTAATTGAACACGTCTGCTGTTAAAGAGGGTATTTGTCAACATTATTGCTTTGATATCCAGGGAGCAGTAGCCTTTCAAAGAGGGATTATTGTTTTTTATGACTCACCCGGTAGATCTATTGCTTATCAAAACTGACGCCACACATTTGAAGCCTTTCATGGGTTTTTCATCCACTTAGTTTCCTTGATCCTAATTTTGTCAATTTTTGACAGCATTGCTTTGATCTAAAGTTGGCGCTACCTTAGGTACAAAATCGATAAACAGCCCTTCGATTTCCTTTCATTTCCGATTCGTTTTGCTTATCTTGGTTCGTCTCTTGAGAGCATGGAAATGTAATTCTGCAAACAAAGCTTGTTAATTCTGACAGTCCATGGGGATTTTGAACTTGGAGGAATCATCAAGAAGATCAGAGACGGGTTAAACCCCACCACATTCAATTTCCTGTTAATTAATTGCTACTTTCTATCCATTGTTAATTGATTTGATTTTACTTTTCAGAGAGACTTAAAATGACCTTGGGAAGATTTGATGTCTCCTGGTAAATAGCTCCTTTCTTATCGCTCGCTTTTACATGGAAAACTTCAATCTGATTGGTCGCTATGCAGAAGGAAGAAAGTGAGACTTGTTTGTTGTGGCCTGTTGTGAGTACAATGTTATGTAGTAAGAAATGATCGCTATCTCAGACGCTTCTAATCGACTTTCCTGAAGGCAGGCAAAGCCCGCATGACGCAATAGACGATTACGGAAAAGATGGTGTCGGGGGGCATTTGACCAAGATGCATTGCGTTCTATAGTGGAATCAACAGTGATCCTATAGAGATTCGATCATTAAACGCAATGCATCTTGGTCAAATGCCCCCCGACACCATCTTTTCTGTAATCGTCTATTACGACGTCAAACATGACCCAAAAACAAGGTTCCCTTGACTGCAACTTTAATGAACAATACTTTATCTTAAAAACTTGGTGCACAACATATTTGCGCGAATATATGTGACAAATTAAATGTTAGCCATATCGATCTTTTATTTGGTCAAGCAACCCCAATGACACACCGATTTCGCCTTGTAACATTTAGTCACGCTGTTAACTGATCCCCATAATTTTGTCATGTTTGACTGTAGCTATCTAGACAATGACAAATAGTTCTACGTGTAACAATTTGTGTTTTGGTATATTTTGTAACGATTGTACATACGTCAGTTTTGTACAGAGAGCAACCTGGAATTAAATTCTTAAGTTGTGATTTAAAAGATTCAATCTTTTTATTTTTGACCTGAGTAAAGATTTGATTTATTTTTATTTCTTACCTGTAGCATAGTATCTGATGTTCTAAATATGGTATTTGGATAGTGCCTAAATCGGGTAACAGCATCAGAGCTTTTAAGTCAACGTGGATAAGATGCTTTTTCCAAAAACGATATTTGTCTAAACCTTTTATGTTCTTAGAAATTGATGCATTAGCTCAAAACTCGTCCTCACTCGAAATAACTCAACCAGTCAACTTTTCGAACGCTTTCAGTTCCCACTTTAATTCCCAAGCAGTTACATTGCTGATGAGATATCGATAAAAGAGTTTAATTTGGAACAAAGACAACCAAATAACTTCCAAAAAGCTACCAAAATGACGAAAAGATCTTTTGTTCAACCCAAAACTGCTTTCCTTTGGGTTTATTCTGACTTAAGTTTTTAGAGAGAACTAGGTGCGCCTAGAGCCCCATTTGCATTTGTTCGCAAGCTCTCGATGGGTTTAACGCTGTGGAAACAGGCAAATTAATTTCTTTGAAAGCGACCAGCGACTATGAGACAGTGTCGCTGAAGTCCAAGTTCCAAAGCCCACCCAGTCGAACCAATTTTTGGGCATAGTACTTTATCTGAGAATAGACTCATGCATTGTAAATTTTAAACCATTTCTCAAAGTCAAGCTAAAACTTCATTCAGGCAATAGCCTGCGTGCAGCCTCGACACTCTGAGGCTGCACGAAGGCTATCAGGCAATGGAGTTCGTAATTTTCGAATCGATTTCATACGTTTTGCAGTACGATTTTTCAAACAGTGGATACATTTTTTGACACGCTCGATGATAGTATGAAATCAGTAGGTTTTGATTTGATTTGCAGAGGCTTCGTTAGCCTGCGTCACAGACCATAACGAGGGGGAGTTATGGTCTGTGTGATGGACTCATTTCTGTTGTCCCAGTTTCACAGAGATCTTGTGACTTCTGTTATTCAAATAATGATATTGGCTTGTCTAGCTCTTTGTTTGTTTAATTATGCTGAAGTCGTTGGGACAACAAAAGTGAGTCCATCACGCAGACCATAACTCCCTCTGGTTATGGTCTGTGACGCAGGCTAGGCTTCGTAAGCTCAAGTCGCAAGCCCAAGACCTCGCGTAGCCCAGAGATTAAAATTCTTTGAAAAGCACCCCGAAAAGCACCTCTCATTTCAAGCCTGTTCGGGGAATAAAAAGGTCTGTTGTTTTATTTCAACCATGGTTTCAAAGCTGTGATAAATGCAACCTGAGCAAAATTCGTTTTTCTCTGTTTGCGTCTTTCGTTTGATTTAATGGCTTGAAAGGAACTTCAGGTACTTCATTATAAGATTTCATGTGCAATCTTTGATATCTTGATTATTTTCAGAATTATAGCGTTTTTCTTTTTATTAAAAGAATTAGTGGAAAGCTTTGAAAAAGATTAAAATCGTTGTAATCCTAAATTAATCGAGGAAAAATGGTGCAATCTTAAAGAAACCCATAGTTTATGAAGGTCTATAATATGGCGGTAAGCAGAAATTTGTAGCTTTTCTGGTTCACGATTTAGCAATTTGATGACGTCACAACCGGAAAACTGTTTGAAACATAGAACACGCTGTAATTCTGAAAATGATAAGGTTATCAAAGATTGCCAAAGACGACTAATAACGAAGTACCTGAAGTTCCTTTCAAGCCCTTAAATCAAACGAAAGATGCATCAACCAATCGTGCAATGTTTTTTAAAGATTTGATTCCTATGCTCTGTTTGCCGATTCGCATCCCTAACAAGCCCTTCAAGTTTACTTTACTAAATCCAAGTTACTCAAACGCATTTATATGTCAGATCAATATTTCCTTACTAAGGTTTATTTACTTTGTTTTATTGAATTTCAATCTTCTTGTTACCTGGAAATCACTAAATAACATCAAAGCATATTTGAAGAGTTAACCAAAGTCTAAAAGCGGAAACAGATGGAAGGAAAAAAGAAATCTTCGGGCCTACTTCCAGCGACGGAGCCAGCATTTGAGAAGTGAGGGGGTCTGGGGTGTAGCCCCAAGAAACTTTTACTTGACCACGCCCTTCAAACTCTCGGAAAACGTAGGCAACGCCCATTTACCTAAATTTACAATTGATTTCTAGTGAGAATATTTATTTGATCGTTTCATTACTTCCACTAGTTGTTGGTCCCATCATTCTATTTACTATGGTCCCATTTAGCTGAATTCTCCTTACTTAACACGTGACCTTCCTCTTAGCTATCCTTGCCCTGGAGCACTTCTAAATCAAACAGACCGACGAAAAAATCTCTCTTCGTCAGTCTGTATCTACAAAACAATTCTTTTTTAGGGATTTTTATTGGAAGTGTCCGAGACATTTTGCGGCCCCCCTTCCCCTGATAGAAGAGAGTGTTTTATCAAACTTATAGCAAAGAGATGGGAACTAGCGAATGTAGCTGTTTTATGACTTCATGTCCAAACGAATTAACTTGAAGCTGAGGTTGTTTACAGACAAATATTGTATTTCCAAATCCCCCCAACTAGAAGCTAAACGTGTGTGGCACACCTCTTTGGTTTTTATTACGAACCAACCTTCGCAAAAAGGGAACCTGTGGCGCTAGGATTTGGCGAACATGGACAGTTACTTCATCTAAATAAGTTAGGAAATTTTAAACCTTTCATTTTAGTTTTAAAGTTACTAAGGAGGTTAGCCCTTGTGTGTTTATATTGCATATTCAAACATGTTCTGCTATATAGCTATCATTTTAACGGACATGTTCTGAAAGAGGCTCATTCCCTGTTCTGCACCAGGCATTAGCTCTCCAAAGGAAAAGTACATCCTTAAAAATAAATGATACCGAGCACAAGAAACAAGAAACCGATCCCTGCCTCACTACATCCACTCCAAGAAAGCGATGATTTCTCCATCAAAAATGTTTGCATTTGGTAAATATTATTGTCTATTTAGGGGTGGGTTGATGAAAATAATTCGTTCGTTTGTGGAAATAATTCGTTCGTTTGTGTTTACTACAAACCAAGCTTGGGCTTGTCGCTAAGTCTTTATACGCAAAAGCGGGGGCCCGTTATTGTCCGATTCTAAACATTCAACAACCAGCATGTGATAAAGTATAGCCTGCGTCACAGACCATAACCAGAGTGACCAGAGGGAGCTCTTAGATGTCATGTTGTTCAGGGTGTTTCTTTTGCAAGCAAAGGAATTCGAAATGAAACACCCTCTACTATAACCGTTGGAAGAATTTGCGAAATTGCGGATGGTGCAAAGTCTGTCTCATTTTAGCTGTCAGGTGGGATTTGCGATAACGCAAAATTATTCATGGAAAATTCTTTGTTTTATTCGCAGATATTTTCGCCTGACATCTGATTTGAGGCAGAGTTTAGGTACAGCGCTTGCAGCACAGTCAAGATGTGCCAAAAAAACTATGGCACAGCTGCTTGTGACAAAGGATTGTTTGCGCCCTTTTCTATTGATCATGCAAAATGCTTAATGTGGTCTCTGATTGGCTAATTTGAAGCNAGGAATTCGAAATGAAACACCCTCTGCTATAACCGTTGGAAGAATTTGCGAAATTGCGGATGGTGCAAAGTCTGTCTCATTTTAGCTGTCAGGTGGGATTTGCGATAACGCAAAATTATTCATGGAAAACTCTTTGTTTTATTCGCAGATATTTTCGCCTGACATCTGATTTGAGGCAGAGTTTAGGTACAGCGCTTGCAGCACAGTCAAGATGTGCGAAAAAAACTATGGCACAGCTGCTTGTGACAAAGGATTGTTTGCGCCCTTTTCTATTGATCATGCAAAATGCTTAATGTGGTCTCTGATTGGCTAATTTGAAGCAAGCGCTCTGGTTGTTTTCAATATTTTTTAGTTTCTCTGTCCAACCGTAGGCATTTTGAGCTACACAAGGGGTACCCTAATTTTCTCTATCCTGGATGTTAAGCTCGGATATTACAATTTCTTCTAAGCTTTCTCTAATCAGGCGACTATTTTTCCATCAAAAATATTTAGATCAGCCAATTTTAAGACCATAAAAGTCTCTTAAAATTTGGTCCCTTGAGGACATTGTTGTACTAAAACCTCCAAGCAATTCTTGGTAATCTTCTATTGGTAACGAAGTTAAGAACTGGCTTGGAAAGCGGACGAAACCAGTTAGAACATTACTGTAAGTTTATCTTCATAAGACATTTCATATTGTGAACAGCGAATATCACTTCCTAGAAATCTCGTACAACTTTCATGGAAATCCTTTTGTTTTCACAAGAAATCCCTGAAATTCTCCAGAAATCCTTTTGTTCTCCTGCAAATCCGTACGCTTTTTGAGGGAGTGAGACAACCCCTCGGTGAACAGTGTCTGGTGAACAGCTTTTTGCATGCTTTGTCGCTGTTTCACTTGTCATATTAGATTCTGGTACCCAGGGTATACTTTTCAAAGCAATGTTCCAGTTGTTAGTTACGTTCCAGTATGACCTCTGACCCCGATCTTGTAGCTAATTACTACTCCTGCAGCTACAGTATGACATGGAAGGGTGTATTACCTCAGACTTTCAAAATATCGTGCTGCGAGGTACACAACCTCGTTTATCCTTTTGCTTATTGTGGAGACCACGCTTATCTCTTTTAAATCGCAAACTCATTCACTCGAGAATAATCAAAATTACTGCTAAGTTTCAATGAAGCAGTGAATATTTCTGTAAATATAATTACGAAAAGGAAAGCGTCGATTGAAGATTAAAATAGATAGCTTTAATATCATAAACTGCCTCACATTGCTTGAATGCATTTGCGTCTGTATTTACTTGTAAAGTTGCTGAGACAAGAAATTTGCTAGAGAATTGATTTGTGCAATGAGAGAAGACGGGAGCTAGACTTGCAGTTTATCTTCCAGTGTATGTCAGATCTGTTGACTACGAATAGCTACATATTGACTTCAGGAAATCGTGACTGCTGTTTTCATAAATCGTGAAAGACGTTCTAGAGCTACACGACTTCTCCAAAGATTGAAGTTTGGCTGTTCTTGAAAGAAAAACAAAAAGACTTGCAGTGTTCGTCCATGTCAGATCCTGCTAGTGCAGTAAACTGCACACTTTTGCTTGATTCGGGAAATCGTGCTGATATTTTCATACAGACGTTCTAGAGCTACACGACTTCTCCAAAGATTGAAGTTTGGCTGTTCTTGAAAGAAGGAAAACAAAAACGTGCAGCTTATGTTCGACTATCTACCAGACCCTGCGATATTGGATTTTGGAAACATTGGCTGTTGTTTGCATGAATAGAATTGTTGTATACAGTGTTTCCTACGACTTCTCTAAGGTTGGAAGTTTGAACGCCTTGAACGAAGGAAGATCAAACTTATTGCAGTTTTGTTGCCGAGTTTCTACTAGATCCATGCTAGTGCAAGAAATCGTTTAAACCTTGGCTGATTTGTCCATATATCGTCGTACATGTTCTACCTGAAAATTGGTCTTTTCTTGAAAGGACGGAGCTGGAAATTATTGCTGTCTAATACACTACACATTGAATACTGGAATTCGTTTCTCAGCTGATATTTTCATAAATTGATATGTAAATTTTCAAAGATTGGAAATGCTTCTCCAAAGATCGATGTTTTCAGTGGGGATAAAGTTTCAGTAATTAATTGCGTAGCGAGAGACATGAATGGTTTGAATGTGAACCAAGTTGGTGAAAAGACATTAGAAACAATGAACGGAATTCATTCACAGTTGAAAGTTTCTCAGAAGAAATTAAAGAATCATGTTCTGGAGGATTTCGATATTTCTACAGTTATAGGTAAGAATTTGCTGTTATCATATTTTGTTTAACTAACCATTTTGTGAACCTGCAGAAGAAGTGGTGCATACAATATCAGCATATAACGGCAGTTAGGGCAAATATTGGCTATCTTTTTCTGTATATAAAAGATAGGTTCACTTGACAACAATGTTTATAGGTCCTTCAAGGAAAGATTTAAATTTTCTAACCTCGCTTTGTTGAATTGAAGAGCATACTGTAGATCTGGAAGCATACCATACTCACTAACGGTGAACTATAACCACTCTAATCATATTAGAAAGGGAAGTCCAATTCTGAATGTTTCTTTCGTTCCAATACTTTCTGTTGCAAATTTGAAACAAGTTTTTTTCCAAGTTTTCGTTCGCGAGAGCTGAAAGTATGTTTGCACGAGATGTTCCCTGAACCGTCGTCTCACTCTGCCCCCTCTCTGCTTTGTACCAGGCTTGACGTTGCATTAAAATCCCGTCTTCAAGGAAGTCTTATTGGATGTGCAACAAAATATTCATTAATTTTAACTTGGCAGTACATAAATTCTACCTTAAAATTTTGCGCTAGTTTTGTTCAAAATGAAAATCACCAAAAAAGGAAGACTTGCCATGATTAACATATCTTTGGGAATATAGCACGCCTGCATGCCCTGTTTTGCATTCAGGCTTTGATATTTTGCATATTTCAATGTTTGGCTAATCTCAAAGTAAGAGGATCAACTCTTGGTATATGTTTGAGAAAGATCCAATGGTTGGCCTCAAAAAAAGTTGTCAACGCATGGTACATCAGAATGAACGATTCATGTCTCCTGTATCTTTTTCGGTTAAATGGTGACAGCGATTGGAGACATTGTGAAGTGATACTGGTAAAGTTTAATTATTATGAGGGCAAATAATCGACTTATATAGATTTACACATTGGGTTTTAATTACAAGTTTTATGGAAACAATCTTGAGAGACTGCCATCTGGACCTCAGCGATCGAGAATGGATCGAGCTCGATAAATTTCCGCTATGAAGGTTAGCTTTTGCCCTCCTAGTCAGCATAGGCAACGGTCTTGGTTTGCTTAGAAATTGACACGTTTCTATGAACTTGACCAATCAAATTGCGTAAAAACCACAACAAAAGCAAATTTCAGCCAATTTTGCCATTCTCGCCAACCTTTGAAATGCCAATTTCTGTAGCTGGAAAAGTCAGATTTTCAAAATATTTTACTAGATTTGTATTTTAGGCGAACAACGTCTAGTAAAATATTTTAAAATTTAAATTTTCCTGCCGCAAATTTGGTATTGCAAAGGTTGGTTAGACGGGGAAAATGTGCCTGAAGTTGCTTTTGTTGTGGTTTCTACGCAACATGATTGGTTCAAAATGTGTCTAAATTGTAAGCCAATCATAGTGCCCATACTTCCTATAGTACATTTCGACAAGTTTAGAAATGGTTTGTCTCCGTAGGCCCTGTCAAGTCGTTATGGCTTCTTTCGCGAAATTTGTTTGTTAAAATGTAGACACGACTCTAATCTTTTCGATAAGATAACTAACGATGACGTCATAACTTGTCAGTTGTGATTTAGTTTAAGTCAATTAAGTGGGCGAAAATGCGAGCGCATCTTTGTGTACCTCTGGTTTTAAGTAAGCCACAGCATTGCATAGCATTTCAGATCAGAGACGATTGGTGGACGATTAGTCCCACTTAATTATTTCGATAAATCACGAGATAGTTTTTGTGTTGATAAATTATTTTATCAGAAAAACCCAAAGTTTAATCCATTTGTCATACAGATGGTCTAATGATAAAGTGTTTTGCTGCAAATTCGCTTGCGTTTTCAACTATTATGTTCTCGAATGCAACACAGATACGAATTGAGACACAGACGGATGTTAACCGCGATGAAATACTGCATGAAAAGATTTCTAATGNCTTCCTACGCCTTTATAAGGTTGGAAGTTTGAACGCCTTGAAGGAAGGAAGATCAAACTTATTGCAGTTTTGTTGCCGAGTTTCTACTAGATCCATCATGCTAGTGCAAGAAATCGTTTAAACCTTGGCTGATTTTTCCATATATCGTCGTACATGTTCTACCTGAAAATTGGTCTTTTCTTGAAAGGACGGAGCTGGAAATTATTGCTGTCTAATAAACTACACATTGAATACTGGAATTCGTTTCTCAGCTGATATTTTCATAAATTGATATGTAAATTTTCATAGATTGGAAATGCTTCTCCAAAGATCGATGTTTTCAGTCGGGATAAAGTTTCTGTAATTAATTGCGTAGCGAGAGACATGAATGGTTTGAATGCGAACCAAGTTGGTGAAAAGACATTAGAAACAATGAACGGAATTCATTCACAGTTGAAAGTTTCTCAGAAGAAATTAAAGAATCATGTTCTGGAGGATTTCGATATTTCTACAGTTATAGGTAAGAATTTACTGTTATTATATTTTGTTTAACTAACCATTTTCTGAACCTGCCGAAGAAGAGGTGCATACAGTATCAGCAATACGGCAGTTGGGGCAAATATTGGCGGCTGTTGGGGCAAATATTGGCTATCTTTTTCTGTATATAAAAGATAGGTTCACTTGACAACAATGTTTATTGTGTGCCATAGGCATAGGTCCTCCAAGGAAAGATTTAAATTTTCTAACCTCACTTTGTTGAAGAGCATACTGTAGATCTGGAAGCATACCATACTCACTAACGGTGAACTATAACCACTCTAATCATATTAGAAAGGGAAGTCCAATTCTGAATGTTTCTTTCGTTCCAATACTTTCTGTTGCAAATTTGAAACAAGTTTTTTTCCAAGTTTTCGTTCACGAGAGCTGAAAGTATGATTGCACGAGATGTTCCCTGAACCGTCGTCTCACTCACTTAAAATGCCCCCACTCTGCTTTGTACCAGGCTGTGTACTGAGGTTGCATTATAAATCCCGTTTTCAAATATGTATTATTGGATGTGCAACCAAATATTTATTAATTTTAGCTTGGCAGTACATAAATTCTACCGTCAAATTTTGCGCTAGTTTTGTTCAAAATGAAAATCACCAAAAAAGGAGGACTTTGCCATGATTAAAATATCTTAGGGACTATAGCAAGCCTGCACGCCCTGTTTTGCATTCAGGCTTTGATATTTTGCATATTTCAATGATCTCAAAGTAAGAGGATCAACTCTTGGTATATGTTTAAGAAAGATCCAATGGTTGGCCTAAAAAAAGTTGTCAACGCATGGTACATCGGACTAAAAGATTCATGTCTCCTATATCTTTTTCGATTACATGGCGACAGCAATTGGAGACATTGTGAAGTGATACTGGTAAAGTTGAATTATTTTGAGGGCAAATAATCGACTTATATAGATTTACACATTGGGTTTAATTACAAGTTTTATGGAAACAATCTGGAGAGACTGCCATCTGGACCTCAGCGATCGGGAATGGATCGAGCTCGATAAATTTCCGCTATAAAGGTTAGCTTTTGTCCTCCTAGTCCGCATAGGCAACGGTCTTGGTTTGCTAGAAATGGAACGGTCTTGGTTTGCTAGAAATGGACACGTTTCTGTAAACTTGACCAATCAAATTGCGTAAAAACCACAACAAAAGCAAATTTCAGCCAATTTTGCCATTCTCGCCAACCTTTGAAATGCCAATTTCTGCAGCA
This sequence comes from Aurelia aurita, assembly GCA_004194415.1. Classification (NCBI taxonomy): domain Eukaryota; kingdom Metazoa; phylum Cnidaria; class Scyphozoa; order Semaeostomeae; family Ulmaridae; genus Aurelia; species Aurelia aurita. The sequence goes on along the minus strand of REGM01000006.1, from coordinate 349,345 downwards.
GGAAAAGTCTTTGTATTTTACGTGAACAACATCTAGTAGAATATTTTGAAAATCTAAATTTTCCTGCCGCAAAATTGGTATTGCAAAGGATGGTTAGACGGGGAAAATGTGCCTGAAATTGCATTTGTTGTGGTTTCTACGCAATATGATTGGCTCAAAATGTGTCTAAATTGTAATCCAATGGGGATGTAGTGCCCATGCTTCCTATAGTACCTCTCCACAATTTTAGAAATGGTTTGTTTCCGTAGGCCCTGTCAAGTCGTTATGTCATCTTTCGTGAAATTTGTTTGTTAAAATGTAGACACGACTCTAATCTTTTCGAAAAGATAACTAACGATGACGTCATAACTTGTCAGTTGTGATTTAGGCTAAGTCAATTAAGTGGGCGAAAATGCAAGCGCATCTTTGTGTACCTCTGGTTTTAAGTAAGCCACAGCATTACATAGCATTTCAGATCAGAGACGATTGGTGGACGATTAGTCCCACTTAATTATTTCGATAAATCACGAGATAGTTTTTGTGTTGATAAATTATTTTATCAGAAAAACCCAAAGTTTAATCCATTTGTCACATAGATGGTCTAATGATAAAGTGTTTTGCTGCAAATTCGCTTTCGTTTTCAACTATTATGTTCTCGAATGCAACATAGATACGAATTGAGACGCAGACGGATGTTAACCGCGATGAAATACTGCATGAAAGGATTTTTAATGCTTCAGTTTGTATTAAAAGTTTGTAACCGCTACGTTTGTACATAATTGGTTTGTGTGACCACGGAAAAATCATGCACCTTTTTTGTGCATGAAAAACTGCAGTATATTCTTACTTTGATAGTATGGCTTTTCCTTCGTTCTTACCTGCTCTTGACTTTGCCTAAACTCCACCATAGCTAAAATCCAATTCAAATTAGCGAAGGCGGTTAATTTTTGTTACCAGATGAAAATGGCCTTGGTGTGACGGACCTCAGGTAGTTTGAAACAGGAGGTTGAATCTAATTCGAAGGGCTTTCAAAATTGATTTGCAAATTTATATATTTATGGTTTTCACTCAAAAACCTACTATCTATCTTAGCATAGCCTGCGCGCAGACTTACTTTAGTTACGCAGGCTATATTAACATAAATGTTGCTCGTTCCGGACCCTTCAAAGTCAATCAAATAGGTTCGTTTCGCCGTACATTGTTGCGTATCAGTTCTCTTTCATAACCATTTGTCAGATATGTTTATCTGACACTGGTCACAGTAAGTTGTCAGACGAGATCAGAAAGAGAAAAAATTACATTAAAGTGCCCTTTTTGAAAGAGTTTATTTGTTTGAGATAAGATCACGGGGGGGGGGGTTCTTCCATAGTAAAGGTACCTGGGGATGTGCCGCGCTCAAGGGTATACTTTTGCGGACTTCTAGTCTAGCCAAGGGTATGCTTTTTGGCAATTTTAGTCTAGGCCAGTCTATGCAAGGGTATAATTTTTGGCAATTTTCGTCCAGGAAAGGCCAAATTTTCTTAATTTGTGTCTAGGAACCCTAAATTTTGGCGATTTTGGTCTAGAGAAGGCGAAATTTTGGTGATTTGTGCCTAGAAAACGTCAAATTATGGCACTTTTGGTCTAGAAATTAGTCTAGCCAAGGGTATCATTTTCACAAGAATTGGTCTAGCCAACGATACCATTTTGTTTCAAACTGATTTCAGATACTAGTAAATAGATATATTTTCAGTTGCTTTTACGACAAATTTTGGTTGAAACTTGTGCAGTGAGCTGTGCCATATGAAAATGTGCAGGTAGAAAATGTGCGGTTACAAGACCAGATCTTCAAATTAATTGCTACAAGAGACAGTCGTGTAAATCCTTGTGCAAAATATCAAATTAGACCAAAGTCGCAGTTTCCACAAGCCAATTTGGCTTTGGCGACGCCCATCCCTACGCAGTGACGTTCTCTTTTCAAATTATGTTCTGCAAAGTAAAGTTGATTGCAGATTTAAAGATCAGGAGTCAATCTTGCTGCAAATCCCATTGGATTTTGGTTAATAAGCCCTTCATAATAGTGGCAAATAGAAAACAGTCCTAAACACAACAATCGATTGCTCTGTCGCATTGATACATGCTACGATTGCAGAAACAGAATCCCAGACCAGAGCCAGACGTGTCTTGGGTTTGGGTCTCGGTCGATACATGATATCTACATCAACTTCTCTGCAATGATTTTGAAGAAAACTGTTTGAGAATCTGAGGTTAATTTAAGGCTCAGATCTGGAGGAGGAGCTTGTTTTTTCTCACAAGTTAACATCGGCGTAAAGGTAGTCTATTGTGTGAATACGAAAAACACGAGCTACTGTTATTGACTTATTACCTGGATTCCCTTGTTGCCCTCTGCTCTTTGACTTGATGATGTCGGTTTGGTCGACAGCAAGGTTTACCGCAGGGATGCAAGGGACTTAGGTAATCAGTCAACTACTGTTATCTCTAAAATTCGGAATTTCGTGGGGACGAAGAGTGTTTATAGTATTGACAAAACCTTTGCTTCATAGATTAGAAAGATTATTAGTACTGTGAAACTCTGGAGCAGATATGCCCCTGGTGCCCCTTAGTAATCAGTTAAAGTGGTCCATTTATTCAGTAGCCTTTGGCCTTGTTGCCAAGTCTCCTTTGGTTTAAAATGCAGTTTTATTTTGACTCATACGTGCAAACAGAGATGCAAAAACCTCACAAACTTACAAACCTGGTTTGGAGGAAGGTTTAAGCAAAAAATTGAGGAAGGTTATGTAAAAATATGAGAATTCTAAGTTAAAGTGAAGGGTGTGTCCTCAAAATTTTCCTTGGGGCTTTGCTCCCAGACCCCCTCCTTTCAATACCCCCAGTTCATGTACCCTGGCCACACCACTTTACGATTCACTCATATTGTTCAAAAATATCATTCAAAAATTGTTTAGGTTAATTTTTTAGTGGGAGTGCAAACCATTACTTGAATTTCTCTTTCTAAATTTTGGGCCCTAGTTTTCAAGCCACGTAACGGTCCTGGTATATCATGGGAAGATCAATCATTACCTTTCTTGATATAAAAGCTCTTATTTTCCTTATTTCGACCAAACTATAAAATGAGGAAGGTTGAGACGTTAAAATCCAGTTTTGGAGGCCGGTTGAGGACTTTTTGCAACTCTGCGTGCAAACGAACCAAGCTGCAAAGGCAACGCTTGTGCGCAAAAAGAGACGAGTAGACTAGTTACACACGCCTAAAGTAGAGGAATAGATGTGATCTAAAGATCTACCATGACGATTTTAAAAATCAAGTCAAGAAGCAGAGCTGTAGCCCGTCTGATTCTTAGTTTTTTAAGTCTGTAAGTCAAGTGCTAAATCTTCTTGGCTACTGGACTTGGAATAGGCCTTTCTGTACTTACTACACGAGTCCTTTCTACGTGCAGGTTTTCTGCAAGATACATTTAGATACTGGATTCGAGGTAAATATTTTTCGATTTTTCAGGATCTGGAACGTTCGCCAGAGTATTCCTTGCACAAGATGTAAAAGATGGTGAATATTATGCATTGAAAGTGATGAAAATCAAAAATATGATCAAATTGAATCAAGTACAACACGTGAATAATGAAAGAAGAATCATGATGGAATGTGATTGCCCTTTTATAGCTAAATGGTGAGTGATGCTTACTCCTTGATGCATGATTTTTTGATTTATCGATTGATTTGATTGCATGATTTGTTCATTGATTGGTTGATTGACTGATTCATTGTTTGATTGATCGATTGATTCGTCGATTAATCGACTGATTAAGTGTATTCAATTACTTTCAAACCTATGTTTAAGGGCCTTTAAGTTCTGAAAAACATAATTATGTAAACACACTTAACACTAATTTTTCTCTCATAATTTTCGCTGCCGTCTGGCAGCCTCCTCAGTGAGAATTTTCACTGAAGATGCAGTTGAAGGGCAGTGAAATTCTGAGAAAGAAACAATTAAAGTGTATGTGTTTGATAAGTATGCTTTCTTAAACTTAAAGATAGGAATGAAACTACCTAAATACAATTTGGCACGCAACACACGGAATCTCATCAAATCATTGGCTCAAAAGACCAGTGACGGAAAGCATGATTGACTGATTAACTTATAGATTGATTTGGTTGATTACATTAGTGGCTGATTAATCTAGTTGGTTGACTGATTGATTTATTTAGTGATTGATTGATTGCCTGATTAGGAAGCAATGCTAATTCGAATAGGAGGCGTTTCGAACGTACGTCCAAAGTTAAACATCCGTCATACGTCAAGCAGAAGTTTAGTTCAGTCCCACATGACACAAATTATGCTGAGATTTGCAGATTTCGACTTGCAGAAACTATTAAGAACATTTTATTGCTTCAAATATGCTTAGAGTTGATCTTTGAAGTTATAAGGTTGAAATTAGGTGAAAATTTCTAATGAATAATATGTGAACTTCTGACCAGCTTGAAAAGTTGAAACCACCGTTCCTCCCCCTGTCGCTGATATTCAGATTCTTGATTCATTTTCCATCTTCAAATCTGTCGTTGATCCAGATAAACCTCATAAATTAATCCATAATTTCGTCTCAATTTTTTTCATTAAAATCAATTTGATAAATCCCTTCACAAGACGAAATGACCTCGTGGAAGCTCAAGGTTATTTTCATGGAAATATGTTTTATTAGCTAGCCACTCCCTTCATCTTGTTAACGGCCGCAATAAAGAACTTGTTTTTGACTGGCTGTACAGCTAGACTGTTCCTAGAGAGACTAAATTAGAGAGAACAAACCTTGACAATCCGTTTAGAGTTATCCCCTCAATATTTTGAAATTTTGAAAGCATTTGTGGTGGTCTTTACCCAAAAATTCATTTTCATCCATCTGGCAGACTTATTACATTCCCTCAGCTGTCAATAGGTCAACCCCGCAAATGACATGATTTGCTGGCATGGGAACAAAGTTAGAGGAAAATGGCACTGCAAAGAATTAGAAAACTGGCCAACTGGCCTAAATGCATTCGATGATTGACCGGAAATTTTCCAGATTTCTCTCGTTTATCATTGTAACACCTTATTTGCTAATTTCAACTGCATCAAGCAAAAACTATCTTTTTGTGATTTAGACCATGGGTGGTTAGACACTGCGTGTGTGCTTTTATAGAAGAGCGCCGCAACTAATATGCTCCTGCGGGGGAAATTTATAGTTCTGCGGAGGCGGTAGTGAACAGAACTTTCAACATGGCGGCTGACGCAAGGATAGAAACAAAATCACAACTATGAAGTACAACTGCGGTGTCTAACTACCCATGTTTAGACCACGGATTCTAAATGCTCATTTTGTCGTTACTCCGCTGTTAAGTCCAGTCGCCCTTTTTAGCCAAGTCAAAATTGAGTCCTGTTGCCTGACAAATATTTTTAGTTCTTGTGACAAGCAAAAAATGTTTTTGAACTTCTTCAAAAACATTACCTAACAAATTCTACTTGTTGCGCAATGTCATGGGAAAACATTACTTGGCAAGCAAATCTCCGATGTTTGGCAAGCAATGTTTGCTCATTTCCGATTGCAAGATCAACAACATCAAGAACAATAACAACATCAAGAACAACAACAACATCAAGAACAACAAATAACATCAAGAACAACAGCAACATCAGCTCGCGTTCTTTCTCCAGCATAAACAATCCAACAAGTTGGCAACTATGAATACCGGTATACCCAGATCCTTACCCTTCCCTCCAAGCCAGTGGTTTCAGCAAAACAACGAAGGATTACTGATTTCTGAAAATAATTTCAAAATTCATTGCACTCAAAACTTTCCATTTCCAAATGTCTACCCACTAAACCAAGCAAATTATGTTTACCACAAAAGCTGCAGTCTGCCATCAAATCACTTCTGCCCCACGTAAGCCAGTTTTATTTTAATAACATGGAACAAATTTTTATAAAAGTGGAAGTAGATTACACTAAAAGATTCTTTTTGTCTCTTATTTGGAGTTTTAAGCTTCTGAAAACGTGGCGGGCGAATGTTATATTAATAAAATGGGAACGTTAAAGGTTGGATCACCGAAATAGGATTAGATTGTGGAGTTATGTGTAGCGTTTTCTCCATCAATTTCTTAATTACTTTGGATTTATAACGTTCCTACCTATAGCTGGTCTCTAAATGGAACTATGAAATAGCACTATAAGCGGGGGTGGAGCAATGGTAGCGCGCTTGACTACCAACCTGAGGGTTGATGGTTCGAGTCCCCGCCCTGCCGAACCTGCCACGTAGAGTGAGGAGAGTCGCCAACTCTCTGTAATTCCAGGGTAAAGGAATCACGAGGTGTGGTCACATCGAAAGGAAGGACAAGGACACTGCTTCGATAAGCTTAGCTTCTCAGTGTCCTAAAACTACCTTCGGATGCTAGGTAGCAATATAGAAAAAAAAAAATGAAATAGCACTCATATTTAAGATTTCAATTTTGTTTCAATTTCAGTAAGAATCGATTTCAATAATTATAGTTTTATTTGAGACATTTAACAAAAATGCTTTTAGCACTAAAAAGAGTCCCCCAAGAAAGAAAGATTGGTTGGTCGGGTTCAGAGTGGTCTCGTCCCCATGATAAGCAAACAAGTGAATTTTTGACCAATTTTTATGTGTGTCAAAATTGCAGTTGAAGCCTCTAGATTGCTACCCTGAGTCCGAGGCTACCCTGGATTAGAGGCTACCCTGGATCCGAGGCTCGCTGCAAAGCAAAAAAAGTCGTCTGGAAGAAGAGAGAACGAGAGAAAACGCTCATTTCACTCGTTCGCCTTTCCTTGCCTACTTCTACCAACCTCTGTTCCAGGGTACTTGATTGCAATTATTTAAAACAGTTTTGACAATATTGTTCAGATTTACTGCAGCGAAGCAATAGTTGTTACGAAACTAGTTTAATTTAAATCATGAAAAATGTCGAGTTTCGCTCTTTTTCGGTAACATCAGATCTGTATCTACTGACGAAGGGCACACCCTGATACGTGTAGTGCATATTTTCTATGGCATTTTAAGTATTTACAGATAAAACTTATCGATTGTTATTGCTAGTCATACTTCGCCACACGCTGCACCTTTATTTGAAAAATTGGATCAATAAAGCAGAAGTACTGGCCGTCGATTGGTATTTGTGCGTTTTTTCGGGACGACTGCACTTTAGCGGACCAGCTTTATGTCATATCTCTCGGGAACGTATTTGACCAAACACCCTACTAACCCTAACTAAACCCTACCTTACCCTAACTACCCCCAACTTACCCTAACTAAACCTAACTTACCCTAACTAACCCTAACTTACCCTAAAAATCCATTTTCCAAAACCTAACCCGGACCCATGACACATTACTTGCCGATATTGAAAGCTGGTCCGCTAAAGTGCAGACTAGCCGTTTTTTCTTCAATTTGAGATTCATTCATTCATCCATTTATTCATGTATTGATACATTCATTTGCTGTATCTTTTATTTCTCTCCAGCTTTTGGTCATTCCATACACATGCTTGCATCTTCATGTTATTCGAATTCCTTCCCGGTGGAGAACTATTTACATTTCTTCGAAACAAAGTGAAATTCAAATCTTCGGAAGCCAAATTTTATGCAGCAGAAGTAATTTTAGCATTAGAATATTTACATGGAAGAGACATTGTTTATAGAGATTTAAAACCTGAGAATATCTTACTGGACGAAAAAGGACATGTGAAATTGACTGATTTTGGATTCGCAAAAGAGCTTCAAGACATGTAAGTACCTACATTTCACACCTTAACTTTGTTTAAGATGTGATAAAGAGCAGCGTCACGGTCCTTTCCTTTTGCAATAAAATCGACACATGGGGTGGGGAAGAATGCAATTGTAAATTATGCTGTTGATTGTAGAATATTATGGTTTGCGGTATAAAGTATGTATATAAGTTGGTTTTTATTAGCTCACTCTTCTAAAGAGTTACGAGCTATCAGTAGTTACCGTACCAACTGTGAATAAGAAGTTTGTTATTATTGTTATTGTTATGTTTCATCTAACCGGACCCCAGCGTACCGGATGGGTCGGAAAACATGCACGCTGTTTGAATGGATTCTGTTCCCCTAAAAATCAATAGTATTGGCAAATGCCTTGTTTAATGAACGACATCTTCAATTAGATTTAAAAATTTACCTGACTTAAATCGGCGATCTTTCTGCTATCTTTCTCTCTTTTTCCTTTCCTCCTTTATGTAGTGTTGAAATTGCGGATCGGGAACTGTGGGAGGAGAATCGGTCAGACGAAGTTCAGGAAATATACTTGGGGCAAGTCTAGTGTTAGGTGGAATGAACGAAAATCGTAGCTCTTAGTGATGGCCTAATCTGTCTTTCTTGTACAGGACGTGGACTCTTTGTGGCACTCCAGAATACATCGCACCAGAAGTTATTCAAAATAAAGGACATAGTTTTTCAGTTGATTGCTGGGCATTAGGAATTTTAATCTTTGAAATGCTTGTTGGGTAAGAAAATTGTTTTCTTGTTATTTCTTAGGCTTGATTTTGTTGTCACAGTTGTCTACTTTGTTTTGTGCTTGTTTGTTTTAAAGATTTTGTTCTAGATGGTACATTTATGATTTTTGTTCTTTCCGAGTTGAACGTGCACCTGAGAAATAAGACAAGTCCAAAAATCTTCATTGCTGATTGCAGGAACAAAACTGAGTTTGTAAACAACAATTCACAGCCAACTATCACAACGCTGACGGCTTTCTTCAAAGATGATTTCCCTGAATTAGCTAATATTATTTCATTTCATGTTTGCAGCACTCCACCCTTCACAGATGATAGCCAATTTGGGACATACGAAAGAATACTCGGAGGCCATATAACATGGCCTAAATGTCTAGAAGAAACATCAGAATTGTGAGTTATTAATCGCTCATTTATCAGCAATCCCCTTCTCCTTTCTTCCTTTGATGGGTACACTGCCTTTATCACATGTGCAGGGATACTGTCTTGCTATATCAAATCATTTTCACTACCAAATGCTAGAATGTTTCAGGAAATACTACCCAGTCGATAGTTTCTGTGGCGATAGCACTATGTTTGGTCTGTTTCAAATTGTAAAACAATCCAAAGGAACTTTAGATTTGTAAATTGCATTCAAATAAGGCGAAACAAATGGTACTGATATCTTTATGTTGTTCTTAGTTGTACTTTTTATAGTTTTATTCATTAGTATTTTAAATTGTCTTTCTAGAGATTTGATATCAAGACTCCTAGACTCAGACCGAACAGCGAGGCTTGGTGGATCAAGGGTAAGCCCTTGTATCGTTTCTTGCCCCTCCCCCCAGAGACGTAGGAACCGGGGGGTACTGGGGGCACGTGCCCCCCAAGATTTTGCAATAATCGAAAAATTGCCCTTTTTGTTTGAGGAAATGCACTATTAGCTTAATGAAAAAGTGCCCTTGAAGTGTCGTGCCCCTCCAAGTTTAAGATGCTTCCTACGGCCCTGCTCCCCCCATCATAGACATAGACTATCATTTCTTATTCTGCCATGTTTTAAGAGTTAGAATAAATACAGCGATCAAGTCTAAAAGTAGAACAGAAGAAGGCCACGTGCCACTTACGTTATATTTAGATTGCCCAGTCCCCCAAGCTAAGCTGCTTTTAACTCCGTTGATTTACTTTTAACTCCGTTGAGTGTGACTCTTCAGCCTTGTGGCTGATTTTCAAGGGGCCCTCCTTGAAGGTGATTAAAGTTAAACCAATTTTTGGTTCTCGAAATTCCAAGGCACATGATGAGCATATCTCGGTGGCTCAAATATCGCCATGGTGAAAGTTATGACCATTGTTTGGTTTTTGTTGTATAAAATCATTTTATCGCAGATTTGGTAACATCTTATCAAGGGAAATATTAAAAACTCTGTGAAATAAAACCAGAATTCCAAACTTCTATAATGCACAATCCGATCGGCCACTAATGAAGCCATTTTAGATAAGAAATTTATCTAAAAGAAATTTTAAATGCTGAGTCAAAAAGTATGTAATAGGGTTATGTAAACTGGTCAAGGCAATAGTGATATAAATATTGAATTAAGATCAAAGGAAGCTTTCTTGTGGTGAGAAGGGTAAGGGTTAAATACTCAGGAAAAAAGCAAGATTTTGTCATCGCTTTTGGGCGTACAGTTTGTATCCCATACCAAATCACCATAAAACAGTCATCATTCTGGAGCTTTCGAAAGAGCAACAGTTGACTTCTGATAACCTTTGATTGAACTCAGGTAGTAGGACTCTAGGTTCTTGGGTATTAGGCTATTTGCAAAAACTTCGGTTAAAATTTAAAAGGATGACCAAAGAATGGAATGGACAAAATTGCACATGCAAGATCTGCAGTTAAAAAAAACTAGTTGATAATGAGGATCAGAAATGAACTTTTTTGTAATTTTTTCTTTGTATGTACATAGTTGGTTTGAATTAATTTTATTACTATATATTGTACCAACTGTAAATAATTTGATAATAATAATAATGCTGTGTCTTCAGAAACCTTACGTTCTCCTTATCCAATTTTTCTTCAAGAGACGAAAATGCTAAAGACGGCGGTGAGGAACTTTTTACCAAGATGCATTGCGTTCGTTAATCGCATCCCTACAGAATCGTTAAAGATTCTTAATTGGAACGCAATGCATCTTGGTAAAAAGTTCTTCGCCGCTATCTTTAATGTTATCGTCTATTACATAATATAGATACCTTAGAGTTAGTAAGTCTTATTACAGTGGACCTTATGACGATTGACAAGAACTGAGAACCGAGAAGCTAAAAGAGCCGAGGGACAAATCACTCTTCAAAATAGTGTACGAGGATTTTGTGATGTTGAAATCATGTGATTCTTGTGTGGCTTTTTGTGATGTTTAATAAGGCGTACGAAAATATAAGGGACTTCTCCATGAAAAGAACGTCGCTCTGTTAAACTATAATGCTTTTTTGTTTTAGAGAGGTGTCGAAGAAATAAAAGCTCATCGCTGGTTTGATGATATAAATTGGTCAGATGTTTACAACAAGAAGTTAAAAGTAAGCAGTAATCTATTTCACTAGATCTTGGACTTGCCTAAGTCTCACTTTCTTTCCTTAGTCGATTACAGTAAAATTCACTGCGGGGGCAGGGAGAAAGAGAAAGCAGAGGAAAAGGAGATGGGCCCCCGCAGCGGCTTTTACCGTAATTGACTGAGGAAAGGAAGTGAGACTTGGGCAAGTCCGTCTCTATTAAGACTAAAGCCCTAGACAAACAAACAAATAATGTTGGACGAACGTTGATATTTCTTTGCTTGTCAAACACTTGTTGGCAAGACATTTTCATAATGCATTGTTTCATAGGCAGAATTTGCTGTAGAATCTAATGGTTCAAAATTTGGTTAATTCTAAAAGTGGTAGATTCAACCCGGATCCCAAGCGGATCTCAAGCCAGTTATTCGTGGCAGTTTCATGTTATTCTCGTGAAACAAGTAATGTCTTATTCTCGCCATAATCTTTCGTAGCTTTATGATACATTGACGATAATCATTGAAAATAACAAATTATGTTGAATGTTGACTTGTGAATGCTTCAAAGGAGTACTGTTGTGTAGCTTATTGGCTCCTGAAAACAATGGGATTGAGTGTGCAACAAAGGATCCCATTGTTTTTTGAGCAGCCAATAAGCTGCGTAACAGCAGCACTACTTTAACTCGGGAGCTTCTTTTGGATATAAGAACAATCAAAACCTATTATTGTTTGGTTTTACATGACAGTTTTCTTCAATTTCTTACCTAGCCGCCCATACAACCAAAGATCGCCCACGCTGGGGACTCAAGCAATTTTGATGACTACAGTGACGATGAATGGGCGGACGATGCCCCAGAAGCCTCTGCGAAAGACATTGGTATGTTTGAAAGCTTCTGATAGCAGTCGATGAACGAACAGTCATGTGACTTCCAAGGAGGAGAAACCGTCACGTTCTCACGGCAAGGAGGCTCCCGATCGAGAGAAGCTAGAGGAGCAGCAGCTATTTGCGGGCGAGTTGGGGGTGACTGTTTGTACAATACTTTCCAGAGAAAGCGTCGTACTTCTTTGAAAGAGGTCTTGATATTCCCTAAGAGCTATGAACTCCTACCCCCTCGCACCATTACCAGAAAAGAGAGACCGCTGCCAGGTCGGTTATGAGAAATATATATATAGGCTACGAGATGAGTCTGATTTTTTTGTACGAAAAGAGTAAATAAAAGGTCACTGAGCTTAGTACTGACTGGTACTGATTAAAGAGAAAGGAAAAATTTGCCAGTTTCGTTCTATCTAGCTCTATTTGTGGTAAGTGGGACTTCAGTTTTTTTGTAAACAGTATGAAAAAATAGGAACTTCTGAAACAGTTGAAATTGTAAAGATGTAAGATAATAAGTTGGAGGTGAAAAGTGATTAGCTAACAGAGTTGTAAGTTTATTTCTAGATTTGTTAAAGATAATGATTTCGCAAATTGTTGAGTATTTTTATTGCATGTTGATTCTTTTCTTAAAGGTAGCAAGGGAGGGCACCTGTTCAACATCAGGTTCAAGGTGATTCCAAATCTTAGGTCCACGAAAAGATAAAGCCTTTTGCCCATTGTTGGTTTTCCGTAAGGGTAGCGAAAGATCAGTTTCGGTATTTCTCAGTTTTCTAACATTTCCAGTCGAATTTTTGACAAACAATTTGGAAAAATACTCAGGTACGAGACCATTTCGCGATTTGTACATGGCAGTAGCAGTTTCGCTTCTAATAATATCACTTACAGTTGGCCAATTTAAACTGTGTATTATTGCCATAGCAGGTAGCAGGCGTATCAAATCTACTTTTTGTTACAATTCTAGCCGCTCTATTCTGCAACTTTTGCAAGGTTTGCAGTTTGGTCACCCTACCAGAGGCGTAGGAACCGGGGGGCACTGGGGGCACGTGCCCCCCCCCCAAGATTTTGAAATAAACAAAGAAGTGCCCTTTTTGTTTCAGGAAATGCCCCTTTAGCTTACTGAAAAAAGGGCCCTTGAAGTGTCGTGCCCCTCCAAGTTCAAGATGCTTCCTACGGCCCTGCACCCTACAGCTCCCCCACACCGAACAACAGTACCGAAAGTGGGGCTTGACGATACCCCGATAGATTTTACTCAAAGTGAAGCTGTATCAGTGTGTATGCTGGCTCACTACTAATGAAAAATCATGTGCTTAAAATGTATTTCAAAAACGTACACAATTGGTCAAGGTGGCTCACTACTGATAAGAATTCAAAACTGATACACCTTGGTTGTCCTTTTCAAGGGGCCCTCCAATAAAAGTATTTATTACAATACTACCCCACGCTTTCTCCTTCACGCTTTCCGTTCCTCTACTTCGGAGAGGAAAAAGGAAAATTTTAGAAAGAAACGAAGAGAATTTTAGAAGAAACGATGACATCTTAGTAGTGGATTCCCTGTGACTTTTTTCGCAGTCCTGTGAGAGTGAAACAATTTGAGTCGTAATAATGTACCACATCAACGGTGCATTATTGCCCGTGCACAAACCTAAAATAAGAAATGGGACCAACAACGATAAATCCCAGGAGTCATGAAACGCTAGCCATATTTAGACCATCAGATCAGACAGAGTAAAACGCTCTGAATGAACAACAACAACACAAATATATTCGAAAACAAATTACATGAAGTAGTAGCCAGCAGCTGCTTTGTTCGATTGAAAGAAACATGGTGGATCATTTGGCAGCAGCATTTGGCGGTTGGCGTTTCAAATAATGTCAAAAACGACCAGAAAAGTCACCGTTGATTCAAATCGACGGCTGTCTAATGAAGCAATAACTTCAGCTGATCTTCCTTATAAGTCCAAGAAAAAGAGCGTCTTCGAAAGGCTTGGAACGGCCGGTGCAAGTTATGAGGTTCGTATTTAGGCCAAAAACAATTCAATGCTATACTGATTGATTCTTCTACATGCAACTTGTTAGTTGCTGCAATCATGAAAATTTGGGAAATGTTAAGTACCATCATCCAATCTTTGCTCTTGTGTGTCTGTGTGCACTCGCCACGCTCTTTACTAAACCTTCATTGACATTGTTCACTCAATAAAACCGATTTTGTTCACTCAGTAAAATCAAAGAAAGTGAAATTGCAAAAAATTTGGCATTTTCCAGCGATATCAGAAAAAAATCACCATCTAGTCTAGAACATTCTCTCATCCTCATTCCAGGGTTTGCAGTGGCGGACACTTTGCCCAATATTGGGCAGTGGCGGACACTTTGCCCAATATTGGGGGTGAAGCTACTGTTTCAGTTGAAAACCATATTATTTATCTCCTGTTTTCAAACAAAAGGTCTTTGTTCTGGCCAACATTATGTCTCGTTCAATTCCTACCCTGACCATCCCCCCCGGCAGCCCGGGGGTCAGCAAAAATTGCTTGCACAAATGCCCGGGGGCGGGGGAAATTTTTCTGGCGAATGCCCGGGGGCCGGGCACTGAAAATATGCCATATTCCCAGTAACTGTATAATGAAAAGCTCCTGATGTTGTATAATGCCCCGGGGGCCGGGGAAAAATTTACTGTCAAATGCCCGGGGGTGGGGAATATTTTTTGAGCAAATGCCCGGGGGTGTCCCGGGGGGATGGTCAGGTTAGGAATTGAACGAGACATTAGGGGGTGGCTGCACCCCCTGGCCCCCTAGTTTCCACCACTGAGGGTGTGACTAAGCTGATTTGGAATACACCACCAATGTATACAGTTTCAAAAACTGCCTGTGCGCATAACTTTTGCTAATACATAGTCTAATGTACATTAGCCTGTGTCGCAGACTGTATTCCGAAAGAAAAGGATTCAGGCTAATGCACAGGCATTTTTTGAAGAAAACTGTTTTATTGCAACAATTGCTTACATAACTTTCCTTTTAAAAATGCATGTGCATACATAAGATCAATTGAACACTCATCATTTTTCATCATTCCTAATTTTGAGTGTTTGAAAAACTATTCTTCCAAGAACACAATTTTTTTACAAAGTATACATTTAGAAAAATTCTTACCAACTGCAGTAGTTTATTTAAACAGAGGTCTCCATCAAATTACAATATGCTGTTTAGAAAGATAGAAAACTTAGCTAAAGTGTCCCTAAAAGTGTTTAAATAATCATTGAATTATCTTCTTATTACAGCCAGATAAGTGCAGAACATTTTTAAGAGAAGGTGATTGTCCCTATGGTAATAAATGCAAGTTCAGTCACAACATTGGCCCTGAAATGAAGAAATCTAAAAGATCTGATAGACACTTGGATAGGTAATTTTGTAACTTTTCTTGTGATGTTTCTATTTATGTATCAGGTGTTGCAGAAAGTTATCAACTTGTGGGACAGTCGTACAAGTATTGTATTGTCTTGTATTATTTTAAGTTATTAACATGATTGTTTTTATTAGCATAGGGCTCAAATCTTTAAAAAGGCGGGTGTAAAATTCTTTTACATTTTTCTTTGAATTAAATGGCTTGAAAGGAACTCAGGGTACTTTGCCGTAAATCTGCCATGGAAATTTTTAGCTATCTTAATTAATTTCAAAATGGCGGCATTTATTATTTTTGAGGCTGTGACGTCATCAAATTTCTAAATCCTAAACCAAAAGAGCGACAGATTTCTGCTTGCCACCATATTGTAGACCTTCATAAACTATGGTTTTCTTGAAGATTGTATCATTTTTCCTCTATTGGTTTAGCATTTACGACGATTTCAATTTTTTCAAAATTTTCCATGAATTCTTTCAAAAAACTTCTAAATGCCGCCATTTTGAAAATAAGCAAGATATCAAAAGATTTCCACGGCAGATTTACAGCAAAGTACCCTGAGTTCCTTTCAAGCCATTTGATTCGGAGAAAATTGCAAACGAATTTTACACCCACCTTTTAAAAGATTTGAAAGATTTGAGCCCTATGCTGTTTTTATTCAAAACTTACCAAAGTATGTCTTGAAGTTTAACTAAGAGTTTCCTCCATACTGGAAAGTTCATTTTCTGTGCACCAAAGATTTTACACCAAGATTTAAATATTTTTATATGCCAGCCAAAAAGTCACAAAGGAACAAAATACTATTGTTTAAACAAAGAAATTGCCCTAGAATTACGACAGCGTACGCCAAGTTCTCCAGCTTTTGCATGCCAAAGATCTTTGGCATAACATACATGTTCCAGCCTGGAAGAGTTTGACATGTCACATAATTTTCTACTTTAGTTTGCCTTGTTCTTTGAGTTTTCAAATCCATTCAAGGAAAGCTTCATTAATTCTTTTAATTATTTTCAATTATTTTTATATTGAAAGATTTGGAAGATAGCTCTCCTTTGTGCCACTCTTACAGTACAGGCCTTGTGCACATTAACATGGTTTTCCTGGCTAAGAATTCTCAAGAATTTCTTAAGAATTCTTGTTTAATCAAATTTACAGTCTTTCATTTGACACAAAAATTCTGAAGGATTATTGAGAATTCTTGTCATGTTAATGTGCGCAAGGCCTTTACTGTACTTTCCAGGAACAAATATTACATTTACATTTGTCCATTTTTAGTGATGATGCAAATTACCAAGAACCGGAGAGCCCAGAAACTAAGAAAGGTATGTAAAACGAAGGATAGAATCAAATTGTTGTGGAAACTGTACACTTGAATAAAATGGAAAAATCATGAGGTTATGATAGTTTTTGTTTGTAAACCACTGCTTGCATTGCATTAATAGCTCTTCTAAAAATCCAATTGTGATGCAAATGTTGAAATGTAAGTTGCAACGTTTTCCTTTTCCCAAGAGGGATTTAATTTCACAGTTATAATTATTTCACTTTAATTTTTATGCTTTACGTTTCATTGTCTTTTATGTAATTATCGGTTATTTTATTTTCTTACTCATCTGTTCTGTCCAAAAATTGATGCACCAATATTTTTTGGTTCAAAAATATTTTATGAATAAATTTTTTGAGTTAAAAAACACACCATGCTTGAAATTACTGCTTCCTGAATATCAAAGCAATAATAGGCAAATGTCTTATTTGATAGCTGATATGTTTAATTAGATACATATTAAAATTTACCTGACTGAAATCCTTTCTGAAATTATGAGAGATCTTTTTGAGAAGCCTCCTTCAAAACCCTTAAAAAGCAGCTTAGAATGATGATCAAATTTCGTCTGTTTTCCTGCCTCACATCAATGACTTGAACACATTTTAGCTCAATAGCTTGTGTTATCCTCTTGAGAGGATGGAATCCCTTGACTAGATTGTGTTACACTGGTGGAGATGACTTTTTCTTTCTCTCAAATGGATAACACTTGCTAAAACTTGTTCAAGTCATATAGCTGTAAAGCAGAAATATTACGGAAATTTGATTGTGATTTTAGACCGTTTTTCAAGGTTTTCAAAGTGGCCTTCTTGAGAAAATCCCGTATTAAATCGGAACGAAGTGAGCGATTTCAGCCAGGCAAACTTCTATAATTAATTGAACATATCGGCTATTGAGTAAGATATTAACATCTATTGTTGCTCTGATATTGAAAAAACAGTAGCCTTTCCAAGGCGTGCGTTTTTTTCTGAGTAATCACGATACAATACTGTAAAGTATAATTACTAATTACTTCATTTACAGACAAGAGAAAAATTCAGGATGGTGAAAGACTGAAATAGAATTTAAGAAAGATTCCAGTTTGAAAAAGAAACAAACCATTGCTGAACTTTATGACGAAGAGGTTCCCATCCGTAAAAGCAAGAAAGATAAAGAGAGGAAAGAAAAAGCTGAATTATATATGCAAATTGAAAGAGATGAAAATGTCAGAAATATTCAGTTGAAAGGTAAGAAATCTGTCGACTTATTTCAAGGAAGACTGTATGAAAGCAGTAAATTAGAAAACTTTTTGCTTCCTGCAAATCTCTTTCCTGGTATAAAATACCTTTCATAACCAGAAGCGTCTTTGACATTTAATCAACTGCCTAGCATCAAAGATTTCTTGACAATCTGTTGCGCAACTTATCCAAAGAGAAACAACTTTTATTCTTTGTAAATTGATGAGGGCTCGTTTGATGCTTGTACAAATTCAGTATTCCTTTTATCAATTCAAAAACCTTCGTTTTTTGTAATTCCAATAAAGTCGCTGGATTAAAAAATTGTAAAGCGCCTTTGAATATTGAATTATAGTAAAAGCGCTATATAAAAAACAATTACTTTACTTTACTTCTTCAAAATCAGCTTTCTGTACGATCTATCTCTGCCCGTCTAAAAGGAATACTTTTTGGCGCATCCGGCAGGGTAGATTTGACCATGAAAGTTTAGGCTAGAGAGTGCAGTTTAGCGAGCGGCATTCGAATCTTAGGTTGTTGTATGGCATACGGTAAGGGTTAGGGTTAGTTTCAAAAAGATTTTTAGGTGAATTTAGGGTTAGTTAGGGTATAAGTTAGGGTTAAAAGTTAGGGTTAGTTAGGGTAAGGGGCTTGTTAAGTCCAATATCTGCCAGAGGAGTGTGACATTTAACGCAGCCTGCTAAACTGCACTTGTCCCAAAGCTTATTTGCAGGCGCGCAACTAGGAAATTTTAAGGGCAGGGGTTGTATGGTAGAAATGTGGCATGAAATGGGGCAACTTATTTCAACATGCTTGTTTCCCTTTGTTCTCTGCCGAAAATGGCAGGGATTGCAACCCCCACAACCCCCCTCCCCCTAGATGCACCCCTGGGTAATGACGCATTGTTTTAATGATTTAGGAGAAGATAAACGTGAACGAAAAGTCAGAGAAGATGATGGCTCACAATCAGAAGCATCGGGTCCCAAAAAACACAAGAAGAAAAAAAGACAGGAGGAAACTGATGAAGAAGTAGCTCATAAGGAAAAATCAGAAGGCAAGAAAAAAAAGAAGAAAAAATCAAAATATGAAAGTTCAAGCAGTGAAAGTGAAGATGAAAGAGAAAAGAAGAAGAAGACTAAAAAAGAGAAATATAAAGCATATGAAAGTGATGGATCTTCTAATGAAGCGAAAAAACGGAAAGTGAAGAATTATGAGGAGGTTGAAGATATGAGAATTGTAACTGAGGTAATTATTATCGTTTCTCAAGTTATATATTTAAAGTTGACGTATTTGCTGGACACGCATTGAAAACAGCTTTTTGTAAGTTGAAGTATTTTATCCAGTTAAAATATTCGTAATTATTATTATTATTATTATTATTATTATATTATTATTAAAATGTAAAGCTTTTTAATTTATTTGACCATTTTGAAACTTTGTTTTACCTTCCATTATTTAATGGCAATTAAAGGGAATATGCAATGGTAAATGGGCTTGTCTGTAGATAGGACAAAGAAAACACTCAGACACAGCGTTGTTTCTTCGGCTATCCATTCATGGCGCTTGTGCAACTTCGATTTGAATGCGATATTTTCCGATTTGTTTTGTTTTTGCAAATGCAAGCTTTTAACCTTGCACAAACCCTTTGAAACTAAATTATTTTTTGTAGTTTTTCATATATTTTCTTGCAGGCAATTTAGTGAATAAGAACTTAAAACAAAATCTTGATTGCAAACTACATGATATAAAATCACAAGAACCGGTACCAAATCAATGAACAAACATATTTCATGTTTATCATTAATTAAGAGATGATATTCCAAGCGTAGGAAGGATTACAACTGCATACCAACACAGTCAGTCGACCTTGAAACGTCGATCAGCTTTTTCTGAGGCCTAACAGAAGCTTTACACACGAAATTATATTCCAATCGTTTTTGTGACACCTAAATGTTGACAACTCCGGCTCAGATTTTTGTCGACAGATTAAAGGGAATAAAATTGAATTGAATTAAAAAAGCAACTTCCTAAGACGAGGACCAACAAACATAGAAACGAGTCTCTTTCATTTAGGGGTAGCATAGTTTGGAATCGGCTTCCAGACCAATATAAAGCTTCAAAAAGTGAGAATGAGTTCAAAACGAGAATCAGAAGTTGGAAGGGATCCAGATGTAACTGCTGCATTTGTATAGCTTAATTTAGAACATTGTAAATAGGGTTGAGTTGGCCTTTATTAGCTTTAGCTATTCTTCTAGCCAACTGTAAATAAATTGTATTATTATTATCATTTTTATTATTATTATTCCTTTCACATTGGTCAAATAGATAAGCTTCTACAATCGTATAAAGGTGGCAATATTTTTACAAACTTAGCAGAAAATTCTTTTCCTAAGGTTGTGATTCAGCGCTGTTTTTGTAAAATTTTTGACATGAGGAAGATTTTCTGATGGAAAACTTTAACATATATATAAAATCAGTATTTGTAGGTTTCATGTTATGGATGGTACGCTCATTTGTTTTTGTTAGGTCAAGAAAAAGAAGAAGAAAAGAAAAGATAAATATGAAAGTGAAAGCGAGGAAGAAGAGTCTTACGGCAGAAAAGAAAAAGTAGAGAGAGCTGAAAGAGCTGAAAGGGGATATGAAGAAGAGAAAACTCGCAAGCCACGAAAGCCTGCTGATGATGAAGTCTATGCTCGGAAGAATGAGGACCTTGAAGNTAGGACAAAGAAAACACTCAGACACAGCGTTGTTTCTTCGGCTATCCATTCATGGCGCTTGTGCAACTTCGATTTGAATGCGATATTTTCTGATTTGTTTTGTTTTTGCAAATGCAAGCTTTTAACCTTGCACAAACCCTTTGAAACTAAATTATTTTTTGTAGTTTTTCATATATTTTCTTGCAGGCAATTTAGTTAATTTATTAGCATAGGGCTCAAATCTTAAAAAAGGCGGGTGTAAAATTCTTTTACATTTTTCTTTGAATTAAATGGCTTGAAAGGAACTCAGGGTACTTTGCCGTAAATCTGCCGTGGAAATTTTTAGCTATCTTAATTAATTTCAAAATGGCGGCATTTATTATTTTTGAGGCTGTGACGTCATCAAATTTCTAAATCCTAAACCAGAAGAGCGACAGATTTCTGCTTGCGACCATATTGTAGACCTTCATAAACTATGGTTTTCTTGAAGATTGTATCATTTTTCCTCTATTGGTTTAGCATTTACGACGATTTCAATTTTTTCAAAATTTTCCATGAATTCTTTCAAAAAACTTCTCTAAATGCCGCCATTTTGAAAATAAGCAAGATATCAAAAGATTTTTGGCCATCCATTCATGGCGCTTGTGCAACTTCGATTTGAATGCGATATTTTCTGATTTGTTTTGTTTTTGCAAATGCAAGCTTTTAACCTTGCACAAACCCTTTGAAACTAAATTATTTTTTGTAATTTTTCATATATTTTCTTGCAGGCAATTTAGTTAATAAGAACTTAAAACAAGATCTTGATTGCAAACTGTTGAGTTAGACCGAGCCAGAGACGAGACGTTCATTCTACTCTCGTGTTTACTAACTAACTCGATAAACAACTATTGTCACTTAAATACGAAAACAACTCACAAGTCATGAAAACATGCGCCGTGCGCTACACGCACCTATGGGAATTAATACAAGTGATGATTTATTATTATGTATCATTTGACAATGAAACATAACACAACACAAACTACATGATATAAAATCACAAGAACCGGTACCAAGTCAATGAACAAACATATTTCATGTTTATCATTACAACTGCATACCAACACAGTCAGTCGACCTTGAAACGTCGATCAGCTTTTTCTGAGGCCTAACAGAAGCTTTACACACGAAATTATATTCCAATCGTTTTTGTGACACCTAAATGTTGACAACTCCGGCTCAGATTTTTGTCGACAGATTAAAGGGAATAAAATTGAATTGAATTAAAAAAGCAACTTCCTAAGACGAGGACCAACAAACATAGAAACGAGTCTCTTTCGTTTAGGGGTAGCATAGTTTGGAATCGGCTTCCAGACCAATATAAAGCTTCAAAAAGTGAGAATGAGTTCAAATCGAGAATCAGAAGTTGGAAGGGATCCAGATGTAACTGCCGCGTTTGTATAGCTTAATTTAGAACATTGTAATAGGGTTGAGTTGGCCTTTATCAGCATTAGCTATTCTTCTAGCCAACTGTAAATAAATTGTATTATTATTATCATTATCATTTTTATTATTATATTTTGGTAATTTCATACCTTCTTGTTATAAACCATTATTTTAAACACACTTACACATTTTTCTTATTTTTCTTATTTTTATTATTTTTATTATTATTATTCCTTTCACATTGGTCAAGTAGATAAGCTTCTACAATCGTATAAAGGTGGCAATCTTTTTACAAACCTAGCAGAACGTTCTTTTCCTAAGGTTGTGATTCAGCGCTGTTTTTGTAAAAGTTTTGACACGAAGAAGATTTTTTGATGGAAAACTTTAACATATATATATAATCAGTATTTGTAGGTTTCATGTTATGGACGGTACACTCATTTATTTTTGTTAGGTCAAGAAAAAGAAGAAGAAAAGAAAAGATAAATATGAAAGTGAAAGCGAAGAAGAAGAGTCTTACGGCAGAAAAGAAAAAGTAGAGAGAGCTGAAAGAGCTGAAAGGGGATATGAAGAAGAGAAAACTCGCAAGCCACGAAAGCCTGCTGATGATGAAGTCTATGCTCGGAAGAATGAGGACNGCTGTTTTTGTAAAAGTTTTGACACGAAGAAGAGTTTTTTATGGAAAACTTTAACATATATATATAATCAGTATTTGTAGGTTTCATGTTATGGACGGTACACTCATTTATTTTTGTTAGGTCAAGAAAAAGAAGAAGAAAAGAAAAGATAAATATGAAAGTGAAAGCGAAGAAGAAGAGTCTTACGGCAGAAAAGAAAAAGTAGAGAGAGCTGAAAGAGCTGAAAGGGGATATGAAGAAGAGAAAACTCGCAAGCCACGAAAGCCTGCTGATGATGAAGTCTATGCTCGGAAGAATGAGGACCTTGAGGTTGCTAGGAAAAAGAGACCCAGTGAGACTAAGAAAGAGAAATATTCTGCAAGTCCCAGAGTAGAAACATCGAAGGGGAAAGAACGGACTAAGAGATCACAAAGTTGGTCATCCCTTTCGTCAGGTTCGTCCCTTGTAGCTGAGGGGGACGATGATGGGTACAGAAAGAAGGGGAAAAGAGAGAAGAGGGTTGAGAAGGAATATCGTGAAGAACCCAAAAAGGAGAAAGAAAGGCGAAGGGAGAAGTATGAAGAGCCAAGAACTGCGCCGAGAAGGAGTCAAGAGGAAGCTAGAGAGATGTTTTTGTAAGTAATTATGTTTTAAAATTTTCAGTAACCTTTGTAAATTCGCTGTGCTTTGTTGAGAAGTCATGGTTCCTTTGAAAAGATTTCTTCAGATTTTTTCAATTCAGTTTCAGACTTGTTAAATTGTTCTGTCTTAAAACGAAATTTTCGTTATTTCTTGAATCAGGTTTACTTCTAGCCTGACGGTAGGAGAAGCATTCTTGCAATTAATTTCGAAGCCCTATTCAGGAACAGAGAAATTCTCTTATTTTAGGAGCAGTCTAGTTTCTAAATTTTCACTTGTAGTCAACTGTCACTGTTTTCTTGACAGTTGTTGTCGGGAGATCTGTCCACAACTATCGTATCTTATCAGCTTGTATCTTATCCTATAAGCAGTAAAGCTCAAATTGACTTGTCCGCTAAGTTTGCTGTGCGATGTTGGAGATCGTTGATCAGCTATGTGTGCTGTGATGTTCAAATGTCTTTAAACTGTTGTTCAACTTTTTTCCTTTTTTTTCTAGGGATGACAGAAGAAAAGAGCTTCAATCGGAACCATTTCCAAGGGACCCTTACCCCCAACCACACCCCCAAGAGCCTCTTTATGACTCATGGGAACGAGATCGCCAAGGAGGGTACGATGACAGACAGCAATCAAGCCAGTACACTTCTCCTTATTCATCTTATGGTCGAGGAAGGGCCCCCGATCCTTATAGCAGAGGAAGATATGACCCTCCTGGAAAAGGCAGTGCTGATAGAGACAGACCAGGTTATAGACAGTATGCTGATCAACCATACGGGGGTGAGCAAGGAAGATATAGAGAACGGGGTAGGCTCCTTTTTTTTGAATTAATGGCATGAACGGTCTTGTTAAGGTCATTGTAGTATTACAAATTGTTTGAATTAATGGCATGAACTGTCTTGTTAAGGTCATTGTAGTATTACAAATTGTTTAATTGCTTCCCTTTCAGTCTAATGAATAGACTTATTATCATCATTACAAAGAGCGAACCACGAAGGCTATAAGTCAATAGACAAAATAGGCCAAGGCTTGTTTTATCCATTTCAGGTTATGTGACCATACTCTTGGAAAGTTTTTGTGTTATTTTACTTTTTGCATTCATGGCACGAAATGTTTTATAGAAATCAAAAGATGTTTTATCAAGAGATTGATCATTTGACTTGATCATTGAACTGGGTGTAAACAAATATTAGCCGATTCCATTTATGTACTGCTACAGTTGGCCAAACTTGTTAGATCTTATGAAGATAGCTCCGCACTATTGAAAATTTCGCTTTCCAGCTAACGATAACGGTCCTGAGATAAACTTAATAAACTGCCGCATACGAGAGGGACCACGACTAACATATAATCAGTACACTAACCTAAAATCAATCTTCTTACTTGTTGGTAGCTAGGGATTTATCCGTAGAGATTAGTTGAGGCACCCCCCCCCCCCCCCAAACAATGTTGATTTGCAAGGTTATTGTCCTAGCATTCCATCAGAGTCGCGAATCGTCCTGTCATCCTCATTTTATCGTCACAGAACAACATTGTTCTAAGGGGGAGAGGGGGAAATCGCAAAACAAGGCAAAATTAGCTGAGGTGTTCCAAGGACTTTTGTCAGGCATTGTAGTTAGAGATTCGTCATTTTTTCTTCTTTTAAAAAAAATCTTTCTGTCATTGTTGCATGTTAGTTGTCTTTAAAAAATTCCCCCCAAACGTAACAATCCTAGTAACTTCAGCCTTTGATTGCTTTAGCTGACTTTTTGCGACACTGTTTGGTAAACCAAATACCGATCTTCCCTATGTCAGATCAGTTTGTTCATTACAATACATAATTACCCAACTTTTGCATAAACTTAATTGGCTACGTTATATCTAATGTTGGCATTCTGCCTACAGGACCCCGAGATGCGAGAGATCCCCGAGAGCCGCGGGAGCCTCGAGAGCCTCGAGAGCCATTCCCCTACCCTCACTCAGGTGGCCGTCGAGGTGGTTACCCAGGAGAGGATGACGGCTATCAAGCTGGGCGGCCAAGAGACCCTTACCAAGGACCGCAAGAACCTGTGCAGAGTTATTCAAGAGATGATAAGCCAATGCACAGACATCGTGGTGAATATCCTCCAGCTAAGGGTGATTCCGAAGATCTTGACGACAAAGGGAGGAAGAGAACGTCTTATCCCTCATCTCGAGAGCATAAAGGTATGAATAGATCTGTTATTGCTACTGTTTTTAACCCGTATATTGTAAGTTTTTATGTGGAGGGCCCCTTGAAAATCAGCCACTAAGTTGAAGGGTCACCCTCCTTAATAAATTGAAATATGACATATGAAATATATATGAAATTGCAGGTTTTTTTCTCAGATTCTACTAATATGTACGTCTTGTACTTCGGTCTATTAATGAACTTCCTTCCCACTTCTTTACTGTTTGTAGTGCCAAAGAATATCTAGCGCATGCACTTTACTCAATGAATTGAGCTGTTTATCCCCCAGAAGACTCGCCCCAAAATATGCTGTTAGCTTTCCTTTCTTTGGAATTTAGTCCAGAATTTGATTTTCTACTTTCTTCAGCTTGATTATCGATTCTATCAATACAATCTCCCTAAGATTTTTAAAATTAGTTTTCAATATCAGTGTTCGCATCACGTTCTCCTCGACTGTATTTATTTATGTACTGTTTTTATGTTCGCAGCAGAGGAGATGTGCTCGAAAACACCCTCTGTGGTATCGTCCTGTCTAAAGCATTGTAATATTGTAGTAGTGTAGTATTGTAGTATTTTTAATATTGTAGTAATTCTTTGTATGGTAGTATTGTATATTGTAGTAATGTAGTATTGTGTTAAACATTCGTTTTTAAAAAGGAAAACTAATTTTTAAAAGTTTGTAATGTCTCAAAAAAACATTTTAACATATAGCCTTTCCTTCTAGTTTCGTGTATTATGTTGTATTTCATCTTATGCTGGAGACCCTGAGCAACGTTGTTTGGCTTAGTGATGTTTCTATCTCCTCATTGGTGAAATTTGCAATGAATGTACCCTTTGCCTTTATCCTCTAGATCATCACTCAAGGAGCCCGAAACCAAGAAAGAAATCTCACAGCCCAAAAGAGGGTGAAGGAGATGAAAGTCAAGAACGATCCAAATCCAGGTAATAATCAGTTATTAGTGGAACTATATTCATTATTTTGTGTATTCAAATTTTGTTAAAATACGCAGGGTTAGATAAGATAACTAGCTGTACATAAGCTGTACAGCAGAGTGGTTGATTTTCTCTTCGGATTCGAATCATTTCCCATATCTTACAAGTCAATGCATTACAGCATTGAATTTCTTCTCCTAAGTGTTAAAATCTGGAATGGTTTCTCCATTCAATTTCTTTCCAAAGNCTCTAGATCATCACTCAAGGAGCCCCAAACCAAGAAAGAAATCTCACAGCCCAAAAGAGGGTGAAGGAGATGAAAGTCAAGAACGATCCAAATCCAGGTAATAATCAGTTATTAATGGAACTATATTCATTATTTTGTGTATTCAAATTTTGTTAAAATACGCAGGGTTAGATATCATTTTACTTAGGAGAATGCCTACTTTTTCTTAAACATAGTCAATACATAACTAGCTGTACATAAGCTGTACAGCAGAGTGGTTGATTTTCTCTTCGGATTCGAATCATTTCCCATATCTTACAAGTCAATGCATTACAGCATTGAATTTCTTCTCCTAAGTGTTAAAATCTGGAATGGTTTCTCCATTCAATTTCTTTCCAAAGTGTGAAGAATAGTGACCCCAACTTTAGAGGAAGACAGATGACCTCAGTATATGAAAATTTAAATTGATACTCCTTTTTTGCAATCAAGTAAACTTTAAAATCGTGAACTGTACCCAACCCGCATTTATTTTAAAGATATGGGTACAAGTATTAGATACCTTGTTGTTTAAGCCATCTTGTCTATGAGATTATAATGGTGATAAAACGCAACATGAAATGTTATGTCTTAAGCCTATCATCGTTCGTCTTCGTTGTTTACAGGAAGAGGAAACGAGAGGGCGAGTCCGCTGAGAAGGAGCAGTCAGTCGAGAAAAAAGGAAAGAAAACGAAGTTAGAAGGAGAAAGTGATGTTGAAACTGGTTCAGAAGCAGCGGATCCGAAATCAGAAAAAGCAAAAAAAGGAACTGAACGAGAGAAACCAAAAGAAAGTAGCAGAAGACCTCATCGCGACTCAGATAGTCATCAGAAACGAGGTAATTTACCGCAACGAATTTCCCAAATAAAAAAACGAAATGTTGGGTTGTTGTTTTGGTTCCAATCAGAGTTAGTTATGTCGGGATTCAAGTGTAGTTCTGAAATTGCATTTACTATCAAATCCTTCCAGTTAATTTTTAGTGCCTCTGACAACAGATAACCATTTTTCAATAATTTTATTGAAATGAAATGTTTCAAAATTCAGGAGCGAGTTGACGAAGGAAACGTTTGTGTTTCTTTTTTGACAGTTGCTTAAAAGTTATCCACATTTCAGCAGGAGTGAGCTAAAAAAATATCCAGATAAGCAAACTGAACAAATTGATAATCTGACCTTCCCTTGGTGTGCAAGGTATCGTTAGCCTGCGTGCAGCCTCAACACTCCTCCGCAGCCTCAACACTCCTCCGCAGGCTAGGTATCGTAAAAAACAGAATCATGGTTGTGTTGTTTGTATTTTGAATATTTTTTCTTTGAAGGAAATTAAGTACAGTTGCAGTTTTATAGTTTCACTGCCAGTTTCAGTAACATTGCGAACGGACCTCAAAAAAGGAAAACTGCCATACAATACACCTTTTCAATTAACAGCCTCAGTTTCAAAATTTTTGAAAATTTCATCATAATCAACCTCACGGAAAAATGATCTAGACTAAAGTTTAGGTGAAGAATATAATTCTTGGGTCAAAAATGTCATACGAAGAAATTTCGAAACATTCAGACAAGACTGTTAATTGAAAAATTATATCAAATACGAATAACATATTATATCTTGAGATGATCTTGTAAACCTTTACATGATGGTAGCTTTTATTTCATAAGATGTATCGGCAGCAGTTAATACAGCCTTGTTATTTGCTTTACCAATAATATTTCTTATGTAATTAGATGATCACACGGAGGAAAAACGCGAGGAAAAGCGAGACGACAAGCGCGATGAAAAACGTGATGAAAAACGTGATGAAAAACGTGACGAAAAACGCGATGAAAAACGAGACCGAAAACCAGAAGGAGGCAGCAGAGATCGTGATCGAGACAGAGATAGAGACCGTGATCGAGATCGAGACCGAAGACACAAACGAGGCTCAAGTACTGATAGATCAAGAAGCGGTAAGACGTCATCGCGATCAGAGAAACGAGGCGAGTCTCCTTCCAATGATGACGCACGTGGTGGTGAGAAAGCTGAAGACAAGAGAGTAAAGGCGTTGAAATCTTCGCACAGACATAGTTCACCTTCTCGTCGGAGTGACTCGGATTCTGGATCAAAGTCGCAAAGAAAGAGTAGTGGGAGAGGTAATTTTGCTGTTTTCTTTTTGCAGTGTATTTGTCGTGCTAAAGCAGCAAGTGAACAGAATCATTTGAAAATGGCACGTTAAGAACGAAATAATTCGAATCGAAGATTTCTGGACTGAGTTTTTAATTGACGTCACCGCAGTAAAGCCAGAAACTTTGTGTCTTCCTTTATTTCTTTCTCGTGGATTGAAAATCTGACTATTCATTTTACATTAATTTAATTTCAAATCATCTCACGAATGTAAAAATTCGCTGATTTGCTGGATACACAACTGCGTGCAATTATTCGATCAGGTGCTGTTGTGTTATGTTGTGTTGTGTTGTGTTGTGTTGTGTTGTTTTGCAGACACTTAAAGCTGTCACATATTGATAGAAATTAAAAAAGAAACCGTAGNAATCATTTGAAAATGGCACGTTAAGAACGAAATAATTCGAATCGAAGATTTCTGGACTGAGTTTTTAATTGACGTCACCGCAGTAAAGCCAGAAACTTTGTGTCTTCCTTTATTTCTTTCTCGTGGATTGAAAATCTGACTATTCATTTTACATTAATTTAATTTCAAATCATCTCACGAATGTAAAAATTCGCTGATTTGCTGGATACACAACTGCGTGCAATTATTCGATCAGGTGCTGTTGTGTTATGTTGTGTTGTGTTGTGTTGTGTTGTGTTGTTTTGCAGACACTTAAAGCTGTCACATATTGATAGAAATTAAAAAAGAAACCGTAGAACACGATTAGCGCGGAATAGGAAATGTACCGTTCCTCAATATTTCGGATATTATACTGGGTCAGCAGACCTCATTAATGTGCGCGAGCGCCGCTCGCAGGCACAAAATATAATTGCACATTTGTTGCTGGAACCTTTCCTGTACTCAGAGTGATTTTAATCGTGAAAATATCATTTCACATTTTTCCAATCATTTGGTCGCAGGCACAGAATAATTTTAATGAGGCCTGTGGGTCAGTCAGAAAAAAGTTTAGACGTTTGAAAGCCTGTAGCTCTGAAACCATTTATCAGATTCTTATAAACAGATAATACCTGTGCAGCTAACATATCAAATCAGATAAAAAAATTAAACTTTTTTATACTATCTCGTATCGGTCACAAATTAAAAGCGATTTTATAACAATGCTTCATCTCAAAATCCTTCCAGACAGGCGAAAAACCCTTGATCAAATTTGCTAGCAATCCAGCCGGCCTCATGAAAACATAAATAGACAAAAAAGGCTGAACGACAGTCTCAAGTGGACACGATTATGCAGCAGCCTCTTTATATACATAGTAAATGTTTGAGCAATAAGATAGACAGATAGACTTTGATTATGATAGCTTTGAGGCTGAATTTCTGGCAAATTTGATCAAGGATTTTAGGCCTGTTTTAAAGAATTTTGAGATAAAGCATTTTTATAAGATTGCTTGTAATTTGAAAACGATGCGACCGATTTTGACAAACTAAATGTTCTGATCTAAGTTGAAATGTTAGCTACACAGCTATTATCAGTTTATAAGAATTTGAAAAATGTTTTGCGAGCTACAGGCTTTCAAATGTCTATACATTTTCTTGGATCAACCGGTAGTTGTCGGATAAGGAAAATTTTCGGTCGTTAAAATTGTCCGACAACGTTAGCTCAGCTGATTGACAACTCAGCTTGAACTTGGTTCATGGGCCAGGCTAACATGGTTTCTTTTTAATCGCTCTTACTAGAACCATAAAAGTCTATATTAGCGTGCACTTTGAAATTTGTAATATTTGTAATTTCGATATCCTTTATATTTCAGGTCGTAGCACACCACAAGATGGCGATAATGCTGACGACGTTTATGNTTAGAAAAGTAATATTCTAAAAGGCTAGAATTAATTAATTTCTCTTTGCATCATTGATTTGAACGTTCGTGATAGCATATTTTTGCCCCTAAAGAATGCTATTTTTCGACCTTGTTTAAAGAATATCTGACACCTTCTTAGCTGAATGTGGTGCGTTCAACGAAAAACATTGCTGCAAGTAACTCTGATTTCTAGAACAGGCGATGACAGAGTGTTGTTTCTTGGAGAAAAGTGACTACAGAAAAGATATCTAAACTCTATGGTTAATAACATTTCACTTAGTCCTGTCTAATACAAACAACAACAGCCAATCAGTTAAAAAAATGCATTCATTTGCAAACGCAATGTCCATCGTTTGCTATGCATGCTCTGCATCAGTCTCCCATTGCATGGTAGGCTCTTCTTGTCATTTCTCTTGTCATTGCATTGCATTGCACTCTCTTCTTATCACATCTTTAAGCTGGTCTATATTGCGGGGTTGACGATTCCTTCATACATTAGGAGGTGTCAGATATTCTTTAAACATGGTCAAAAAATAGCATTCTTTAGGGGCAAAAATATGCTATCACGAACGTTCAAATCAATGATGCAAGAAGAAATTAATTAATTCTAGCCTTTTAGAATATTACTTTTCTGAAAAATGAAACAAAAACAACAACAAATTTATTGTTTGGGAATTTTAAAGAATTGAGATGTATCAGAAAATGGAGACCGTCTGTCATCGACCGGTCAACAATTTTGGGTAACTTTAAGCAACAAATCTATTTCATTGGTAAATATAGGTAAAAGCAATACATCAAACTTTAAGTTCAAGCTTATCGATTACGAAAATCGATACCATAAATTTTTAAGACTCAAGTCGCTACCGCAGAGGCGCTTTGCAAGTGGCCCGTTTTTTCTGATACACCCGGTATTATTTTGCAAAGATGTCCAACAGAATAGATGTTATAATTATCGTGAATCTTTCTCGAAAACCTCCAGTGCCTACGTGGAAGCAATTTCAATTATACATTCATTTTCTTGAGGTATGTCTAGCTGCTTACCGAGCAGTAATTTCTGCCAGACTTTGCAGCACCTTAGGGTAGACAACGTACAATAGTAGGCGTGTCTTTCGTTAGACTTGTTCATAAAAATGCTCCACACTAGGTAAGCATTATTTTTTTTCTGCTATCTAGTTCAGGGATTTGTATTGTTTTTAGACTTTTTAGAAATCGAAGCAAGCGAAAATCTGTTGTTTTTTTCGGTTTCAAAACAAAATGGTTTTTCTATTTCGAGCATCTGAATTCTAAGGTTGTTTTGAAGTTTTCCAAAATGCAGATGAATTTATCGCTGCCTACAACGGCTTCTTGTGTTTTCAGTTTTTGAGATATTTAAAATGACTAGCAAGAGTAAAGCCGTAGATCCCAGCTTTTTTATGCAGAAGAATACTCCTGTAGTAACATGTTGTAAGACGAGGAAAGATTTAAAGCCTGTTTCCTTTTCTCTTGAGTTTTGTTCTGATATTTTACCTTCACAGCTAGAAATTGGGTGTGTTGCATCCTTCCTACTCAATGAGGGTTTCGTTGCTCTTTGAAAAATTTAGGCTTTGTGGAGATTCTCGTTTGGATGTGAATCTAAAAGTTAAAGCTTTGGCCTAAATTTTCAGAGTCTTTCTCTTCAAATTTTCTTGTCGCATTTGCCAACACCATGAAGTATTGCTTTAAAAGTAATCTTTGTTTATTCAAAAAAAACTTTTTATATTTGATGCGATCAAGAATCGCTCGTGAAGCTTTTGATTGATTAAGGGGATGGCCACAGAGAGAAGAACTTCGTTTCCTTGGGAGAACCTCTACTGCTTTTGTAAAAACAGATATGGCTGTTTTGCCTTGGCCTAAAGTAATCGCCTAACGATTGAACATTTTAAACAGATTTCTGAGATTAACATGTTAAGCAGTGTTGTTTTTGAAATGGTCATAGTTTCAAACCTTGGCTCTCCCTGTTTCACACATTGCTTGGCAAGCAGAATTTAAGGTGTTAAGACATCAAAAATCATTGATTGCTTCTTGCAAGCAAAATATTTACGACTTAGCTATATATTCAAGCTTTTTCAGTCGCACTCAGATCCCAGTTATTTTATTGACAACGGTTTCTTGTTTGCTGAGATCCTTAAAAATTACAGACAAGTTCATGCAAGGTGCAGAATGAATGATAATATTTGTCAAGAACGGCCCTGCACCTGCAACTTAATCTTGTATTGAACCAAAACAAATAGACATCACATAAATTTGCTCATCGTCGAAAACATCATTAGTTATTCCTTTCAATTTTATTTGATCAGAATATGCATATTCAATTTGCCATGTTATTAATGTACTAGGGTGTGTTCATTTCTTGAAAACTCAAGAGCCTTTCCCAAGAACGGTTCCAGGAATTATTTAAGATCTCTGTTGTGCTTTAGAATAACTACACACTAGAGGAACAAATGACCAGGTATCTGTACTTATCATTAGTGGAAGTCTTGAAAACAGAAAATATACCAGAAGTTTGAAACGATGCAGTCATGCCCACTACGAAAACAGAAGTATTGTATGGAGACCCTCTGTCTCTTTGATTGATACAAAAGGCAATATTACAACTACTTTTACTCGTTTCTTACAAATAATCATCATCAGTAAGTGAAAATGGTCACATTACACCATGGGTTGCCTTCAACGAAGAAGCTGAGTGATGTGACTCTAACGAAGGTCCTCAGGGATCGGTGTAGTGGCTTGTAAAAGCTGCTAGAAGTTAGGCCGTTCTGGAACCATACAGAATTGCGAAGAAAAATAAAGTACCTGAAGGCAAACAGTTTCCAAATTTCATTTATCAGCAGAGCTAACCTGCGTTCAGTGGTCAATACGAGAAATATAAACTTTTCACGCTAATACTAGAATTGTATAGTACCTAAGATTGCATAGGCCCAGCACAATTCAACTTTTTATACACTGTATTTGTTTCGAAAAGGGTATTTACTTCTCGAAAGTATTTAGATATCGTTTTATACATTGAGTTTCTAGAGTTCCAGTGGTTTTACTTACTCTTTAGTTTTCAAGTTTTTGTTTCTACAGAAGCTTTTGTCTCTTCGGCGACGTGTGCATCCATAACTGGCTTGACTGTAGTGACCTCCTCCTCTTTGAGAAACTTCTCTCCTCTTATCCAAATATGTTCTTTAATGTCAGGGATGTCAAAACGTTTGTGCACATCAGGTTGCAGCATTTTACATATGAGATCCTTTACCTCCGATGATATATTCTTTCGGCGTGAGAAATGCACTGGACGCATAACTTGTTCCAGGAGGGTCTTCAAATGTGAGTCGTCGAAAGGCAGGCTAGCACTGACCATGGTAAACAGGACAACTCCAAGGCTCCAGATGTCTGCTAACATTGCGTCGTAAGCGATTCCGCGGAGGATTTCAGGTGGAGCGTATGCATACGAGCCGCAGAATGTTTGACTCAATACGCGCTTTTTTGTCTCTGCAACGATCATTGCCGCGCGGGCAAATCCAAAGTCAGATACTACGATGTTGTAGTTGTGATCCAACAGCAAGTTCTCGCATTTTAAGTCGCGGTGGACTATACCAAGCGAATGAAAGTATTCCGTTGCGGTGATGAGCTGTTTGAAGAATGTCCGCGCGCCATCGTCAGACATCGCACCGTTAGTGCGTATGTATTCTAGCAAATCTCCATTTTCTGCCAGATTCATTATTAGATATATACGCGTATTTGTTTCAATTGCCTCCAATAATGTAATGCAGTTGGCATGTCGTAATCGTTTCAAAACTTGTATCTCACGTGGCAAAAACTTGGTCAGGTAGTCATCAGGGGCCTTCTTCTTAGAGATGATCTTTATTGCGATCTTGCGCTTATGTTTCTTTGACTGTGCACATTTTACCACTGCGTAGGAACCTTTCCCTAAACTGTGTCCCAATGTATATCCATATTGCGCCAACAAGGCGGCCGATGAGTCGAATGGTCCGGAAATTGCGCCAGGCGGCAGGTCCCCTTTTGATGATGATGGCCTCGATGTCTGTTTTTCGGTCTTCTCGGTCGGCACATTTATCTGTTCGACCTGATCAGTGTTTCCGCTTCCTCCTTTGCTTGCCATTAGCGATCGGATGAATTTACGTAAAGAGAACGTCGTCGCAAACAGACTAAACATCGATGAGTCCCAAATTAATGATACAACCCATGTTATTCCGACATTTGCATGCGCCCGAATCCTCTTTAAATCAACACCGTTTCATCTAGCCTCAAAGTCTCCTTGATTCATTTGACGTAAGTTTGGGGAAGTTCATAAAACGTCACATCAACTAGCTGCAGTTTTGCTAATTGTAGCGGTATATCAGTTCAGGCAAATAGCGAAACTACGACGATGGGGCCGGCTCTCCAGATGTTTGGCGGGCTCTTCAGGCCTCTCTAAGTTTGAAATAAAAAACTACCATATCAACCTTACCTTATAGCCACCTAAGCAAATTATCGAAGCAGATCAAACTTCGAAATGTCTAATTCAGCGTTCCATATATATTTAGAAAGTCCATATTTGATACTTATTTATAGTAAGACGAAGGAGCTCTTAATTACCCTAGCCCACCCACATTCAAAAGAGTACCCTATTGGTCTATACCAATTCCAATCTAATACCCAACTAAAGACTAACGATCTAATGCTTCCCAAATCCCCCCAAATCCACTTTACCCTTGAACCAAGCTATAAAGCATATTTGAGAGAAGGGTTTCCGATGTATAGCATAGGAATCAAATCTTTAAAAAAACATTGCAGGATTGGTTGATGCATCTTTCNGTCCGGAAATTGCGCCAGGCGGCAGGTCCCCTTTTGATGATGATGGCCTCGATGTCTGTTTTTCGGTCTTCTCGGTCGGCACATTTATCTGTTCGACCTGATCAGTGTTTCCGCTTCCTCCTTTGCTTGCCATTAGCGATCGGATGAATTTACGTAAAGAGAACGTCGTCGCAAACAGACTAAACATCGATGAGTCCCAAATTAATGATACAACCCATGTTATTCCGACATTTGCATGCGCCCGAATCCTCTTTAAATCAACACCGTTTCATCTAGCCTCAAAGTCTCCTTGATTCATTTGACGTAAGTTTGGGGAAGTTCATAAAACGTCACATCAACTAGCTGCAGTTTTGCTAATTGTAGCGGTATATCAGTTCAGGCAAATAGCGAAACTACGACGATGGGGCCGGCTCTCCAGATGTTTGGCGGGCTCTTCAGGCCTCTCTAAGTTTGAAATAAAAAACTACCATATCAACCTTACCTTATAGCCACCTAAGCAAATTATCGAAGCAGATCAAACTTCGAAATGTCTAATTCAGCGTTCCATATATATTTAGAAAGTCCATATTTGATACTTATTTATAGTAAGACGAAGGAGCTCTTAATTACCCTAGCCCACCCACATTCAAAAGAGTACCCTATTGGTCTATACCAATTCCAATCTAATACCCAACTAAAGACTAACGATCTAATGCTTCCCAAATCCCCCCAAATCCACTTTACCCTTGAACCAAGCTATAAAGCATATTTGAGAGAAGGGTTTCCGATGTATAGCATAGGAATCAAATCTTTAAAAAAACATTGCAGGATTGGTTGATGCATCTTTCGTTTGATTTAATGACTTGAAAAGAACTTCAGGTACTTCGTAAGTAAGTGTTCATTGGCAATCTTTGATATCTTGATTATTTTTAGAATTATTGCGTTTTTCTTTTTATTGAAAGAATTTACAAAAAGCTTTGGAACAAATTTAAATCGTTGTAAATCCTAAATTAATAGAGGAGAAAAACCCCGGGGGGTACATAACATAGAAAAACAATGTTGTTGCGCGTGCTGTACGTCGTTTGTATAAATATAACAGTAATTTCAATAAAAATACGACTTGTATGAAGAATTTGAATAGATATGGTATCTATTCATATTCTTCGTACAAGTCGTATTTTTATTGAAATTACGGGTACATAACATGTTGATGGTACGGGTATGTGCCGCCCATATAGGTGGGTTTTTGGTAGCCCTGTCCACAAGTTGCTCGGCAACTTTTGGGCAACTTCTAGTCTTTTGGGCAACTTTTGGAATTTTGGCAACTTCTGCAATATTGGGAAACTTGTCATTATTTTAGCAATATTACAACAATTTCAATGAAGTTTTGTCTATTGTCTGCAAAAATAATGAAAATTTAATATGGAAAGGATCTGTTTTGCGATCAGGATGGCAGTCAACGGCCTGGCAAGTGAAAATTTGGTCTTTGTAATAAACGATTTATGATGATGATGATGATGAAGATTTATTTATCAATTTATGTTATTATTTTGTTGTTTTATATAAGCAACACATGGTTCCTGTTGAAATGCAGAACATGTGTGAGATGGGTCAAACAGTATTAGTATCGAAGAGCTAAAACTTGCAGGAAACGAAGATGCAGTTGCATGATCGGAGAAAAAATTGAATTTAAGTAAATAGGCAATTCTTAAAGCATACTTGACACTAAATTCATGGATATATGTCAATTATTCATACATCTCTCTGACAACTGGCCTTCTATCAATTACAATCAACCAGCAACTTTTGAGCAACTTTTTGAAAAAAGCGGCAACTTTTGAGCAACTTTTTAGGAAATTTTGAGCAACTTCTGGAGAAATTTCGAGCAACTTGTGGACAGGGCTAGTTTTTGGCCCAAAATTCTCTAAACAAGGGTCATTTTTCGGCAGATTTTCCATAAAAATGGGTCGGTTCGGCTGAAATCGCCAAAAAATTGCTAAAAATGGGTAGTTTTCCACCAAAATTCATCATAAAAGTGGGTGGCTTTCTGAAAACCGGGCGGCAGACCCCCGTCCATCCACAAGTCGTGTACCCCCCCCCCCCGGGAGAAAAACGGTACAATCTTTAAGAAAACCATAGTTTATGAAGATCTATGATATGGCAGTAAGCAGAAATCTGTAGCTTTTCTCGTTCACGATTTAGCAATTTGATGATGAAGATATCAAAGATTGCCAATGAACACTTATAGCAAAGAAACGCCATTAAATCAAACGAAAGATGCGTCAAGCTATCGTGCAATTTTTTTTTAAAGATTTGATTCCTATGCTCCAATATAGGGGTTTCTAACTTATGCCATTTGACGTTTTTGTTTAAATGAAGCCCTTATGTGCTTGCTTGTTGGCCGCTTTCGCAGTCTTGCTCAAACAAAGTATTCTGTAGACTCATTACATAAGTCCCTGATTGCGCTCGAGTTGTTGTTGCTGCTATTATCGCTTCTGTTGTAGCGACAAATCAGTTCGGGGAGCGGAGACAAGAGGCTTTTGGAATGAGTTCAATATTTCTGCTGGTAGCATAATTTGGTCTTGCTTTTGTTTGCACGAAAAACCAAAACACAAGGTCAAACACCTAAGTGCTTATTCAAAACTTAGCCAGCCCTCTTACATAGGAAAGTTTATGAGTAGCGTTCACACAACAACAACAAATCAGGTACTATGCTTTTGANCTTTCGCAGTCTTGCTCAAACAAAGTATTCTGTGGACTCATTACATAAGTCCCTGATTGCGCTCGAGTTGTTGTTGCTGCTATTATCGCTTCTGTTGTAGCGACAAATCAGTTCGGGGAGCGGAGACAAGAGGCTTTTGGAATGAGTTCAATATTTCTGCTGGTAGCATAATTTGGTCTTGCTTTTGTTTGCACGAAAAACCAAAACACAAGGTCAAACACCTAAGTGCTTATTCAAAACTTAGCCAGCCCTCTTACATAGGAAAGTTTAGTCAGGTACTATGCTTTTGAGAAGTATAATTTAGACGGAGGTAAGAAAAGAACCGAAATCTTATCCGCATTCTATTTTGTTTACTGAATTCTTCAAAGTTTCTTAGAAGGTTCCTCATTTAAATTTGTATTTCACGTGTAATTAGGATCAAATTTTGTCACATTTTCAGCTCCAAAGAAGTCTGTATGCAGGCCCATTTTCTAGGAAGGAAAAACAAGTTACAAATATGTGCACCATAGGTGAAAATATCCAAATGAGTTTCTCTTTCTGTGAGGTGATGCTATTGATTTTTCTAAAGCTGGACCGGAGCTGGACGACAATAACGCTAAAGATGGTGGCTCCAAAGACTGCCGACATCTTTACCGTTATTGTGTATTGATAGAAGTTGATAGATTTGTCTAGGCCTTTTTCCAGGCTTTTCTAGAAACAGCTTTAAAACAAATTGAGCCCCAACTTTAGAACGGGATGACTGATTTACTTTGAATGAAAATAATTGTTCTCTCAAGAGTACGGGAGAGTGGGGCTGGTTGTCACAGGGGTAAGTTGTCACAGGCACAATTACATATCGTGAACATTACATCACGAGAACCCTCTATTATTGTCAGAATTATCCCAGAGAAGAGAGGTTAAGGTTAGGTATAATCTCAGAATAAATAATACAGTTGTACTTCCAAGGACGTCCACCGTGGCCTTTGGCATGAACTCGATATGTTTTTGGGGTAGTATACTCTGGATATACTCTGTAGTATACTCTGAGTTTAGGGGTAGTATTATCACTGTAAGCCCGAAACGTCGTACAAAACAAAAGTCTGTTCATTGTGCAATTATCTATACTGTATTTGTTTGTTTTCAATGATATATTGTGCAACACGCATAGAAGCACATTGTTTGTGCATAGTATACTCTGGAACAGCATACCTGATATGGTAAAGAGCGGCGAAACGGTTCGGTTGAGTGTGAATATTATAGTTTCGCTGTATCTAACTTATGTATATTCGCTGGTTTTAGCTCCTAATGAATATGAGCTATCAGTAGTTACCCTACCAACTGTAAATAAGAAGTTTATTATTATTATTATCATTATTATTACAAATTGAATGCAAACACAAACCGAGGAAAACTTTGCCGATGATATTTCCTGGGAGGTTATTATGTACTTCTTTCAAAAGTATTGGCAAAAATCCAACACTCAAAGCATTAAATTGAAAATGAGAGTATTTCGGTGATTGAAGAAGTAGTGCCCCCGGGAAGAGGCCTCCTTATTACCGGTCAATCAAGCAAGAAAATTCGGTCATTTGTGGAATTTACTGTTGCCTAGCGATCTGTGCCTTGGGGACCTGGTGCCAAAATCATCCATGAATGAATCTTAAGTGGACTGACTGTTGTTCAGTATCCTCATTCGAAGTAACGCAGAGTTCTTGGACAGTTATTCGAAATATGGTGAGTTTTTTTGTGTTGGTTATAATTATCTTCAGGGGCAATTTTATTTTTAACTTTAGTTTTCTAATCATGGGGCTTTTCCGAAATTGTTGATCAGTTGTTTGTCCGACACGGATTATTTTTTCAAATTATAGAAAACAGTTAGGCCCTAGTATTGCAAATAGCCAAGCAGCGGAATCTTGTCGAGTGAGATCAAACTGCCCTACAAGAACAAGACTAACTTTTGGCTCTAAAAATGAGCGCGGAGCCATACTGAGTGGGGGGGGGGGGGCTAAAGCCCCTGCATTAGTTGCAAAATCTCTCATTTTTTTCCATTGAATTTACTTCGTTTAGTTCTTATCTAGGGCTAACAATGCCTCTGAGCCCCTCCGCTTTTAAAAAAACTCTGTGATCCTTGGGCTTTAATTGAGAATATCAAGTCATTGACAACTGATCAACTATGTATGTGGAAAAGAGCCTCTCTCATCTTCTTCCTGACGTCTCCATGCGAGCAAGCATCTTCCTTGAATATCTTTGAAGTTGTCTTTCTCTTTCATCATATTTTTCACACGTATTCTCCATAAGAAACTCTCCAAAGAAACTGTTAGACCACCAACAATTAAGAAACATGAGTATACTCATTTTCTATAAGAAACTGCTGATGAGAAACTGTAGAAGCCTCTTCTAGAAAATTAAGAAACTCTTCTAGAAGAAATCAGAAGTCAAATCAAAGTTAACAAACTTTTTCAATTTTTGATTATGAGTTATGAAGTGTTTTTTGCACAAAAAGTGTATTACCAAACCAAATAATACTAAAAAATGTTATTTTTTATGATTTGTTTCTTTCTTGTAACAACACGCAAAAATATTTCAAACGAAAAAAAAAACGAAAATGTCCTTGCAGGAAATTTTTTGTCCATCTATTCTGCTCTTATTAGAAGTAAGTTTAATAACTGGCTCGCTCTGGCTTTTGTTACTGCCTCGCACAACGGAGGTAAATTTTGTATGAGCCAATCAGAGCATTTGTTTACAGAGGTCGGTCGGCCAATCAGCGGCCTCCATTTAATTGCAGTATTTTCGAGGAATTTGGCCTACGCCACCTAGCTGTGGTGGAAACTCAGCCCCCCAAAAGGGGCCGCCAAATAATTGTCCTTTTTCAAAATTTATCGCGTTTTTAGGACAACGATCTGTAGAAATTTTACTAAATATCTACCAATGCACGGAACAGTCGCACTCTTGGTTGCAGAAATGTCAACAAAGGAATTTTGCACAAAATTCCGCGAGATTCGCAGATGATGGATGCCTAGGCCCATCCAAAACCAAACTTATTTTGCTCCAAATTTTTGTTGGCAGACAGTTTAGCGCATTTAGTTGACGATGGATGGCTAAAAAAACATATGCAGTCGATGTTTCTAAGATTTCTCCTATTTCTTTAAAAAAAAAATTCAATTTACCCGCCATACAACCAACCATATGAACCAACTGAGGAGTGAGGGTCACACGCCGCATCGTGGAGGAGTGAGGGTCACACGGAAGTGATGATGGGGTGATGATAAACAATCTAATTCAAAATTACTCCACTTTCATGCAATATCTCAAAATGGCGAGTCAAGAACTTGTTGCAGAAGCATTCAAATTAAAAGCTGCTGCATGGCAAACTTAAATCAAGGTAAACAACATTTAGGGAACGTGAAACAAAAGACTAAACGAGAGACAGGATTTTAAAGTGTATCAACAACAACTGGTCGTCTCCAACACCCGATTTCTTGGACAATTTTGTCCACGTGCTTGTTCATGGCATCCTCGTCTGCATCTATTGGCAAACCATCAGTGACATCATCTTCATCTTCAACTTCGTTGCCTTCGTCCTCGGATTCTGCTTCTTCGTTCCCTTCATCATTGCTGTCCACATTCAAAACTGCACTGTTGGCCTTTCCAGCAAGTGTGTGCATGTTTTTGGGTACATTTTGGGCAATTATTTCTTTCTTTTTCACCGTGAATTTAAAACCAACAGATTTTTAGAGCTCAATTATATATTATTCGTTAAAGCCCCGTGGCAGCCATTTACGAGATTCATGTCCGCCATTTACCAGAAAATATTTCTCTCCCCAGACCCCTTTTCTAAATGTCAAAATGGTCTATTACAAGAAAGGATGGTCATCTGAACAACCATTTTGCAAGCAGCCTCAGTTCCTGAGCCCCTATTGCCTTCCCTTGTTTGCTTAATTGATGACTCAAATGGCCAACATGAATGTATTCATATAGCTGTTCAATTATTTCATTTCCAGGAGAAAAGTGGAGCAATGCATGGTCTTATTCTGCTCGCCTTGCTCATGACCTGGTCTTTGCCAGCCGAGTGCTCTATAGCGACCGCTGTCGATAATGTTGAAGAGGTGAAGAGATTCTTCAGTGCAACGAATGTAGGCATAGGGGCGTACTCACGCTCAGCTACCTTGCGTGCAATCAACAAAAAACTCGAAGGCGGGCCTAATGCTGCTGCTCAAGAGCAGTTAAATCAAGTTCTGACAGTACTTTGGGGACTGGATGCAGTTGGTGGTGGGGCAATCCCTGTCATTGACGATGTATTGGATTCCGTACTCACCACACTAGAATTCAGGAACACGAGGAACCTTTGGCAAGGCTTGAGTGAACATTTGCAAGAAAGCTGGAGGGCGGCAATCCTGGGACAAATGACTGCAGAAGAATATACCAGCGTGGTAGATATAAAGAAACAAGCAATTTTCGACACGTTTGAAGCAGACGTGGCGGCGCTCGACCCAAATAGCAGACAACTGAAATACATAAAGAAAGCAAAGAAATGGTTCCGTCTTAAAACAACAGCAACAGTTTTAGGACCGTTATTTGACACGCTCAGTATTGGAGTTAACGCGTGGACTATTCACACAACAAGGAGAGATTGCGAAACATCACCGCAATCATGTAACTACGGAGCACTTGCAGCTGGGGGGCTAGGAATCGTTGCAGGAGGTGTGGGTCTTGCCACTTTCTTTGCTATCTTACTTGGTGCTTCAGCAGCTCTTGGTCCAGCTGGGGCGATCTTCGCAGCCTGTTTGACCATCACAGCTACACTTATTGAGCTCTTCTGGACACCCGATGACCAATGGGCTAAAGATTACAATTCGAAAGTTTCAATGATGAAAAGTTTGTTCAGGTATTCACGTTTGCAACTTTTCAATGCGAATGAGTTTTTGGCCCGTAATTCAGGAAGCAATAATGACATGGCAGATATCTATGTTGTCAATCAGGGCCATCTTCCAAAATGGAACTCGGTTCATACATTGGACAAAGTTAAGTTTGGAAACTATCACAGTGACAATCCCCGTCGGGAATTGTTCAAACGTGGTAGATGTAGTCACCCAATTGCCGATGTCACAGCTACAGATTCAAATTATCCTCCTGGGGGTAGCCATAATCCTGAAGCTGGCAAGTACTGCCCATATTTAATAGATGGGAATAATGTATCAGACTCGATCGGAGGACAGAACCTCGGTTTTGGATTCTACGGCTTCACAAGAAATTT
Source organism: Aurelia aurita (assembly GCA_004194415.1). Lineage (NCBI taxonomy): Eukaryota > Metazoa > Cnidaria > Scyphozoa > Semaeostomeae > Ulmaridae > Aurelia > Aurelia aurita. The sequence goes on along the minus strand of REGM01000006.1, from coordinate 306,099 downwards.
AACAACAACTAATCAAAACGATGATTTTCCGGATTCGAGTGGCTATGCTGGGTCAATCGTGCTTATACCCACTGACAAAGTACAGCGATCCCTTCTCCTGGTGGATAACATAGATGCTAAACTGCGCGGTGTCTTCGTAAACACGCAGCTCAAAACAAACGGCAGTACTCCATATGATGACGCAGTTTTCATTGGACACATGAAAAATCTTGATAATAGTGAAACAGTTTATGTGACCACGGGAGGGGGGAATGATGCTCTGATCATTGAAGGGATGCTTGGCCCATTTTCCAATAATCCGAGTGAAGGCAGATTAAACGCAGACTTAGGATCATCAGGACATAATGTCCTAAACTTACACGGAATCTCTGACGCTGAGATCAAAGGTATCAAGTATGACCCACAGAATGGTATTTTGAAGTATTTCCATGGAACCAACCGAGCAAAACACCTTGTAGGTAGGGTGAGAAATGTTGAGATCCTTGGGGCATCCCCATTTGACGATTACATCAAGCTGTATGCGTCTNAATTTGCAAATCTGATTATTTGGCTGCAAGCTTCCTTAGGACATCACATAATTACAAACAACGGGAACTACTAAAACAAAACATACACAAGGGGTCTGGGAGCTCTATCTAGGGATGAGTAATCTTCAAACAAATCGTTCTGTTTCGAAAATATATTTCATTGTTGCATTCAAGATTAATTTGTTGGCTTCCAAGGGCAGATTTTTATTTCCATATAGGAGAAGTTGCAAAATATTGTTATCTGGAACCTCGGAGAATCCGTAAGCTTCGAGTACATCATGTACGATTCGAGTACGCAGTTTTCATTGGACACATGAAAAATCTTGATAACAGTGAAACAGTTTATGTGACCACGGGAGGGGGGAATGATGCTCTGATCATTGAAGGGATGCTTGGCCCATTTTCCAATAATCCGAGTGAAGGCAGATTAAACGCAGACTTAGGATCATCAGGACATAATGTCCTAAACTTACACGGAATCTCTGACGCTGAGATCAAAGGTATCAAGTATGACCCACAGAATGGTATTTTGAAGTATTTCCATGGAACCAACCGAGCAAAACACCTTGTAGGTAGGGTGAGAAATGTTGAGATCCTTGGGGCATCCCCATTTGACGATTACATCAAGCTGTATGCGTCTAAAAGAGGGGAATCAGATGACTTTACTGTTTTTAAGTACAAAGGACTCGCAACTTACGAGCTGGATATTTCAAGGATTGCTCAACTGTCGTTTGCCCCTTACTTTAGGATCATTGATAAATCAGATAATGGAGCATCAATGAATCCAGGCTGCACAAGTCACAATCCGTTGCTCCTGATTAAAAACTTTCCAACCGATGCAGTGATAAATGACATCCTCTACAATGGTCACACTGTCAGAGTTTATGGCCACAAGCAAGGGGGCGATCGCAAGAGAAGCAGCTATTACAACGATCTATTTGGAAAGAAACATGGGAGAAAATTACAAGAGAGATTGAGACGCAAAGGACATAAACAAGGAGGGAAAAGAGATGGCACAGAGGGGACTGAAACAGAACAGAACACCAAGAGACACGAAGATGGTACAAGCAAACGAGCAACCTGCACTGCACAGCAAGAAGACAACCACTCCGAAGGAGGTACAGATGGAAAGGAACTACTCGCAACGATTGCCTTCCACACAAAATGCCACGCGAAAGTTAAAGCTATGAAAGTAGGAAATGTTTGCATGATGGCAAAGAGAGATATTGGAAAACTAGATCTTGTTTTTGGCAGTGGAGAAAGAATCACGTCAGATTTCACACAAGATGTTGAAGGGTCATTCTGTATGCTTCTGTGTCCTTCGCAAATAGTCACATCAAAAGTAAGCATTGATTTAAGTGGCGCTTCAAATGGGACTCTCGTAATTAACGAAGATTTGTTTCTGGACCCTTGCAAAATTGGGCTGGATACATCACTCACTATACATTGGGTGAGTGACGATGTTTGGGGCCTAAATTTCACGAGTAGTGATAGCACAATTGCAAAATTCCAAGGCGCAGGAACGATACAGGAGGTCACAGGCCTTGACAGGATTGTGAATGAGAATGGAGAAGAAATTTACAACACTAAAGCGCTGAATACACAGATTACCGACCTGTGCTCTGACAATCCAGATGGAGAATGTTCCAATGTCGAGTTGGAAGTATACATGGCCTACGCCGAGAAAAGGGCTGCAAATATTGCTCTTTGGGCAGGTCAGAAGCGGAGCACCGAAGTTAGGGACAGGATGATGCAATGTTTGGATGAGAGTTCAGAATTCTACAATGCTACTGATTGTGCGCCTGTTGCAACTCGTAAGGCAACCATTACTAGAGCTTCTTCTGGATTCTCTTCTGGAGATTCTGCTGAGACACAAAATGAAGACTGACTGAGAATTGATTAAGGATATTTATTATGAATTGTTTGTTTGAAGTGCCACAGGCATCTTTCAGTGGTCCTTTGTTGTTGATTGCTTTTATTGCTTGTTAAATCATATACAATTTGATGCAATGAAGATGAAAGGACCTTTCTTCTTCCTTCAAGAGTACTTGAGCTAGTAAGCATGTCTGGCGTTTCATAAGGCCCCTAAATGATTTGCAGTGAAAACTCAGAGAGAAGAGCCATTTCAAATGATTGATACTTACCATTTTGTTCTGAATCCCTTATACATACTGTGCAGTTAAACTCGCATGCGCAAGCCCGTGTTTGTGTAAAAATGGGATAATTCTCCTTTGTCTGAAGCAATCCGGCTTATGCGAGTGTGACTGTAGAAGGCAAGGGCAAGTAGAAGAAAGGCCAGATAGATGGCGGACAATTTGCGGGGCATTTGCTGGTGTCAGTCATAGCCTGTGTTCCAGACCCCTTGACAAGAAAGGAAGAGTCTGGAACACAGGCTAGTCACTCCGGGTAACACGATTTCTTACCTTACCCAAAGGCTCCTTTTTACAGTGTTATTTAGGCCCTGGCTCCCAGTTAATGCACGGGCTTAACCCTATAGTGCTTGGGCTATCTGACATGTCATATTTTGGTTGGGGGGGGGGGCAAAAAGTCCTCCTGCCTAAATCTTGACTGATATTAGTTAGAGCAACCCAATGTGGTCTGCTAATAGCCCTAGGCATGAACTTTTCGAAAAGTAAAAAGTGATCTAAAATTAGGAGCAGATATCGCGTACGTCAGCATTTTCCTTTGTGTGGTCAAGAAAAGCGGCTAAATCAGCCAAACTGAGTAAAAATGAGGGAAAATGCGATAAAATTTCATCTGAAGCGCAATTTTATTCTAACTTAGCATTTATGATAGACTACATCGAATAACATTCTTCTGCACAAGAAACTTGCATAAGATTGCAATTTAGCGCTTTTTATAGCAAAAATTAAAATTTGCGAGTTTGGGATTTTGACTGGGTCGGTCCTAGAGATTTCTTTCCCTCCTCCTCATTTGCTAAAACATTTTAATGAAATTTTACTGAAATTTGCACAATAGGTAGCTGCTAAAATTCAAAAAGTTTCNAGAAAAGCGGCTAAATCAGCCAAACTGAGTAAAAATGAGGGAAAATGCGATAAAATTTCATCTGAAGCGCAATTTTATTCTAACTTAGCATTTATGATAGACTACATCGAATAACATTCTTCTGCACAAGAAACTTGCATAAGATTGCAATTTAGCGCTTTTTATAGCAAAAATTAAAATTTGCGAGTTTGGGATTTTGACTGGGTCGGTCCTAGAGATTTCTTTCCCTCCTCCTCATTTGCTAAAACATTTTAATGAAATTTTACTGAAATTTGCACAATAGGTAGCTGCTAAAATTCAAAAAGTTTCATTGGGAAAATCTGTCTGCTTACCGAGATATAAAAAAGTCTACTAATGGGGGGGGGGGGAGGGGGGGCAACGTTGTCCTACCTTGTATGAAATGGTTTTATTCACAGTGCTGCTTCGTGATATATAGTACACGGAGCAATTGCTACATACATACATACATACATACATTACATACATACATACATTTCAGTTTTGATTAGGCAGGTCTGTTTGAGTAGTGGACCTGCCATTTAAGAAAAAGAAAACAGAGTTGAAATAAAAATAGTTTACAATAATCAGCGATAAAATTTGTCCATTAAAATAAAAGTCCCTCTTTTAAAAATATATAAAATCTTTGTCTCTGGGCGTTATATTACGCGATCCTTTCTGAAATTGTTTCCATTCTTTCTAATTGAGGTTGAGCTGTCTTTAGTCTTGCCTTGAATGCGTCATAACTTGGAGCTTCTTTGACTTCAGTTGGAAGAGCATTCCAAACGATAGGGCCTCTGAACCTCACACTAAGTCTACCAAACTCTGTGTTGGGTCTTGGAATATTGATAGCATGTTTGCATCTCAAGTTGTGATGTTTCTTATTTTTCAGATCTTGAAAGACTTCGTTAAACTTCTGTTCTGTATAGCATTAGAAAACTATTTTCTTTCAAATAGAAAAGAAATATTCTCTTTACTTACGGTGATATTCAAAAATCACGCTGTCTGGTTCCCTGTGGTCATCCCTTGTAACAGTTGATATCGCATTACCATCAACACCTGGATTTGAAACCACACAAATATTCTTACGTCATCTTACGTCGTCCGGTTCGGACAACCGGACAGCAATTGCTCTGTGTACTATGTCACGAAAACAGGACTGCGAAGCGAATAAACCCACTGATCAGTGAATAAACCCAGTTCATAAAAGGTAGGCGCCCTTGATTAGTTAGAGGACTATGGTACAATGGTTGTGCATGGTGCAATATGTCCAATGATTTTGCAATGATTGTGCAATGGAGATACAATAAACATGGGCGGTAGGAGACGNGATATTCAAAAATCACGCTGTCTGGTTCCCTGTGGTCATCCCTTGTAACAGTTGATATCGCATTACCATCAACACCTGGATTTGAAACCACACAAATATTCTTACGTCATCTTACGTCGTCCGGTTCGGACAACCGGACAGCAATTGCTCTGTGTACTATGTCACGAAAACAGGACTGCGAAGCGAATAAACCCACTGATCAGTGAATAAACCCAGTTCATAAAAGGTAGGCGCCCTTGATTAGTTAGAGGACTATGGTACAATGGTTGTGCATGGTGCAATATGTCCAATGATTTTGCAATGATTGTGCAATGGAGACACAATAAACCAATAAACCTCTGTGCTCTGTTGTTTGAACTACATTTTCAGTGTCGATCCTTTTCCACTTGCAAAACATCTTTGTTTTCACCCTGTAAATGACAATCTCCGTGCATGCATGATCAAAAACCTACAGTGTTTTAACTCTCTCAAAACCAAACCATTTGTTGCAACCATTTTCCAACTTTCGTTGTTTTTTATGCTTCAGGGTTTGTAGCGGTTTGTAGCAAGTACGTCACATTGGGCGTCATGGCGTCAGTGTGACCAAAACAAACATATGGTTTGAGAGGGAGCCTGGGTTTGAGTTTCGAGAGTTGCTGGGGGTTGGTTTGGATCGTTTATGACCCCCTTCAGGACTTCATAAGCCCCTGAATAAGTTCTTTAGAGTCGCACGAGACCATCAGACGACTTTCGTTCGAAATTGGAAGTGAAGCGATTTATGATCCTGATCTCTTGAGTAATAAATCCAAAAATATTTCGACAGGAAAGAGAGAATCTTGGAGTGGAATCATGGTTGCGTGATTTTCAATCGACATAAATCAAGCATTGAATTTAATAGAAATTCATTAAGTGAAAGTCACTTCCGGTAAATTATCAACTAACCAATAAGAATCATTTCTTATTATTATGCAAATAATTCTCACATTGTTATGTAAATAAGCGAGCGCTGATTGGTTGATTATTGACTTTGTGGTTAGAATGCCGCAAGTCATGCCGATGAAGAAAGAATCGGAGAAGACATCACACCGAAAAAGGTTGAACAACATCTGAAAGGCATAAGTAACAAGAAAAACACCAACAAGGATATCATTTTATACTTGAATCTTCCATCCATTGGGTAGACAAGATGATCAAGTTCGTCACAGTGCTCTTGGCCGTTTTTATGGCTCAGGTAAATATGCTCTTCAACTTACGGCCTAATATTGCTTTCCTTCTCTCGCCATATTGAAATCTGCTATCCGCCATAACTACCTTTACTTTGTAACTCGATATCTAAGTTTTCAAACGATGNTTTGTGGTTAGAATGCCGCAAGTCATGCCGATGAAGAAAGAATCGGAGAAGACATCACACCGAAAAAGGTTGAACAACATCTAAAAGGCATAAGTAACAAGAAAAACACCAACAAGGATATCATTTTATACTTGAATCTTCCATCCATTGGGTAGACAAGATGATCAAGTTCGTCACAGTGCTCTTGGCCGTTTTTATGGCTCAGGTAAATATGCTCTTCAACTTACGGCCTAATATTGCTTTCCTTCTCTCGCCATATTGAAATCTGCTATCCGCCATAACTACCTTTACTTTGTAACTCGATATCTAAGTTTACAAACGATATTAGGATCCTAAATCCCACTTAAATAACTCTTAACTCATCTTTTACAACTTAAAGATACAGTTAAGTTTGGGGTTTGACTAAAACGGCTGTTAGTTGTTGTCGAAGTGAAGTGAAGGCAAGGACTTTGAATTGAAAACTCATAACGAGTGTTTCGCCATCATCAAATTAATTTGATTTGAAGGTCGCTTTCCGGCTTTTATCTCGAAGATCGAAGTATTTAGGCGTGTTCTAGATCTAGCAGAATAAAGATAGGGTTGTTCCTATAAACGTATATCTTGGGGGAGGATTTTGTTGTTTTACCAAGTTTATACTTACGAAACTTTTTGCAGGCTCTCTGTTCTGCTCCATTTTCATAATTTCTGAAGCCATCACAGACAGTGATCAACTTGACGATGTTGTAATATTCGGAAGGTGCTGCAAACTGAATTTTCCTTGATACGGTGAAATATAACATTAGTTTAAGGGGTTTAGACATGATAAAAACCCCTAAAAATGTCTCCCCTTTTGAGAACACTTTGAAACCATTTGAAACTCAATAAGTTCTTTCTATTGTTGATTGTTGTGCTGTGACTGTCAATTGATATAGGCCCTGAGTGACGTAATCGTAATGCAATACCAAAGCTTTCTGGCCAGTTTCCAGAAGGAAGAAATCCATTTCGCTTCATCTAACTTTTTGGGAGAGAAATTTATCGAAACTTTTATTGCCAAATTCTCCATCAATAATGGAATTTCTTCCTGTTTTGAAACTTGAAAGTAAAGCCAGAGCACATTTCCTTGTTGGGGCAGAGGCCCAGAACTGGGTAGTGATACCAAAATAGATATTGGAAATATATGGCTGAAAGGCAATTTAATTATAGTATCAGAAAGAAGAGAAGTATGATGGACATAAACTGCAAAATCAGCCAAATATTGTAAGTCATTTGGGATTGGACAAATATTAAAAAATGAAGCCATCAAGCATTGCTGGAACCATTAGAACTGGTCTTCCAGCAATTTAATACAGAAATAAATGTGCCCAAGTCATCATAATACCAATACCAAAGTAAAGTCAATTTCATTTCATGTGGAATTATCATGCAAAAACATTATTGAGCGAGCCTTTTTTCCTCAAGTAATTAGATTGGCCAATATAAAACTAACTTTAACTACATTAGGTCAAGGCGAATTTCTTTCATTATTTCCTTTCAACTGGTGAAAAATTGTGTTTGAATATGTAATTCAAAGGCATCAAATATATGTCTCTCTTGAGCACCACAAGTGACCATATGTTTCATCAAATTTACAGTTGCAGATAAAATCATTCATAGCAAAATTCCCTGAAATTTGATCAACTTAATATTTAGATCTAAAAATGTTTGCAGTAGCATTAGTTTATCTTGTAGAAATAGAATTTACAGTGGATCTGGCTACTCAATAATTAACCTGTTCATCAAATCAGATCATGTTTTCTGCTAGGTAATAGAGTACAGGCGCACAGGGCCGTAGGAAGTATCTTGAACTTGGAGGGGCACGACACTTCAAGGGCACTTTTTTCAGTAAGCTAAAGGGGCATTTCCTGAAGCAAAAAGGGCACTTCTTTGTTTATTTCAAAATCTTGGGGGGGGGCACGTGCCCCCAGTGCCCCTGGTTCCTACGTCTCTGCAGGCGCATTTTCATAAAAATTTTTCGAGCGAAAACGAATTTTTTTAATTGAATTGATGCTGGAGCATACACACATCAGATGAAAGATCTTGCTAGTGAAAAACCCATTCTTTGTAAGTTGAATTTCTTTCAACTTTTTATTTTTGTTCGCACAGAATTTTTTGCTTACGGTGGAAATGCATCTTCAACAGTCCTATTTTCCAAAAAGGTTGACTTGAAACTTTTGTAGGTGTTTTGACCAGTCACAGGTTAGGTATGCATCTGGTAAATTTTAAATCTGCACAACTTTGTTTAGTTTGTGATAGACAAGTGCCAGATTATCTTAGAATAGATTGAGAAAGAGCTGTTGCTAAAGGGAGTCGTTGCCAGGTTGAGAGAAAACAGTGGATTATCTCTTAGACTTATGGTAAAACTGTTACATCACAGTTTGTAGATGAAAAGTGTTATAGCAAAGCAAATGAGAAAGTATTTTCCTGACTCCCCCTCCCCCCCCCCGAAAAAGGACTGACTTCATAAAGATGTTATGTACTGGACCCATCAATGGAAACTATTTGATATATAAATCAGCAGTTATTTAGGGCTAATAAGACCTTTGTGATGGTAAATTCTGTGCTAGAATTCACTCCCTATTCTCACTAACTGCAATAATATCTTTGGGGCAACAGCTTTACTGAGCAAATATTTTACCAGAGAACAACATTGCAAGTGCTTTATTGAACACAATCAGGTGCTGCTGCTCGGAAGTTAGGGCTGCGTTTCCATTAATCTGGGTACAAACCTTGCCGGGTAAAAACTTTTCCATCGCGTTTCCATTAACCCAGGTTTCTGTTTTTAAAAGGTAGCTTGTTTCCATTAATTTGCTCAAAATGAAAATCCCTCTCAATCAATCAGAAATAATATCATTGATGTTGGAGGGTTGTTAAACTTTCCAGAGACTAAGCATTTTTGGTATTTCCATTCCTCCAGTTCCGTTTTTTTTTAAACTTATCCGGTTTTAAACTTTCCCACCTGGAGCACCGTTTTTGAAGAATTCCATTTTTAAGCTGGAGTAATGATGGAAATGCAAGACCAAAACGGGAGAATTTTTATCCGTTTTTATTTAACCCAGGGTTAATGGAAACACAGCCTAAATTTGGGATAGTGAGTGAGGTGTTTTGCTTGTGCACTGAGCATATAATAACTTATACTTAAAAGTTAGTGTGTTGATAGATATAGTTTAGTGACGATCTTCATTTTGTAAAACTGGTTGCTGTATTCTTTCAAGCTGTTTCCCCCATAATTGAATAAAGAATGAGTTGAGACCTGTTCTATAAGCGAGTACCTGTTTGTTGTTATGGATAATTGAATAACATTAGGCATACATTTTCCATGCGTTTGTATAGTGCGTCTTTCATCTCATCACTTCTTATAAATTTTGTATTAAGATAATGAGATGTGCATAAATTTAGAAGTGAAGTAATGGGAACTTCCTAAGTTCACTTGGCACAATGTTATGGCTTAGATTTAATACTGAACTCACTTTGTCATCAAGAGTTTAAGTGGTCTTTGACTTCCTGAGCTATAGCTGATTCAAAGAAATATATGCTCCCCAAAGGTGCAAAATTTCTAAAAAAGTTTTCTGCTTTATAGCAATGAAAAGTACATCAATTATCATCTGGGGGGGGGGGGGGGTAATTTCTCACCAGACAATATCATTATGCTATTGTTTTTGCCTTGAAACAGAAAAAAATTGCAAATGTGATTGAGGTTCTCAACTGCATGATCTTGGAAGCAACCTTTATCACACAATTTGCAAAACAAGGGAATTGTTTTATGACCCATCCACTGTACTGTCAGTAATTGTTCCTTTTAAGCGTCTGTGACACTCGGAGAGCTCATGACATGCATTTCAACTTGACCTATCCTTCAAGTATTGCACACTTAAAAAATTGTGAGGTTTTTTACAATCCTAACGTGTTGTATGCTATTTTTGAAGTAATTTTTACCTTTACCTCATGTCCATTAAAAGAGGAACGAGAGGGGTTTTGGTAGAGGAAATATTATGGGTGTTGTGAATTGGTCTTGCATCAGATAATTAATGGGGCTGTATAAGATTTTAGTAAACAATGAGCGCGTGCCATGGAATTTCTTAAGCCCGCAGTGCGCTTTTGTGTGTCTACAAGAATCTAATTGTGTGTCTAAGCACATCTAAACCCAGTTGCTCGGAATCCAGCTGTATCCCTAAAATCGTTGATGCTATGAAAAATCTGATTGGACTGGGCAGTTCTGCAGAGTTCAGACAGAGATAGACAATATCTTCATTTGCAATGTATCATCTACTGCTATTTGCCTGCATTAATTAAGGTGAAGAGAAAGTCATGATTTTTAGAAGTTTAGCTTATACGGCCCCTTGAGGTGTTTTATTTCAGTTGTGAACTGACTTGTTCTTCCAGGCACTTGGCAGTGTTCTTGATATCTTCGAGCAAGGAATGGAACATGAACCAAGAGTAGCCATCAACTGTGGTCATGTTCCATTTCATATTGATCTGAAAACTGGCAAATGGGTTAGTGACAAGAAAGGAGTTGCTAAGTGTGATGCCAACAAGGAAGATGTCAAACGGTAAGTTTTACCAAGACTTATTTCAAACTACTCAAACGTCTTGTTCCGTTTAATTTTTGCACATAATTAATGTGCGAGGATTAAAGGAAGCATTTAGGCCATGTCCACACGTATCCGGATATTTTTGAAAACGCATCTTTTTTTATCCGTATTAAAAAAAGATCCGCGTCCACACGAGGAGCGTTTTCAAAAATATCCCCGTCCACACGAAAACGCTGTGATATTCGAAAACGACCAATGTCGGCCATGAGCATGCGTAGATTAACAAAATGCTCCCAAAAATCTTCGCGCATGCTTCGAAAAGTGGCGCCATCTCCTTAGCCACAACAACAACTGATGAGGTTTGTTTGCCCTATCATGTCGAAAACGGTGAGTAAAATAAAAAAGTCAGATGAAAAAGGCAAAGGCGAATTTTTCGTGTGGACGGACGGTGAAGTTGAACTGCTGCTGAACGTCGTTAATGAATATAAAGTTAAGAAGGCAATGGAGATATGGTGGCTTATGTCGCCTTTGAGAAAGCTGTGGTAGGCTAGTAATAAGCATAAAACGTAGCAAATTCTCACGCCTTCTTGTGACTGCGGTGCGGATATTAAACAGGACAATATGCAGCTCTAAACAGGCAATCAAACTTGGCAATAAAGTCAACAGCATTGCAGCAAAATCGTCCGCCATATTGGATGAAATGTGGAGTCGAGGCCGTGACGTCAGCGTTTTCGGAAAGCTCCGTTTTCACCCGTCCACACGACAACAGGAAAACGGCGTTTTCAAAAATATCCACTCTGGAGACCGTTTTCGAAAAGCTTCGTTTTCGGTGACCGAAAACGCCGTCTTCGTGTGGACGGGAACCCAAAACGGATAAAAAAAGATTCGTTTTCAAAATATCCGGATACGTGTGGACGTGGCCTTAGTGTAGTACTAGATAAGAAGCAAATAAGCAGCCTGCAAAATTCAATTGCTAGTTATGCAAAAATTTCACGCATGGACAATTGCAGGATTGATTGTATGAGGAATGCTAGAGATGGTAGAGGTAGATCCAGAGTACCATGACCTTGAAGTTTAATAATAATTTTTTTTCATGGATATTCATTGCAGTAAAAACGTGAATCTTTTAAGAACTATTAACAAAGACCACCTTTGAACAGCAGTGCTTCAAGATTATGATTCATTATATCCATTTTGTATCTTTATTAAAGAAATTGATCAGTATTGGTTTCATCACTTACATTATTGTATAAATTACAGCTGTCTTTGTTGTAAAATCTCGATCCACTGTTAAATCTATTTCTTCCTTTGTTTGTCAAGTCTGTTGTGCTCTGCGTGTTTTGTTTGATCCAATATGTTATTGTAGCACACATGAATTTATTCAATAACATCCTGGTAGGAAAGTAGCATGGAAATTATTGACAAATTGATTCTATTACTTCTGGTTTTAGAACTTGATTAGATTTATGTAGGGTGGGCCATAAAAACCCTGACAACAACTGATTTGGACTGACCTCCTATACACAATGTTGAGTGGAAGACTGTCAGGAGAATGCCATGTCTTTGCCATTCCTCCAAATCTTGTGATAATCCTTATTTGCCTTGAGCAAGTATGTACAAAAATATTAGGAACACCTTCGTGAAAAGGTTTCGAAAATCTCTGTATCCAAAATCTCCATTTCACTTTTGTTGATTTATATTTTTGTGAAGGGTGAAATGACCAAAAATCGACCAAAAATCTGCTTTTCCTGTTGTTCTCTCTCGGCCAGAATTTCTATTGTTCAATATGCCATGCCTATGCTCTCACTCAGAGCAATAAGCAAGTATATTTCATCTCCTTTTAAGAGATAAAAATTGAATCTTTGTGGGAGTAGCAACAATTATGTTGCTTCCACCTTAAACATACAACTGGTACATATAAGTGTTTTTAGCAAAGTCACAATGTTGCAGTTGTTTTTGACTCGCAGACTACATATACATTAGTCATTAGGATCGCTCAAAAATTCTTGTGTAAGGTCACGTGGTTTGCTATTGTTCGTGTTTGACCACAATGTTGTATTTGAGTTTGAGCACATTGGCTTAGCAGTAGTTGACAGTTTCTGTTGTTCACTTCTCATCTCAATATGAATTGCTGTTCAATCCCCTGTTGTACATGTCTGCTGTTTAGTGGTTTTACTAAGAATATGAGAGAATCTTCTTGCTCCCAGCTTTTGCATCACAAATAGGATCTTTTATAAAAAAATGGTGTGTCGTCCCAGACCTTTGTCTGAGGGTCACTGGTAGGTTCACCTTTGATTTAAAATTACCCTCGCCTCTAATCGATAACAATCTCCTGTGGTTTCAACATCTGTGATTTCACAAGACTTGGGAGGGTGTGTCATAAATGTTTGATTTGTGAAAAATTTCCATTGTTATGAGATTAAACACCTGGAAACTTGGATTAAATTACTCCAATCTGGCTTTGAAACACTAATTGTTTTGAGTTTTGCTGGAAATTAAAGGATCTGTCTGCAGCAGAGTTGAATGGGTGGTACAGTTTAGATCCATGGAGACAATGGCCTTGGAATTTTCTTGACCTCTATGAAGATATTTGACTTTAATTTGATGGTTAATTATTTGTCTACTGTTTTGTCTCTAATGAGTGTCGCCCCCTCTCCAATGAGCGCCTCCTCTCCCATGAGCGCCTCCTCTACCATGAGCGCCCCCGTTGAAGTAAAAACTTTGCTGATCCATGGGAAGCTAAGATTTAGGGCATGTTTTTAAATTCAGCTACCATCCATATGTACCATTGCTGAACATCAAACGTATGTTTTTGCAGAGAAAATTACTTGGATGATGCTTTGATAAAGATCATTAACGGTGTTGTTCATCAAAGCGAAAGTCTTGCTAATTAGAACAGAACAGCATCCATGATTTTGGGACAATCAGCACCTGCCTAGCTCTCTCTATCTGCTTGCTTGCATTTTAAGGTTATTTTTGTGAGGGATACAGTGAAAGATAAAAAATACGGAGAGCTGAGCGCGGCTTTTCCATTGAAACAAAGGGAGCATTTTGTAAAAATGATGCAAGAGCAGTTATTCCCTTGCTCTCTTCTGGCAGCAGTGCAGCATCCTAACCTGGTTCAGAGGGCCAGTTTCCTACGTCAATACGTCAGCAGCCTCCTTTTGGATCATGGGAATGAGGTTGGCAGCATCTATGAATTAAAAAGGTGCTGTGTTGAACTACTTATGCCTTGATGACAGAATCACTAAACACATGGGAATATATCTTCGTTCTTATTGATGAAAGTTTATGCCTGATAGTGATCCATGTAGTGATTTTATCAGTGGTTGAAAATATAATTGTCTTCTTCCAAGCCAAAAGGATGGACGCAAAGTTTCCCTGCAGGGAAATGTTTGTTTTTTCAAGACAAGTATTTTTTGTGTTGTGAAAAATGTTTTGACCAAAACTCCCTGTGGTATTATTTTGATATTGGAATGTTGTAGCTTATTGCAAGTGGCGCTGGGGTGCTCCCATATTCTTTCCATCCCTTGATTTTATTTATTAGGCTATTTCGTTTTCAAGGCATCAATAAAATGAAGACAATTATCTTCAGGGTTATTCTATTTATTTATTTACAGACTAATATCACATTACAATCTGATAACATCTATGAACTGCACTATACAAATGTGACTCTACATGTGTGAATCTACAGCAGTTTATACATCCCTTTAATCTTCTGTTTCAATTTACAGATATTGCCAAAGAACGTACCCACGTCTGAACATTTCCAACATCGTTGAAGCCAATGAGAAAGTGACTATCAAGAACTGGTGCCAAGAGGGAATAACTGAATGCACCTTAGAGAAGAGAGTCATACCATACAGATGTTTAGGTAGGCTAAATGGAAAACCTTGTTTGAAGGATTCTTTTTGAAATCTTGTCAGATGCAGTGAGACCCACCTTCCTATAGATTATAATGGCTTTGATTAGCAATACCCAATTATAGTTCATCATTGATATCTCTGACTAGAGCAAGTGCATGTGCCTTTCTGATCTCGTAGATACAAGCAGCAAGGTAAGCGGAACAAGACTTTGGACAGGTGGATCACCACTGGACAGACTTTTGATATAAGCATGAAGCAAGTTTTTAATGAAAACACATTTACTGAACAAATACTAAGTTTTTGCTTCAAAAAGAATTCCATCCAAATTCGTTCAAACACAAGGAGAAAAAATCCCTTTCACAGATATAGAAGTTGTCTGCGAATTTGTCTTGTGGAAATCCCCCCTGAAAGAAGTGGAAACGAATTCCTTTAGACGTTCTCTTCTTAAACACTGCATGCTTTTTAATATGGAAAGAGAATAAGATGGTTGTACCAGCTATCTTGTACTGGTACTGCTGTTTGCGAGAAGGGAAATATTTACTAAAAGCATTTTAAACATTTCATTCTTCATGTTTGTTGGTAACAGTAACTACTGTTTGCTTATGCAATTAAGCTCTTAATGTTAGTTTAAGCTGTTAACGTCTGAATTTTGTAGCATTATCTGTGATATCCCATAAACAATTTCTTGAAACTCAGGATATTACAAAATGGTTCCCCAATCAAAATTATGAAAACATAGCCATTACACATCAATTTTAATATGTGCTAACTATACCAAAACATAGAAATCAAAATCTCCCACTCCGTTATTTGGTATTAAGATGTGGTTGATGGTTGTTGAACAATCTGATTGTTTTGTTGTAGTTGATGAATATGAAGCGGATGCACTGATGGTTCCAAAGGGGTGTAAATTCAACCATCTTCATGACCAAGCCTCGTGCATGACTCATGATGAGTGGAAGGGCCGTGCTGCTGCATTTTGCCGTAAAGACAGCCATAAACTCAATGAATATGGCATCTTACTCAGCTGCGGAACTGACATGTTTACAGGTAACATATGAATATTCACACACACAAAAAACATCCACTTGAATCAAGTACTGTAGGTTACTTGTCCTGCCCTTTCCAAAGTGCTTCCTTTGAAATTTGAGATGGGTACACTCTTCTCGGTTGGTTTTTTATTTTTTTATTTTCTTATATTCATCATCAAAAACTACAAAACTACAAGAATACAAAGCTACAATCTAAGACTCACAAGAAAACTACAAAATTGCTTGAACGAGACTGCATGGGGTGTGAACTCGGTTGGTTTTCACCGTAGGTAGTTAGGTTAAGCTGTATGATTTACTTACATATTTAGGAGAACAAGACATATATTTAGGACATTTTAAACTTTGATGCTGTTGTTCTTAGTTTTAATTTTAATAAACAGTTTCTAAGGTTGTTGTATTGTTGTTTAATATTTTGCTGTGTTGTAATGTCTCATTCAATTCCTGCCCTGACCATCCCCTGGACACCCCAGGTATTTGCTTAAAAAATGTTCCCGGCGCTTGCGCATTTGACAGTAATTTTTTCCTGGGCCCAGGGCATTTGACAACAAATTTCTCCCCCCTGAGCATTGTGCAAAGAAATGTTGTTGACCCCAGGCTGCCTGAGGGGATGGTCAGGGTGGGAATTGAACAAGACATAAACGCCCCAGACTTCATAAGCTCATGCTTCTGTGGGGCATGTGAAACTGGATGCAAGTAGTCATGCAAATCTAGAATCTGTTAGTTGTGTACCTTCATATATGTATATTTTTGTCCTTGTCTTCTACCGATTTTGCTGTGTAAATTTATATTCTCTGTAACCTGTTGTTGTTTTGTTAGAAAGATTTGTATGTTGGAATTTTAAAATGAAATGAACTGAAGTTTTAAAACCTGTTTCATGAATCACAAAAGGATAAGAGTCATTTTGGTAAATTGCAATTTTCCGAAGCAAATACAGTAGTCTTGTTTATCATTCTTTGAAAGCGAAAAAATGAGATTCACAGGCCCTTTTTTAGATAGCAATATTGCCTAGTTGCAGCTGCATATCTAAATCTTATTCTCTTGTTTATTGAAGGTGTTGAGTTCGTCTGCTGTCCAAAAGACCACAAGAAGAGAAAGAACCACATGAAGAGGCCAGTGATCAAGACAAAGCAACCAGAGATCGACAGAATTGGATTTGAGGCAGCTGTGAAAGAAATTGAGAAATACCTGCCTTCTCAAACTCAAGGTAATTTACTTAACTTATTAAAGAGCTTTTATTATTAATATGCTTTGTTTTTGTGTGATTATCAGCCATTTTGCATCTCTGAGGTGAAACCAAAATGCTGATAAATTAAAATTGAAAATTTTATCAAACATGATGATCAGAACAGCTGTTTAACTGTTTATCTATTCGTCAAAATAGATTTGAGGGAAAATATTCTACATACAGCTATAAGACAGGAACTCCATTACCACTTAAAATATCAGAAAGAAAATAAAGATTATGCCATACTTGTTAGTGATTTGATCTTGTAATCTTAATGAACGAAGTCACAAAGCCATTCTGTAAAAAGGAAATGATTTTGGTCTCAAAAGAAAACGATTTATTAAAACAAAGGAAGATCAGAAATGCATTGAAGATATATTTGCTTGCAACTATCGTTTGAGTAGAAACTGAAAATACTTGCTATTTTTGAGTGATTGGCTAGCTACCATTGCTCAGTTGTAGAGGGAGGATCTTTCTTGAATTGGAGGGTTGTTTATCATAGTGATGCCAAGGATAGGCCACTTTAGTAATGGAAAGATAATATGCAAATTGCTTTTTCCAACGGATCTTTTTCCAGAATTAAGGTAAAATAGGTCTCCTGACTTCTGAAGGTGGTATTCACTGTCTTTGAGATTTATGTGCAGATGGTCGGGAAAGATGGTGGTAGGGGCTTGTCTCTTGGGTCTGGGGGTGAGCTACTTTGAGGATGTGAAATGCTATGAAAGTGTTTCAGGTGTAGAAATTTAGCTAACATTCTTCTGGTTCCGTCTTGCAGGCTGTGACAGAACCATGTATGAAAAGAAGAGACAAAAGTTGGAAGAGGGCCACAGGAGCAAAATTGCAGCAGTTGTTGATGAATGGGACGAGGCTGAGACACGTTACAAGAAGATGAAGACACAAGATCCAAAAACTGCCCAAGAGAAGATGAAGAGTATGTATCTTTCTATTTGATCAAAACACCATTTCTACAATGCTTTATCAGGCTGTTTGCAAATTGGCTTTCCTTAGGTGGAGGTTTGAGCTTGCAAAGCCAAAAACAATGCAAATGCTTGTAATTTTTCATAGCGCAACATTTACTTGAGAACCAATATTGCACCAAGCTTCAGTTTTCGGATCTGGTTTTGTGATCGGTTTTACTGGGGTTTGATTGTTATCCAAAGTAATTCGAAACAGGATTTTCTTGATGGCGTTTTGGTTTTTGTCCAAGTTTTCATAAAATGTTTCTTTATCTAGATACGGCTGATCTTTAGGTAAANAGCTTGCAAAGCCAAAAACAATGCAAATGCTTGTAATTTTTCATAGCGCAACATTTACTTGAGAACCAATATTGCACCAAGCTTCAGTTTTCGGATCTGGTTTTGTGATCGGTTTTACTGGGGTTTGATTGTTATCCAAAGTAATTCGAAACAGGATTTTCTTGATGGCGTTTTGGTTTTTGTCCAAGTTTTCATAAAATGTTTCTTTATCTAGATACGGCTGATCTTTAGGTAAAAGATCACATAAAGTACTTGTTGGAAATCCATTTATACCTCGGCAATCCGAAAACATATGGAGATTTTATTTGTGTCAGAACAGAGTACAAAGAATAATCTCCAAGATGAGCTGTTCATTTTGAATTTACGTGAAGTAATCCCAAAAGTATGGATTATCAAAAAATTGACAAATCAAAAATTTCTCAGTATTTCTTATCCAGCGCCTTTGACCTTCAATATGTCGTTCCCTTCCAGAAACTCTGCAAGTCTTCCGTGAAACCTTAGCTGCACTTGAGCAAGAAGCCAAAGACGAGAGAGACCGCCTCAAGACTGAACATGCTGCTTGCATCCAAACCAACATCAATAAGCAAAAGAGAGATTCTCTACTTTCGTATTTGTTGGCTGTTCAAGAAAAGCCACATTCCATTAAACACATCCTCAGAACTGCAAGGAAATTCTTCCAAAACTGTGAACATGATCGCCTTCACAGGTAAGCTATTTGATACAACCTAATCCAGCTGATGAAATCGAGAAGCAATTTTTGGCAAACACCACATCAATCAACCCCCTGTAAATTGGTCTTGGTATGGCCGTCTATGTCCCCAAAAATGTTCTTCAACATATGATTAAATATTGAAGAATAACAATAAAATGAACAGGCTTCTTGGTAACATGGCCCTGTCCTTAAGACCTTTAATCAATTTTAGACACCAGAATCTTGCCAATCCACTGAAAATTCGCTGAGTTACGA
Organism: Aurelia aurita; assembly: GCA_004194415.1. Lineage (NCBI taxonomy): Eukaryota > Metazoa > Cnidaria > Scyphozoa > Semaeostomeae > Ulmaridae > Aurelia > Aurelia aurita. The sequence continues at coordinate 286,993 of REGM01000006.1, read as the reverse complement.
GCTCTTAAAGATAAAGTTCCTTTGAGAGCTGAAACCTAGTGACTTGATTAATTGATTTATTTATTTGATTTATTTAAGGAGGGTTGCCCTTCAGCAGAAGCTGTTTTTCAAGGGGCCCTCCAAATTCCTAATTGACTTGATCCCGAAAGTACTTGATATGCAAAAAACAAATGCAAAAAAATGGAGGTAAAAGAAGACTATTCAATGTCATACTCCTTTTTAATATCAGAGCGAACCAAAAAGGGCTTCAAAAGTATTTTGATTCCTGTAACTATTGTCAAAATTCTCTGAAGCATGCAAGTATAAAAAAACATTAAATCTTAAATGAAACCTTAATGGACTGAGACTGAGTCATTTTTAAACTTTGCTCGACAGAATTCCTCAAAGCATCCATAAGCTTGAATAAATGTTAGAAAAAGTTAGATTATCAGCAATTCTTTCCAAATCCCAAGGAAATAAGCGGGGATGGCTCAATGGTAGCGCGCTTGACTACCAACCTGAGGGTTGGTGGTTCGAGTCCCCGCCCTGCCGAACCTGCTACGTAGAGTGAGGAGCGTCGCCAACTCTCTGTAATTCCAGGCTAAAGGAATCGCGAGGTGTGGTCACATCGAGAGGAAGGACCAGGACATTGCTTCGATAAGCTTAGCTTCTCAGTGTCCTAAAAACTACCTTCGGATGCTAGGTAGCAATTATAGAAGAAGAAAAAAATCCCAAGGTTTGCTCTGAACTAAACGAGAAACACAACTAAGGTGGTGCAACAAAATTTGTAAACACCTTTCATAAAGTTTGCGTATCAACAAGGTGTTTTTTGGTGGATTATGTTTTCTCCTATTTAAAACGATTTTTGTGTTCTTCTAGCCTTCGTCACTTCCAACATGTCCGCAAGCAGAGCCCAGCTCTTTCTGAGAAGCTTCGCAAAGATCTTTTGACCCATCTACAAACTCTGAATGAGGTTGTCAACAAGAGTATCACCCTGCTCTCATTCCTTCCTGATGTTGCAGAACAATTTGGATTGAGCGCCATTGCGGACGTCCCACCTGTAAGTACCTTTATGTTATGATAGGTATCTGATTTAGACCGGAAAATTAAAAAATATAGCAAACTTGTTTCAAACGTTTCGATCTGTAATCTGTAAGTTTTATAAAGTTAGTGAAAGAGATAATGTTGAAGACCCTGTGCTCCCCACGATCCTCTGCACGTGCGCGAACCATCAAAACATCGTATTGGCCGTAAACAACATATTTTGAACGCACAATTGCGTGAGCGTACATGTCGACGTACAACGCCCATTCAAAACCTTTATAAACGGCCTAAAACCATGATCAAATTTCCCTAATATTTTAAGAAAGAAAGAAAAAAACATTTTAAGAAAACGAATTTCTTTCTAGCCACAGGGTTGTTGTTTATTTCCATGTTCCCTGTGGTATCGTCTTGTAATCTTTGTTTGTCGTCGTGAATTTTATGAGAATGTTAGAAAAGAATCTTGGATAGAACTTGAAGAATATCAGTTTATGAAATATAAAGGATATGAATTTGAGCGAAATATAAAGGATATGAATTTGAGCGAAATATAAAGGATATGAATTTGAGCGAAATATAACGGATATGAATTTGAGCGAAATATAAAGGATATGCATTGGACTTGCCCAAGTCCCTCCCGCGTACCTAAGACCCTAAAACCCAAGAGGCCTAAGAAACCAAAATCCATAGATAAATAATGACCTCTGCGAAGGAGGGAGGGAGAAAGCGGGAGAGACTTGTATCATTGCCAGCTGGAAACGAGGTCACAATAGTAAAGCCTACTGAGGTGGGCAGAATTCTGCCCACCCATTTTGACCAATAGTAGTTGAGCATTGTACTTTAAACAAAGAGATGATAAGAGTTTCCAAGAATTCAGACTACCTCATTAATTATTCATGCGGGGGGCAATAATACAAGTCTCTCCCGCTTTCCTTTTCTTCATCTGTCCTTCGCAGAGGTACCACTTATATTTTTTCCTTCGTAGAGGTAATTTTTTAGGTTTTAAGTACGCGGGAGAGACTTGGGCAAGTCCAGATATGCATTTGAGCAAAATATCCCTGAAACTGACGAATTAAATAATTTTGGTTAATTTCTGTGGTCACTGATAACGCCTGTGGAGTGTCTTGAGAAAGATCAAAAGTCAAACGTCCACCTAAGTCTACTTTATTTCTAAATTTTTTGACGTTTTCGAAAGGCAGGTAAACCAATGTCTATCTGATCGTTGCTAAAATCCCAGCCAAAAGCTAGCTTTGAAAACCAAATAGACTCAGTTTGCAACCTCAAGTTATGAGATTTTACTGTTCAGTAATCGAAGAACTAATCGAGAGATTTATTCAATTTTAGCTTGCGAAAAACAGAATAAGCCTGAGTCATAACTATATTAATTATTGATCGACTGTTTGAAATTTCAAGGATCGCATTATGTTGATAAAGAGTATTCCTAGATTCAAGTAAATGTTAAAATTGTAATCCTCTTCGCTTAAGAAAAGCTTGTTTAATATTTGAAAAACTTTGCTATTCACGGATAGATCACAGTCGAGCAATGCAATAAATAGTCGGAATCTACAATAGTACTTTATTAATGCATCAGTCATATGGTTACAGCTACATTGCGCTGTTTTTAGGCAGCATCTCAATAGTTTAGGTTGCTAAATTATTGAGAAACCTAGAACGTAAAGGTAAAATTGTTGTTTTCCCTTAAAATGGGCACACGGGTAGGTCGCGCAATTACTTTGCAACGTACTTTCTCGCTCTTTTGTGCTTACGTTCATAATGGGCCTAGCCAGGTAGCCAAAGCTACGAGTAATTAAATTAAATTTCCACGCAACATGTAAATTTTGATTTCGCATGTGATCCATCAAGGATAGAATTCTTGCAACTCGATTGAACTGGTTTATACTTGTTCGGTTAACAAGAAACCTTCTTGGTATTAAGAGAAAAATTCACTGTTTCAAGATGCTCGTCTCCATAAAATTTACCAGAAAGTTAGGCCTGATTTTGGAGTCATTTTATCGTGTTTACCATCTGGAGGCTATTCTCGATCCCAGGTGTATATTTACTATTTGTAAATGATATTGGAGTCAGCCTTTTTGGTCTTTGTAAATCTGTCCTAGTTTTCTTTTTTGGTTCGCAAATTTTGGAGTATTTAGTATTCTTTTGGGGTAGAATTTTACTTCTTCTGATAACTGAGGAGTAGGACAGTAGTCATAAAGATCTTGCTGAATCTCTTGAAATCCATTTACAGCTTTCTGTTTTATACCGGGTGAGTCAGAAAAATGTATCCACTGTTTGAACAATTTTTATAATAAAACCTATAAAATCGATTTGAAAAATTATAACTCCGTAGTCTGGCTGAGGATTTAACTTAATTTTGAGAAGTTATCATCTTCCATAATTTATAATGCACAATCTTAACCTCATATCAAGCATTTCCGAAAACTAGCTTCCATGGTCTTTGCTAAAACTAGAAGTGCGTGGCTCAATTTAATCCACTTTTCAACCATTATAATGGTAAAATAATGTTTTTAAGCTCGGTCATTGCTTTCTAATGATACAGAAACCGATGAATTGTAATTTTGCTCTCTCGTCGATGCTGAGCATCAAAAATTGAAAATCTACATGGCAGTTTGGCAACTTGAGAAATAGTACTTGTGGCGAAATCCTGGTTTGGGAAAGAAAGAATACACTTAAGGTTACTGTAACCCTTCAGACAAAAAATTGTTGATTTTTCGTTTTCATCATAATCTGATGGTTTAAGTATTTGAGTACCGTTTTAACCAACTCACTTCTAGAAATAACCACAATTACTTGGAAATTTGAGCATTTTAAAAGAAGCAATCATATTTCTAACAAATTGCGGGAATATACACATCAGGAGATTAAAGTAAACTCACTTGACCTAGCAGCTATATTCATAGCATCCCGTGTTGCTATTTTACTGATATAACGATTGATCAAGACCGCGCTAAAGCTTTATTGCTCGACCTGCGGCTTTATGTTTGCACTTTAAACCATAATCGTTTTTCCCGGGCTTTCTGCTTCAATTTGATAAAAGCCTGAATTCTCGAAACAAGATTCCGGGGTACTGTTGGGTACTAAAAAATCTTGGTGTACCTAACGGGCCAATCAAATCGCTTGACACTTGGCAAACAGGGTCACAAAGCATATAACTACCAAAGGGTGTCATTGATTNAGAATATGGCTTGCTAAACGCCCCACGTTTTTTTCTGACTCACCCGGTACAACAAGTCTTCAGATCGTCTCAAGGACAATTAAGCAAGGAAACATTTCGATTAAAAAGTATATTGCGCCCACTCGGAAACCTCCAGTCCCTGCTTTGTATAATAATTGCAATTTAATTGTAATGTTCAGTAATTGTAAGTTTTGCGTGCGTAGTTTGTAAGATTGTGAATAGTTTTGTGTTTCTTGTAATGGCCACAGGGTTCATATGTTATTCGTACTCCCTGTGGTATGATCCTTGTATTTGTCACTGTCTGTAGATATTTATGAGAATAGAAGCAAATCAAGAAAACATTGTATCAGATGTTCTGTACTGTTTACTTAACGAAAAACTCTCTTTTCAGACACAAGTACCTCGAATTGTCCTCACAGAGGCGCCCAAGCATAAAGATATCCCAAAACGAATCTTAAACTTGGTGCACAAGCTGAAGGCTGAACATGTCAAGAAAGCTTCGGAGAAGCACGAAGATTTGGAACCAGAGGAGACTGACGACGTGAAGCTCTTGAGCGAAGAAAAGCCAGAGATTTCAGAGGAATTTGAGGAGGAAAAGCCTGTGAAGGGAGAGCAGCTCTTGACCCCAGCAGTTAATAAGATTCAGAAGCCTAAAGATCCCCACATGCCCAGTCTTATAGAGAAACTTAAGGAATTGCACAATGGTCATAAATCCGAAGATAAAGAAATCGAGAAAAAAGTGAAAAAATTGATGAAACCAAAGGTTGTAGCAACAGAGATGCCAGAGGATCACAAAGAGAAAGGAAGGCAGGATAAAGTTAACTTGTGGCTAAATCATAAAGATAACTTGTGGATAAATTATAAAGATGTACACAAGAACATAAAGGAAAACAGCTCAAAACGCAAGCTTGCCAAAGGAACCCTCCACCCAACCGACTTGCCACCAAAAACAGCCCACGAAAACGAAGGCCTCCCTGAAAAGGAACACAGCCCACACCCATTAAGACAGAAGCCTCATGGCCATTCATTCTTCAAGCACCCAAGATCCCCTGCAGCGTTTGCCGCAGTCATCGGCCTGAGTTGTGGAGCACTTGTCATCATGCTTGGTATCATTGTTGCGTTGGTCATGCGAAGGAATAGAGCCCATGTCGCCCATGTTCTTGTTCCGGACGCGGAACCAGAAGATCAGGAACATCTCGTCAAAATGCAGAAGAGCGGATACGAGAATCCAACATACAAGTTTTTCTACTACTAAACTGTGGCTGTAAGGTACTTGTTTACTTGTGCATTAAGTTTTGTCATCTTAAGAATATTTTAGTTGCATTTGCACTAGTTCAGTAATGCAGGGTCGTCACTGAGGTTAAGGTAAAAGCCAGGCCAAAGGGGCAAAATTTTGTGGGGCATGGGTTGAAGGTGAAGGCTCAGATGTCAAAGGCGAAACGTCAGAGATTGATGCTAACACTGACACACCTGGGGAAGCCATTTGGCCCATTTATAAACAATGTGAGAGGGTATCTATTTACAGAAGTTTTTCAAAACATTGCAGCATTAATCTTACGATTGAATACTTTTGACTCATGGAGCTCCTCTTGCAAACAAACGATTTGTATTGAATTTAACGGTCAAGCGACAATTGCACCGGGAGACCCTGTTAAATTTGCATGGCTTAAAGGCGTAACCCTGTATTCTGAGAATTTTTTGTAATGAGTTGAACTTTTGCAAATGCACTTTTTTGGAATAAAATCTCGATTTTTTAAGGCTTCATTTGCTATCAGTTAGAGTTTAGCTGTATCGTATCTTTAAAGGACAGCAGTATAACAACTTAAAGGACTCATAAGAGACCGTTTTACGGCACATGTAACAGTGTTCGGTGATGGCATTTTTGATTACACTGTCCCACACTTGCATACAGTATTGCACGTATTTTTATGTCTTTACTCAGCACTTCATGAATGCAATAGGTTGTATCAAAGAAAGTTCTTTGTTTAGGTGGATTGATTCCTTCAAACAACCAGATCTCTTCCTTCGCCATCTGCCTGAAATCATAACTTATTTCAACCATTTGCCTCAGTCTTAAAATCTCTTTTATTTATCAATAATCATTCAAGCAATTTGTAAAATTCAATGTCTTAAATTGTCTTGTTTCATAACTTATTTTATACCCCATTCACACAGTGACACTTCAACCAGCTTTATCTAAACCAGGTCAGATTTCAACCAATAAAATGAATTCGACTTGTTGGATTAACTTAGTTTCAGTTTGATGATTTCAAATTTCACTAGCACACAACGTTTGATATTTGAACGCAACATCTAATTGGCTTGACCAATTGGAACGTAACTTTTGATAATCTGGTTTAATTTAAACCGGTTAACTTGCAAGTGTGAATGGGGATATTAAGTATCATGGTCCCCACCAACCCCATCAATATGTACCCTTGCCACGCATTTAGTCCGACGCATGCTGACGATTCAGGCTAGATAAGTTTCGCTCTTCCCTGGTCGTATCGGGCATACTGTTTTAGGAATTTTTGTATATCCTTGTTATCAGAAATTTTAAGTGCATGCTCTCATTAAAAGGGATTCGTTTTCATTCTCAAATTTTCAGCAAAATGGATTTAGAGTTGGGAACACTTGCCGGTAGTCGAAGTTGTTCTCGCGTTCACTATTTCCCTGTGGTACCGACAACCCCCCAAAGGCCCCCCCGACGCCCCCTTCAGTTTTCCCACAGCTCTTTGCTGTGATATCCTGAGAATCTCTTGTTTACTAGCCAAGTTACACGAGTGAGTGAGGTAAATATTGTTATTGGTGTAAGATTAACTCTCTGTAGGTTTCAAATTTGTTTTGAGGTTGAAAGAGGACGTAAAATATTTCGGATAAAATAAGAGGTAGGTGAACGTAGATATCGTCAAATAGCGTGTATCTTTTATGATTTGTTTATCTATGATTTTTTTGTAGTTCGCTTGGATTAAAGTAAGTTAAAAATGCAAAGAACCTTAGTGCATGGTGTTGTGGCCTAGTTTTCTGGAAGCTACCCCTCAAACTTGTACCATATCGTAAGCCTTTGTAAGTTGAGCAACATATGGTGGCGCAGTGGTGTAATCCTCTGACTTTGCAGATAGAGCAGTCTCAGGTGGACAGGATTCGCGCGCACTTCGAGCCCCGCCACTTGAGCGCCGTGACAAGGGGTCGTGGACTCGATTAGGTCTTATCTACTTATGCGATCCCAGCGCTTGGCACTGGAAACGCACCTTCACCTTGATGTATACTAAATTTCAGAGTAGATCGGAAAGATCCATAAACTGCCCTATTTATAGGAGGAATATTTTAGAAAGTTCTGAATAGCAAACAGTGACTAGATTACAGTACGAACCCGCATATAAGAACTTGTTTAGCTTAGCGTAGCAAAGGTTCTTAAAAGAACTATGCTAAAACCGTAATAGAAAACGGCATGCTTCGTGCATCAGACACTTTGAAACAATCTGTACTGCAATTTCCACCAAGTTCAGCGGATTTTCCCTCAAAACTTTTATCCTCAAGGTTCTTAAAAATTGTGGTTCTTACATGCATGTTTTACTGTTTTTGAAAAGTTTTGAAGAAAGTAAAAGAAATGCAAAACTTCAGCGTATGCCATAATGTTTGCGGAAATTCTCTTAAGCAGTCCCGTTGATTGAGATGTTGGGCGCTAAAGGTTGCCATCTTGAAGATGGCGCTTGCCACGGAATGGCCTAAGGTTTATTGTAAAGCAATAGCATCAGATCAGATAGAGTTATACTGGTATTTATCAAGTATGTCACTTGAAGATTTAGTTTGATGTTTGTAATCTAAATTTTTGTTTTCTGTCTGTCTTCTTTCTTTGGGAATCTGTTACCTAAGATGGAACATGTATGTCTGTATTTATACTTTTGCCATCAAATTAATTACAATATAAATTTAAGAAAAAGAAAGTGATCTAATTGCAGGTATACAAAATTTGCNTGAAGAAAGTAAAAGAAATGCAAAACTTCAGCGTATGCCATAATGTTTGCGGAAATTCTCTTAAGCAGTCCCGTTGATTGAGATGTTGGGCGCTAAAGGTTGCCATCTTGAAGATGGCGCTTGCCACGGAATGGCCTAAGGTTTATTGTAAAGCAATAGCATCAGATCAGATAGAGTTATACTGGTATTTATCAAGTATGTCACTTGAAGATTTAGTTTGATGTTTGTAATCTAAATTTTTGTTTTCTGTCTGTCTTCTTTCTTTGGGAATCTGTTACCTAAGATGGAACATGTATGTCTGTATTTATACTTTTGCCATCAAATTAATTACAATATAAATTTAAGAAAAAGAAAGTGATCTAATTGCAGGTATACAAAATTTGCAGGCAAAAGCTAAAAATGTAGTCTGAAAACACCCCAGGTTAAAAATGGCAGGGATAGCATTAAAATGGTCAATACGACCTTGTTTCCATAATGGTCCCTCCAGAGGTGTTATTGAAAAGAAAATGTTTTCAAGAAAAAAAAAGGGATTTTGCGTCAAAAACTGGAAAAATTCATTCCAAACCTTTTTGTTGGCTGATTTTGCGTTTTCAATAACATGCGCGATGGAACGATGGAACGAACCTCCTCCGTATTCTCTGTTATCTCTAAATCTAAAGATAGATTCTCACCGACAAAGATGTTCTCGAAGGAAATCAACGGAGATAAAAGTAGCTTAGCTAGGGGGACTGGGGCATCCTAAATAGAGCCTATTGTATTTGATGTCCTCGATCGATGAAACAATTAGGAACACAAGTGGCGCGTGTCCTTCTTTTGTGCAATGTTTAGACCAGATCGCGATATCTCCGTTTATTTATTTTTTCCTTATTTTTGGAGTAAAGATTCGATTTTAATTGCATAGGACCTTTCAAATCGAATTTCTTGGAAGTAAAGCAACGTTTGGCAAACAGAGACGTAGCTTGCGCAAAAGGCAGCTTTTCGAACTGAACAATGGGCGTTCAGAAGGGCGGTAGTTGTTCCTACAACAGTTTTTTCCTCCCTCTGTCCCTATGCCCGTGAAGGTCGTCGTTGTGACTCAAATCAGAACACAGGGATACAAGGAAAACCAGGCAAAACAACAGCAACCTTCACGGGCATAGGGACACAGGGAGGAAAATAGCTGTTGTAGGAACAACTACCGCGTTTCTTAACGCCCATGATTGAACTCCGAGAGAAATGCACAGAAACAGGATCCACGTTTTTCGAAGTTCAGACAAAAATTGCATGGAATATTACGAGATAAAAGCTTTAATGATAACGCTTACTGCGAAACGGGAGAAAATCAGTTTCCACCTTCAGAGTTTCAGGAATACCGATTTCGATAATTATTCAGAATTCGAACTCGTCAGGATTTGATCTACGTTTCATCTCTGGCATTAAAGGAGGAAAAAAGCTTTTCTATCGGCTAATGAAAGGAAAGAAAATAACTGCTCGGAATGAAAAAGAAGTCGGAAATATTTGATGAAAAAAATATAGCTAACATCAACATTTTATGCGTGGTCATTAAAGTGGGAGTGTGGAGGAGAAAACCTCAGTTTCAAACCACTTCCGGAAAAGTTCACTTGGCAATGGCGGATGGAAGAACTTGAAAGCTGTGCTTGAAATGCTTTTATCAAGTGTTTAACAAAGTAAATATACTTCAGCATTGACATTAAGTTATTCTGATGGTAATATTTTAGTACTTTAACTCGAATATTGCTTCTTTTATCCACTTTCTGTGCAGACAAATTGACAGGCAAGGAGAAATTGAAAAAACATGAATAATTACAATTTAGGCCTATTATATATAATTATAATAAAGAATATGCAAACAAAATATTTAGAATTACTTTGAAAGTAACCAAACCAGTAACACCAGAATATAGCTGCGCTCACGCGAACTAGAATATTGAAGTTCATCCAAGGCCAAGGATTATGTATTAATTTTGGAAAAGAAGTTGGGATATTCTGGAATTTAAAGAAAGGAATTTAGCTATTTTCAAAAATACCAATTTTGTTGTGAAACGTTTTGTTCAAGAGCAAACAAAATACATACAACTTGCAGAACAAATTTTGTTCCTAAATTGGGAAAATAAGGATTTTCCAAAAGAACTGTGAAAGGGTGCAAATTAAAGACCATTCCATGCATGGTCTCGATATTACTGCAGCGTCCTTACCAATTTATGAGACTGCAAACTGTTGAAGAATAATTGAGTTGAACATAAGTTTTATAATCATTGCTTATGTACAGTACTAATAAAGTAAATTTTTTAGGGTCCATTTCTTTGTGTCTCACATTAGTCGAATGCCGGTAAAATTTGAAAGTAAGACCACAATACAGCTATTTAGCCTGTGGACTTTTATGTGCAAAAACCTGACTGTGTAAGCATAGCCTCCAAATCTTTGGCATCTTTAAAAAACATTGCACAGATGGTTAATGCATCTTCTTTTTGATTTAATGGCTTGAAAGGAACTTCAGGTACGTTTCTATAATCCTACATGCAGCAGTTCTGATATCTTNGTTCTGAATAGCAAACAGTGACTAGATTACAGTACGAACCCGCATATAAGAACTTGTTTAGCTTAGCGTAGCAAAGGTTCTTAAAAGAACTATGCTAAAACCGTAATAGAAAACGGCATGCTTCGTGCATCAGACACTTTGAAACAATCTGTACTGCAATTTCCACCAAGTTCAGCGGATTTTCCCTCAAAACTTTTATCCTCAAGGTTCTTAAAAATTGTGGTTCTTACATGCATGTTTTACTGTTTTTGAAAAGTTTTGAAGAAAGTAAAAGAAATGCAAAACTTCAGCGTATGCCATAATGTTTGCGGAAATTCTCTTAAGCAGTCCCGTCGATTGAGATGTTGGGCGCTAAAGGTTGCCATCTTGAAGATGGCGCTTGCCACGGAATGGCCTAAGGTTTATTGTAAAGCGATAGCATCAGATCAGATAGAGTTATACTGGTATTTATCAAGTATGTCACTTGAAGATTTAGTTTGATGTTTGTAATCTAAATTTTTGTTTTCTGTCTGTCTTCTTTCTTTGGGAATCTGTTACCTAAGATGGAACATGTATGTATGTATTTATAATTTTGCCAGAAAATTAATTACAATATAAATTTAAAAAAAGAAAGTGATCTAATTACAGGTATACAAAATTTACAGGCAAAAGCTAAAATTGTAGTCTAAAAACACATCAGGTTAAACCTTGTTTCCATAATGGTCCCTCCGGAGGTGTTATTGAAAAGAAACTGTTTTCAAGAAAGAAAAAAGGATTTTGTGTCAAAAACTGGAAAAATTCATTCTGAAAAATGTTAACCAAACCTTTTTGTTGGCTGATTTTGCGTTTTCAATAATATGCCGGATGGAACGATGGAACGAACCTTGGTATTCTCTGTTATCTCTAAATCTAAAGATAGATGCTCGCCGACAAAGATGTTCTCGAATGAAATCAACGGAGATAAAAGTAGCTTAGCTAGGGGGACTGGTGCATTCTAAATACCAGAATTTACAGGTTAGGATTTACAAAATCCCCCCCCCCTATTTTAGGTTAGAATTTACAAGTGTTACCCTAACCCTAATTCTAAATAGAGCCTATTTCATTTGATGTACTCGATCGATGAAACAATTAGAAACACAAGTGGCGCGCGTCCTTCTTTTGTGCAATGTTTAGACCAGATCGCGATATCTTCGTTTATTTATTTTTTCCTTATTTTTGGAGTAAAGATTCGATTTTAATTGCATAGGACCTTTCAAATCGAATTTCTTGGAAGTAAAGCAACTTTTTTGGCAAACAGAGACGTAGCTTGCGCGAAAGACAGCTTTTTCGAATTGAACAATGGGCGTTAAGAGGCGCGGTAGTTGTTCCTACAACAGTTTTTTCCTCCCTGTGCCCCTATGCCCGTGAAGGTTGTTGTTGTCACTCAAATCAGAACACAGGGATACAAGGAGAACCAGGCAAAACAACAGCAACCTTCACGGGCATAGGGACAGAGGGAGGAAAATATCTGTTGTAGGAACAACTACAACTCATGATTGAACTCCGAGAGAAATGCAAAGGAAAAGGATCCACGTTTTTCGAAGTTCAGATAAAAATTGCATGGAATATTACGAAATAAAAGCTTTCATGATAATGCTTACTGCGAAACGGGAGAAACTCATTTTCCACCTTTTTTAGAGTTTCAGAAATTCCGATTTCGATAATTCTTCAGAATTCAAGCTCGTCAGGATTTGATCTACGTTTCATCTCTGGCATTAAAAGAAGAAAAAAGCTTTTCTATCGGCTGATGAAAGAAAAGAAAATAACTGCTCGGAATGAAAAAGAAGTCAGAAATATTAGCCTGCGTGCAGCCTCAACGCTCCTACTCTTTGGGTGAGGAGCGTTGAGCCTGCACGCAGGCTAAGAAATATTAGATGAAAAAAATAAAGCCAACATCAACATTTCATGCGTGGTCATTAAAGTGGGAGTGTGGAGGAGAAAACCTCAGTTTCAAACCACTTCCGGAAAACTTCACTTAGCAATGGCGGATGGAAGAACTTGAAAGCTGTGCTTGAAATGCTTTTATCAAGTGTTTAACAAGGTAGATATACTTCGGCATTGACATTAAGTTATTCTGATGGTAATATTTTAGTACTTTAACTCGAATATTGCTTCTTTTATCCACTTTCTATGCAGACAAATTGACAGGCAAAAAGAGATTGAAAAAACATGAATAATTACAATTTAGGCCTATTATAATAAAGAATATGCAAACAAAATATTTCGAATTACTTTGAAAGTAACCAAACCAGTAACACCAGAATATAGCTGCGCGCAGGCGAACCAGGAAGTTCATCCAAGGCCAAGAATTATGTATTAATTTTGGAATTTAGCCTTTTTCAAAAATACCAAGTTTTGTTGTGAAACGTTTTGTTTGTTCAAGAACAAAACAAAATACATACAACTTGCAGAACAAATTTTGTTCCTAAGTTAGGAAAATAAGGATTTTCCAAAAGAAGTGTGAAAGGGTGCAAATTAAAGACCATTCCATCCATCCATCCATGGTCTCGATATTACTGCAGCGTCCTTACCAATTTATGAGACTGCAAACTGTTGAAGAATAATTGAGTTGAACACAAGTCTTATAATCATTGCTTATGTACAGTACTAATAAAATAAATTGTTTAGGGTCCATTTCTTTGTGTCTCGCATTAGTCGAATGCCGGTAAAATTTTAAAGCAAGACCACAATACAGCTATTTAGCCTGTGGACTTTTATGTGCAAAAACCTGACTGTGTAAGATCTTTCTTTTCTAGGAATACCAAAGTTAGCATTCAGGATGTCTTCTCCATTGATAAGCAACCAATCTGTGACAGTCCAACTTCCAGCTACTGATAATGTTGAAAAACTAAAGGAGTTGCTGGCTGAAGCTCTGAAGTTGCAACTTGAGGATTATGAAGTTTTTCACAATGGACAACAGGTTAATTTTTAACTTCACTTTAACTTTTTAAAGCACAGAGAAAGCTCACCATAATTTTCTCCTACAAATGAATAAATAAAAGTAAATCTGAAGGTGAAGGTGAAGTTGCGGTTTTTAGCGCCAAGCGCTGGGATCGCATAATTTGCTTTAAACGCTAATCGTGTCCACGACCCCTTCTTGTCATGACGCAAGAGGTGCTGGTGGGATCTCCAAGCATTTTTAAGTATTTTCTCTGTGTGAAATATTTACAGTGGAAACAATTTATTTTTGAAGCATATGGAGTGAGTAATTGCAAAGGATAACGACAAAGAAACAAGTGAAATCAAAATATATTGTATTTTAAACATGGCCTACCAACATATTGTATTTTAATATACTTCTCCAAATCGACCAAAATCAACATTAGATCATCTTCCTTCTCTTCCTATTTCCTAGCTCAAGTTGGACCACTCATTTCAATATCATGGCATTGGTGGAGAAGGATTGGTTGTATTGAAGGTTGATATTACCATAGGTAGATATAATCAAGAATTTCAACTCTTTCTTGTTATTTCAAGTCAAGTGAAAGAAAATATTGTTGCTAAAAAGATTCAATTTAAGGGATCGTCTCCAATCATTTGTATCAAATTCGTATAGGAAATTCATATATTATACGATATCTATATGATATTTGAGAAGCCCTATACGAATTAATTCGTATCGACACCTTTTGGAATTCATATAGATTCGTATACAATTCGTATGTGATTCGTATACAATTCGTATGTGATTCGTATACAATTCGTATGTGATTCGTATACAATTCATATGTGAATCGTATACAATTCGTATAATAATTCGTATACAATTCGTATATGAATCGTATACAATTCGTATATTGAATAGCACACAAGTTGTATAAAGCCAGTTTACAAAAGGGGGAAACAGCTAAATATTCCCATTGCTCCATCAGGCCTTTTCGTTTCACGCGAGCGATCGCTCGCGATCGCGTAGGCACTCCCGCAAACATGATCACGCGAGCTTTTTATCGCTCTCGCAAAACGGCTAATTTTTGGGAAAATCGCTCTCAACAATTTCTTAAGAATTGTAAACTATAAGACTCCTCGTTGTTCAATGAACAAATTTTCCGCTATCTTGTTGGAAATAAAATTAATGGACTTGACCTAAGCTGGCAATTATGGAGCATTCAGACGACCGTAATCAAAAATACAGGAAATGATGATAGCTCAGGCAACTATCTTCTNATAATTTGGAGACGATCCCTAAGCTGCTCTTTGCTTTGGACCTCGTACAACCCTGTAAAAAATATGCCAGCAGATTTGGAAAATGGCATGAAAAGAGTTATTTTTGCCTTCTGTCCGCATGATGCTGACAGAGCTTTGTAATAGAAATTCTTCAGTTAGAATCTACCAGCAGAATTTCATAATTTTACTGGCAGAATTTTCTGTTGGTTAGCTAAATTTTCTAATTTCTTCTGAAGGAATTTTCTACCTGCTATGTGGCTTTCTTTACCTTTTTCTTCTGGTTGTTTGAAGAAATGTTTGGCGCACTCTACTTGTTTTTTTTCGACAAAGCATGCTATTGCCTGTGAGATATTTTTTTGTATAAAATCATGCTGGTGTCAATAGACGATTATGTAAAAGATGGTGTTGAGGGGCATTGAACCAAGATGCATTGCGCTTAATGATCAAATTTGTATAGAATATCACTGTTGATTCAATTATAAAATGCAGTGCATCTTGGTCAAGTGCCCCTTGATGCCATTTTTTCTGTAATTGTCAATTGCATCGGAGGTAAGTAACTTCTTCTCCACAGACATTCATCACAGTCTTCAAAAAGTTTCTTTTTGTAACAAATCATCTTTTTGTGCATTCCAACACTTTTACCTTGTGTCAAATTTTCAGGTCCGTTCAAGCGATTGGAGATTGGTGAATTCTCAATCGTTATTGATTCAGCTGCTGAAGCCACCTCTCAAAGAACAGCAGGTATGATTATGAAAATTCCTCAATAACATATAGTTGCATCATTGGCTATATCTGTCATTTATATTAGTTGCACTTTTCCACAGTAGACCTTCTTGCTATTTTCAAAGGGGTCTGGATTGAGTGATACTTTAATGCATTTTGTAAAATCTGATGAAGTTTCAAATGCGCACAACAGTGATAGAGCTACTGTATGCCGCTCGCTTGAACAGTTCAAATAAAAATGTATAATCATATTGCTCAATCCAGACTCTTTTGTAGAATTAGCTAAATGGTTATTAAAGGCCAAGTGCAAATTTCGAAGCTTGTCAATGCTTTTTTTTTTAATTCATTATCTTAGTTGATAAGATGTTACTACTTTGTGTATCAAGAAAATTTCTGTCCATAAAAATGATACTCTCTTTGGTATAGATTATCATCCGAGACTTTAATGAAAAGCACGTCAGGCTCAATCTTGCTTTATGCAGATTCAAGAAGTTATTGTTACTCCCAGGAGATGGAAAAGGAAAATTTGTTCTGTTACAATGTTAAGAATTTCAATTTCAGATGGTTGTACTCAAACTGGTAGCTATACAGAAGAAAGTGAACATCAGGCACAGGGAAACAAGAAAATGGTACCAACATTGCCTGTAATAGGTCAGACTTCAACCTGTTATCATATCTTACTTATCAACACAAATTCTATTTATACTTGAAGCAAAGTGGGAAAAAAGTTGTTTCAATCTTCTTTCCCTGTAATTCTGACATGAGGTTAATTTATGAAATGTGCTTTTCCCAAATTCCATCTTGAACGAAAGAAGGAGATAAATTCACTGAAGGCATGCAAATTTCAAGGGAAGGTGTTATGAAGCTAATTTACTGTAACTTACAGAAACTCTTGCAAGTGCTTGTTCATTATAAATTTCAGAAGTTTAAAATTGTCTAAATTGTTTTCAGAAAAACTGTAGATCTCATTGGTTATGCATTTTGGGAAATATTATTTTCTCAGAAAAGTTGCGTAATTTACACATTTTATATTCTGTTAATCAGATTATTATCAGATTTAAAAAGCCTTTTCTGCAAAAAAAATTATTATCTCAAGTGCAGCAGTTTACAATTTAATAAACTGAATTTGTTTGGATCTGTGATTTTTTATAAATCTTTTTATATTTTGGTTTTACATTGAAGCTTTGACACTATAACACCATCTTATTAAAATAGTTTATTAACAAATCAAGCAAAATGTTATGGTAACTTTAAAGTAATTTCATTACAGAAGATTATTGCTAAGTTTGCACCGATAGACTTGATTAGCGAAAAAGCCTATCTTTGCATATTTCCTAAAGGCTACCAGGTGGTCCAAAGTTTTGTTTATTGCAAACCATCAAAAGCTTCATTCTCTGACGAAGATCTTGAAACTTTCTGTTTGTGAAATTATGGCAATGAAATGGCCGAATCGTCAATCGATTTAAGAAATTTTATATGGTTTTATCCGCTTTGACGTACCCACTGCTGAAACTGAAAACGGAGAAATTAAAGCAATTTCTAACTTATGACTGATATTCCTTCGCAGGTGAACAAGGATCTTTGCAAAGTTTGGCACCAGTTTTGCTTATTCAAAATTTTTTGAAAGTTTGCGAAGCTGAGATGAGAATACCACGAGGTGAATCTAAATTACGTCTTCAGACAATCTTCACAATATCATGTTATGTCTGTGTCTTTTCTTTCGAACTGAAACAATTTTTCGATTCTTCGTGGATAATTTCACATGAAAGCATGGGTTAAACTTCATTTCATCCAGTTTTTCTGTCAGAAACATACTTTTTCTCCCAAGAATATATTCCTCCTCGTTTATATATTTTTGGAGCAGAAAATTGGACAAAGCGTAGTCCTTTTCCAAGTTTCTTCAGAAACAGCTCCCAAGCAAACTCACCAAATAACTGTACAACCGATTTTAGTGAAAAAAGTTGTTTATCTTACCTGTAGTTTGTTGAAATTGATGATTAATTCACGTCTGCAAATTTCAGCAAATGTGTGAGCAATTTGTTTGGGACACCCTGTATTAATTGTTTGAGCTTGGTTTCCATATAATCGTTGCGATCGCTTGGATCGCTGTGAATGACTCCAGCTATCCCAGCGATCCCAGCGGTCTCAATAAAATGAAAAGAAATCGATCGCTAGAATCGTTCGTTCTTTTTTCCAGAAGATCGATGGAGTCGTTCACAACGATCCAAACGATCGTAACGATTATGTGGAAACCAGGCTTTAATGGTTTTCTGACTTTCTCGTAGATCCAAGAAATTGGACCCCCCAACAAGTGTGCCAATTCATCAACTGGCTGACTGACGAATTAAGCATGAAAGAAGTGGACGCAACTCAGTTTAGAATGAGTGGTGTTGAATTATGTAACTTATCAAAAAATGATCTCAATAACCACTTCCCACACAGTCTTGTTGATATTCTTTGGATGTATCTGGAAACGCTGAAATTCGGTATGTTTAATAGGCTTACTACTTGAGTTGTCAGAGTTTTGCTATTCATTAAGTTTAGTTGACATACTGAATAGTCCTTTTAGCTATTCTACGAAAGAGTCTGGATCGAGCGATAGTTTTATACATTTTTATACCAAATGTTCAACTGAGTGACGTTATAGCTTCTATCACTGTTTGAGAACTCCTCAGATTTCTACAACGTGTATAAAATATCGTTCGACCCAGAGTCTTTTATAAGATAGCTAAAGGTATATTGCCGTTTCACAAGGTTTTTTGTCGTCAGCCCCCGATTGTCACTAAGGTATGTTCATGTTCTTGTCAAAGCAGTGTAGTATCCTCTGGAGCGTCTTCGATTTCTTTCCTAGACTGAGTTTGGTAGAGATGTTCTTCTCCACCGTCTCAGAAGCATAAAAAGGATCCCTTTTCTCGTGCTGATAACCTGTAGTAGGGAATTCTTTAGTCACCCCCACACAGAAAAGACGAGAACAAAAACTGAGCACATATTATTGCATTGAACTATTGCATTGATGACGCTATTTATGTTTTTATTACATTTTTAATTCCTTTCTTCTAGCAACAGGTCATCAAGTCATCACTGCCAACCGTGAATCGTCAGCTGAAGGTATGTCAATTAAATTAACTGACACATCAATAGCTGCTAGTTTTCTTTCTTTTGTGTGTCCGAGTCATCAGGTTGGTAAGAAGCATCACATTGCATATATCGAGGAAGTCTGATTAGGAAAAAGAATAAAAGTATATCGACATCTAATTTTGGAAAATTGTTATACAAATATTTCCCATCAAGAGCTGAAAAAGAACGTTTTATAAACCAGAATATTTCTGACAATTGTTGTGACAAATTACTTGCCAGTTATCTAAAAATTTGGTAATTTAAAAGACATAAAGGCTTGGTGACTTGCAACCACGTCTTAGAGACTTTAGCATGTGTTTATTCTCTCCAGGCAGTCCACAAGGTCCAGTGTGTTTGCCCGTAACGGCCGTGACGACAACACAAATAGAAGGTATACGTTACGTTCATTCGTTTTAAAATTCAGATGTGTATATTGTTTCTTTATATGAAAAATTAATGTTCACTTCAGAATCCGAGGCAAACCTTTCAACTGGGTTCTTTAGTTTTTAATATTTATAAATACATACATAAGAAAGAATGTTAGAAGCAATGGATTTGTGGTGCCCTAGAAACATGATAAAGATCCCGTGGACCGTGATGATAAGTAGCACAAATGTTCTTGAAAGAGTAAACAAAGAAAGGAAATTGCTAATGACAATCAGAAAAAGACAATTGCTGTTCATGGGACATGTGATGCATCATGGGACATGTGATGCATCATGGGACATGTGATGCATCAGCAAGGAATAGAGAAGTTGGCTGTGGAGGACAGAATAGAGGGTAAAAGAGCACAAGGACGCCAGAGTACTACATTGATTAAAGGACTTGCCAAGAGCTTAAATAATGAAATCAACGTCAGCTAGCTCAAGACAAAGAACGGTTCACAAACATGATTGCCAAAGTCAGACTCTGATACGGCACATACAGAAGAAAGAAGAAGACAAAATACAGACTGAGGAAGATCCAAAAAAGAATATTTTTGCTATAAATTTGTTGAGGTGAATTGAATCAACGGAAATGGTTGCTTGGCATTTTTGCAACGTTTAACTTAATCCCCAGCTAGTTTCCGCGTAGTGGTCGTCATCATGAGGATTATTAAATTTGTGAAATGTTGAAAACATTTCCCTGAATTCTTAAGCCTCTCAGATTATTTGGGTCTCTGTTTTCCCCTACGTACACCAGTAGCAACTACTATGGATTATTTAAGCAGATAATCTAATAAAAAGAACTTCACCTTGTTTATGGATAGACGAATCTTTTACTTTTTGTAATTCTTTCACAGGTGAACCAAAGACTTCTTCTAAAGATACAGCGTCGTTTGTTTTTGCCAATGCGGCGATCAGATCTAGTAGTAAGTATTGCATGTCAAACTGTCAGTCTGAGGATTTTATAAAAATACACGTATTTTTTTGCAAGAAACTGTTTGTAAGAAACTCAATTCTCAGATCGCTAAAAATCAAGAAACTCCAGTACTGGGAAAAATTATTTAAGCAACTATTTATTTTAGCTAAGGAAATCCTTGGCATGTTTTACTTTATTTTCACTTGTTTGCGGCTTCATATTACTCGGAAAGTACTTGAATAATGTCTAACAGGTGGAAAGGCTTAAAAAAACTTCGTTTTGAAATGTTCATGAGGGCACAGGAAGTAAACATGAAGATTGTTATGGAACTCTTAAGAAATTCGGAAGAAACTCTGAGTACTCAAAATCTGATAATTTTAAGAAACTTTCAATACTGACTCAAATCCTTAGTTTCTTATAAAAAAATACGTGTACTTTGACGATGCTAAAGAGTAATTTGAGATAATTTCAGATGTCGAGCTCTCAAAACAAAATCACTTATCAAATATCATCAAATAGCAAGGTTCCGAAGGAGGGGAGGGCGGTGTGTGGTTGTAAGTCTCACTTACAGAATCACTATCGACGCGTGATAACTTTAACCTCGTTCTTTGCTTATATACCTTGTATTCCCTTGGGCTTCATTCTATGCAGTACTGCAGTTTACTTATCTCAGGGGAACCTAACCGCTTATATACCGGGTGTCCCAGAAAAAAGGTAACAGATTTTATCAGGGGTTGTGATAAGAATTTAGCTTGAATCGATCGGAAAGAATTTTTAAACTAATCCTCAATAGTTAACTTGAAGATAGCTACCTTGTTTGTTGATATTAGTGCTTTGAGAGTTGAAATATTAATCTTGAGACCTCAAACTTCCCTCCACCTCCAAACCAGAGCTTTTGGGTTTTGGCCTAAGCTGTTAACCGCTGCGTTGTGGAATCTCCTGAATCATAGCGAAGTACAAACAAGAAACCTCGTGCCTTGGACAACATTTGAATGCAAAGCCGAAACTGAACTTGACAATCGAATCAAGAATTTATTCCCTAAGAGACATGTTTCTTCATTATACCAAAAGTTCAAATTGCATCTGTCTAATAAAAGTTATTCACCAGCGAGATAATTACCTTGGGCGTGAATACATAAATTACATCTTGCAATCTTCATTGCCTGAATGAATTGCATTTTGTAGCATTTCTCGCGGAAATATTACCAAACAAGCAATGGTATATACCCAAGGGAACAAATGTCCAATGATAAGATCCTTAGAAATGTTGGCTCGTGCTTGGATTGTTGTTTATTTTGTAAGTGATTTTTGACTAAAGAAAGATATTCCTTGGTGACTATATTCATTGATATTTTCATCCATTTCCAGTTTTGAAAGTTCTATTCAAATGTGTGCCTAAATACGAGGTCCTTGTTCAGAACTACTATAGTTAAGGAGATTCCCCTAAGCAGCGCGTTTGCAGCTTAGGCCAAAACCCAAAAGCTCTGGTTTGGAGACGAAGGCAAGTTTGAGGTTTCAAGATTAATATTTCAACTCTCAAAGCACCAATATCAACAAACAAGGTAGCTATCTTCAAGTTAACTATTGAGGGTTAGTTTAAAAAATATTTCCGATCGATTCAAGCTAAATTCTTATCGCTACCCCTGATCAAATCTGTTACCTTTTTTCTGGGACACCCGGTATCTCATGGGATAAGTAAATTCATATAATATCTCCTGTAAGTTGCATCACTGATACATTTCGAGAATAGCATCTTCAACAAATTCTTATCAAACTTCAATAAAAGCAACCCTAATTCTAAAGTGGAAAAGCATCCAATCTTCTGGGCAATAGACAAGGCGGTGCGTTGGAACTTTATTGTTTTTAGTCTCGAAGAAGCTTCAGAGAATAGAATAACATGGAACTGGATGGAGCACTTACACGACTCTGAAACGAAAGGCGAATATTTTGAAATGGCATTCAATGCTTCAAACTTAAATATTATCATTCATTTGATTGTTAACTATAAACATAGCCGCTTACAGGCCCTTACACGTTGTGTTATATCTAGAGTTATTTTGCCCGATGGAGCAGAGGGAATAAGAAGTAGAGATCAACAAATATCCCTTTCTGTTAGGCCTAAACTCTATTTCTTCTCTCCATAGCGGGTGGTGGCCAAATACAATTATGGCAATTCCTTTTGGAATTACTCACTGATCGAAATAGCCAGAAGCTGATCAAGTGGGTCGGCGAAAAAGGTGCCTTCAAGTTAGAAGATCCTGAAAGAGTTGCTCAATTATGGGGTGAACGAAAGAATAAACCTGCAATGAACTATGAAAAGCTAAGTAGAGCATTACGATATTATTACGACGGAGATATGATTCATAAAGTTCATGGGAAACGGTTTGTTTACAAGTTTGTATGTGACTTGAAAATGTTGCTAGGATACAGCGCAGCAGAGTTATCAAAACTTGTAAACGAGACTCCATTGCCAAGTGAACCCAATGATGAAAGTTTACATACTATAAACTTGAGTAGTGTTCTTGGGGGAGTAGGCTCGTACACGCCGTAATTGTTAGCTGGTAGAATTTAGTGTAAAGGAAGGGGCTACTGCATATACGTGCTAAAATGTATTTGTACTAGCCATAGTGCGGGATGAGGCCAAAATCATCTCCATTTTAACTTTATAGAACTTTATAGAGATTCTTTCCATCAACTTTGTAAATGCTTCGTAAACTAGCAGTAGATTTGATAGTTTATTCTGTCGAAATGGGAAATTTCATTTTTAAATAGACGATTACGGAAAAGAAGAGCATTTCTCCACAATTATTTGCGTTCTATTGTAGTCGCAGATTTTATATAAGAAGTTGATGAATTCTGGGAAGATGCCCCTCGACGCCATTTTCTCCAGTAATCATATATTATGTACCATTGATTTTCTTGAGAATATCGATTCCCAAGATTTGCAACGCTGCTGAAAACCTCGATCAAAATTCTGCAATGTTTTTGCATTTTCACAATGGCAAGAATGGGTTTATCATCTTGACAGTATGCGAAGGTCTTCGAAAGAAAATCAGCCATAATTTTACAATGAAATGCCCGATTTTGTTGCTTTCCACTCTCAAATATTCTGCTGGGGCCTTTAAGTATAGGAAAAAATCACTATTGGTGGGACGTTCTAAATGTATTACAGTTATTTCGATAAAGATTTAAAGAGAATCTAAGCACATAAGAATGGATTAAGGCACTCAAATTCAAATCCTAGCCTATCACATATCAATATTTCCTGATAAATATTTTAAAAATACGACCATGTACTGTAATATGAGAATTACACAACGTTTTGAGCTTAACTCTTCATCAGGTGTGAAAGTAAAGTAAGGAAGCAAGCGTAGAACGATCGATTCGAATGGCAAGCTCGAATGGCATTGTTATATCAATATTTCCTGTTGACATAGATCATTTACCCAGATGTGGTTCGACACGTGTCACGGCCTATTGTCTTTGCACAGCTATCTTTATCGAAGGCTTAGATGAATTAAATCCCCGTTAATTAGATCCAAAGACGTAGATACATATTTATACCAAACTCAGTTCAACTCGCTAGACTTTTTATAGATTTTTATACTAAACATTGTAAGATATTAGCAAAGTTTATTTGATATATTTGAGTTCTCAATCGTATACTGTTTGCTTTATTTAGCCGATCAGATTTTTCAATTTTCCTTGTTTGTGAGAGAGTATACTGTAACTGCTAATAAAACCGATTTTCCATTAGACAAAATTTTCCGCGCGAAGCGACTTTTATCGAGTTTAACCATGCGCAGTTGAAATTTGATTCATGAGCTGCTCTCTCTGGCTCTTCGCTTCGGCGAAATTGTAAGCTCGCTCTGCTTCTACTTTCTCGCTCGAATATTTGCTTGGCGAAAAAATTCGCCTAATGGAAAGACGGCTTTATTGCTACTCTTTCTAGTCAGTTATACCGGGTGTCCCAAAAAAAATTATACGGATTTGGTCAACCCTAACGATCAGAATTTAGCATGAATCAATCCGAAGTCATTTTTAAAACATTACTCGATTGTTAACTTGAACATAGATACCTTGTTTGTCGACATTGGTGCTTTGAGAGTAGATGTATTAATCTTCAAAGGACAAATTTGCCTCCAGCTCCAAACCAGAGCTTTGGCGTTTTGGCCTAAGCAAATTCTTAAAGCACAGCGAATACATCAACAAAAGACTTGGAAAAATTTGAACCAGGAGGAGAAAAATAAAAAACTACACAACAAATGCATTTCACAAAATATAATTTACGTGACGCTTATCATCAAGGGAGCTCCAAAGTAAATTTTATTCATTTTAAGTGAAACAAATTGTGGATATTGCTTAGGCCAAAACGCCAAAGCTCTGGTTTGAAGGTGGAGGCAAATTTGTCCTTTGAAAATTTATATCTCTACTATCAAAGCACCAATGTCAACAAACAAGGTATCTATGTTCAAGTTAACTACCGAGTAATGTTTTAAAAATGATTTCGGATTGATTCATGCTAAATTCTGATCGTTAGGGTTGACCAAATCTGTATACTTTTTTTTGGGACACCCGGTACAAAATAGCAAGTGGGGATTTTTTCATAATTTAAACATTTTCTGCATTCTTCATTAGCCAGCAGGTCTGCATTCTTCATTAGCCAGCAGGTCACGTCGTTAATGGCCGGAATGCTTTAATTGACTGAGTACAATCCTCAAGGTTTCTGAACGTGCATTATTTTAACCTAAAACAAAAATGCCCACCATGTTTTCTTCCATTTTGATGCTCAATTCTGATATTTAAGCGCCCTCTTTGACTTTGAGCTGGAAGCGTTGTATTTCAGTAATTGCGCATTTGCAAAGCATTTCTAGCAATAATATTAGCATGAGTCCAGTAAAAGCGAATAGTCTTAAATTGGACCTCAAAAATGTCAGTTCATTCAATGTTCTCTTGGCTGCTAAATGAATGGCCGTTAAAATAGGGCGGTTTAGTTTTTACTTTTTTCTGCAACGTGACAGCTTCATTTTGTAAACGAAGGATTTAGAGCTGCACACGCAACCACAAAATTAGCGATAATTGATTGAACAGGCAAGTTCTGTTGAGAGATCTTTACAATGATTTCGTCATATATCATGTCTTTTTTGGAGTATTATTAGTACAACTGGTAACCTCTTAAATATACGGGCAGTAATTTAAAGAAGTTATTTGCATTTCACTTGCGTAGCAAAGTGGATTTTGGATATTTAAGATGCTTTCGTCCCCGTTTATTCTGTCTCACAAAGAATTACTTGAAGGTTAACCAGCTCACTGTAAAAATGAAGTTGGTTGCAGTATTTGGAGTGTTGTTGGCTGTTTGGGGTGAGTTGGAGAATTTTCACAATATTAAAAGCTTGAGAAGATATTTGTCTCCTATGTATAATCATGTACTCTTTATGGCGTTGCTTCGTAAGCGTTTGAATTCAAAGCAATAATAGATATGAACGAAGACTTAAATATTAATATTTTGTTGCAGAAGGAAAAGCAAATTAAACTATTTGTGAAGTGAAGAAGCTATTTGAATTTCATTAGGTCTCAGTTTTGAAACTCCTTCACATTTTGCTTGTTTTTAGTTTAGATAACTTGGTCACGAATATTGATCGTTTTAAGCTTTAAGCGGTCGAGAATGTTAAAATCTTCTTAAAATCTCTGTTAGTTCCAGAGTAGGCGAGAAGCAAATATTTCAGTCTCTTTAACTCACAGTGACATTGCTATGTTAAAGCTTTAACGACATTTTTCCTTTTCTAGGTGTCAGTGCCTTTGAAAGTGCACATGACAGAATCCTCAAGGCAAACGAAGAAGGTAAGAAAAATTTTACTATCGTTATTTTTCTTTCTTGGATGCTTTACCTGTGACGATGAAACATTGGCAATGCACTTGCTGAATCAAGAGAAGCTACAATTTTATAGTGGAAATGCTACCTTAGATTTGAAATTTCATTTCACAAAATCTGTCCCAAAGTTGTGGACGAGAATTCAAGAAAAATTTTGACAAAAACTTAAAACCATCGTAATTTCTAAACTTTTAAGGAAACATAGAATAATTTTCAAGAAAAACATAGTTTATGAATGTCTACAATATGGTTTCAAGCAAAAGTCTTTCACTCCTATGGTTTACGATTTAGAAATTTGATGACGTCACATCCTCAAACGAATTGAAATGTAAATAAGCTGTAATTTAAAAAAATGTTGCAGATTTCAGGAAAGTTCAACGGTAGAATTATAGCAAAGTAGCTAAAGTTTCTTTCAAGCCATTGAATTCAAAGAAATAGGTCACAGAATTTTACATCGACCTTTTTACATCGATTTAAAGATTTGTAGCCTATGCTTTTGTGTGGAAGCTTATTCTCAAAATTTTCGGAAAGGAACGTAGAATTGATTTAAATAAAATTCTCCAGTTGTCAGCTTCTGACAACAAAATACTGACAACGAACAGTACCATCCCATGGGGGAGGAAAACTAATGACAAATTTGTATACTTAATGGAAAATTACAGCATGTACAATCTTGGTTTTTTATGAAAATTGTAACTTTTCAAAGCTTAGAATTGGAGGGAAGGTTATATTCTGGTATTGATTTTCGTTAAACATAATTTCCAAAGTATGAACACTTTTTTCCCCGTTTTAGCCAGAGAAGAAGAACTTGCATTTGGATTCAGTGGTAAGTTTTTTTATGGAAATGTCGTCAACTTGAATTTGTCTCTCTTTTTGTCAACCTGAATATGATTTGGAAGGACTGAAATATGAATAAAATGATAATCGTCGCAATTCTTGTTCTTCGGTGGTAAGTGTTGTTGATTCTAATCAAGACTTGAAAATAGCTCTTCAATGTGTTGTAAGCACATCACGTCTTTTGTTATTTTATATTAAGACACCTTTCGCTAGCAGAGAGAAATTAAAATTCTTGTCATATAATCATGAAAATAATAGTTGTAATAATGTATGTATGCAGGTCGATTTTTATTTGTTTACTGATCAACTATCTCTTCGATTTCTGAACCAAAAATTACAATAGATCGCATGTGTCTTTACTGGTTAAACAGTGCTCAATGCCATATAGACAGAGCGAATTATAATAAGAGTGACGCAAAGACAGACTACATTCTTTGTTGTTACTCAGAGTTTCACGCTATACAGCGATCATCAGACAACTGAAAACTCTACTCAATTTTACGCAGTTATACATTGCATATGGTGATGACATAATTATGAACCAAATGGTGATGAACCAAAAATCATATATTTTTCAATTTTTATGCTCGAAAACGTGCATGATCACATTTATGCTAGGGTTTCAGAGTCTCTTTTCCCTCCATATTCACCTAAAGCGTTTTATACATATAATTTAAATTCCAATTGTAGAACAACCCAATCTGATCGAGGGTGATATCGTTGATGACTTGCAAACGAGGATGCAGATGGATGCAGAAGAGGCTACTGCTGATGGCTATGGAAGTACTTTTGATGCCATTGCGGGGCGACGAAAGTGGGAAGGAGGTGTTGTTCCATATGTGTACGGAAGTGTCGGTAAGGTTTCGTTATTCATACTGTAACTGGACTACAAGATTTTGTCCAAGATCAAGGACTAACACCGGGCAGGATGTTACATCATTTTGAAAAATAAAGATTTTGCAAAACTTCCTTAGTATTTTAGCAAGGTACATTCACCCGAAAAAGGCTTAAAGGGCCTCCTATAACGTCCATACGCAGGGGCGGATCCAGGCCGGGTTGACAGGTTTGAATAAACCGGTCAGATTTCCAAAGAACGATTTAACACGTAAACCAGTTTTTTCTATCCAATGGTTCTCAGATCCCTTTCGACATTCAATACAGTTCTCGACCCATTTCTAGCATACGAAGGCGCACACCAGGAATTTCAGCTGTTGAAAACTGATATTAGCGTTTGCTGTTTTGTTGACGACAAATCTTAATGTGTCTTTTGTTGTACTGAATTCAGGAGACAGAGCATAATTATCTGTTGTCATACAGCATTTGTTTGATAGCATGAGTCGCCAATTGCGAAATATAACAATAGGGGAAGGAAAAACCAACCCGGTGGCACATTCATTTTGAGCTCTCAACCCGGTGCCAACCCGCTCCAACCCAAAATTGATTGCGTAAGACACACGAGAGGTTTGAACTCTNATATGAATAAAATGATAATCGTCGCAATTCTTGTTCTTCGGTGGTAAGTGTTGTTGATTCTAATCAAGACTTGAAAATAGCTCTTCAATGTGTTGTAAGCACATCACGTCTTTTGTTATTTTATATTAAGACACCTTTCGCTAGCAGAGAGAAATTAAAATTCTTGTCATATAATCATGAAAATAATAGTTGTAATAATGTATGTATGCAGGTCGATTTTTATTTGTTTACTGATCAACTATCTCTTCGATTTCTGAACCAAAAATTACAATAGATCGCATGTGTCTTTACTGGTTAAACAGTGCTCAATGCCATATAGACAGAGCGAATTATAATAAGAGTGACGCAAAGACAGACTACATTCTTTGTTGTTACTCAGAGTTTCACGCTATACAGCGATCATCAGACAACTGAAAACTCTACTCAATTTTACGCAGTTATACATTGCATATGGTGATGACATAATTATGAACCAAATGGTGATGAACCAAAAATCATATATTTTTCAATTTTTATGCTCGAAAACGTGCATGATCACATTTATGCTAGGGTTTCAGAGTCTCTTTTCCCTCCATATTCACCTAAAGCGTTTTATACATATAATTTAAATTCCAATTGTAGAACAACCCAATCTGATCGAGGGTGATATCGTTGATGACTTGCAAACGAGGATGCAGATGGATGCAGAAGAGGCTACTGCTGATGGCTATGGAAGTACTTTTGATGCCATTGCGGGGCGACGAAAGTGGGAAGGAGGTGTTGTTCCATATGTGTACGGAAGTGTCGGTAAGGTTTCGTTATTCATACTGTAACTGGACTACAAGATTTTGTCCAAGATCAAGGACTAACACCGGGCAGGATGTTACATCATTTTGAAAAATAAAGATTTTGCAAAACTTCCTTAGTATTTTAGCAAGGTACATTCACCCGAAAAAGGCTTAAAGGGCCTCCTATAACGTCCATACGAAACCAGATTTGAAAGGTTACATTAAAATATTCACATCTAGAATCTTTATCACCAATTAACTACATTTTGTAAAACCTCACGGGCCAAACAAACTTTGTTGGAAGACCCTACTACGCCATTCAGCAAAAAGAGGCGTTTCTATATCGACAATTTACCAGTAACTTCACTATGAAATGATCATATATTGCTAAGATCTCGTGCCTTAATTGGAAGAGAAAACAGGTTATTCTCTTGGTAGTAAATGAACTGCAGAGTTATACTGCATCGATGATGTATCTTGGATGTCCCAGGCTTTCGTTGTTTTCATTTTTCTGTCTTTTATTAATTCTCTAGGAAGCAAGGCCAGACAACAAATTGAAGCTGCATTCCGTGACTACCATGCAAAAACCTGTCTCAAATTTGTGAGGAGAACCAACCAACGTGATTACATCATATTCAATGCAAAGGGAGGGTAAGTAGAGTTATTGGGATTTTATTGGGTTCGCGATCATCAAGTTGCTCAAGGATTGCTTTATTTAAGAGTGAAAGTCCACTGTACGCTAATATTTTCCTAATTTATGTGAGGTTTTGCTCAGAACATGGGTACTTAGCACACATTTGTGCAGGGTTGTGCCCCTGAGTTTTTGATGACCAACCCACCTCTATGATGATGTATTACTCATTTCAACTGTAGAATTTCAAGAAATTTTGCGTTTATGCGCATTTAAAATTTTTCTCTCTCAAAATTACAACGTTTTTTATAGAATTTTCCTGTGCAAAACCCACCCATATGAGGGGCACATACCTGTCAGTGAATATTAGTGAGTACCCCCCCCCCCCCGGGACTTTTTGCCCCTCCCCTCCTCCTTCTGGAACAAAATTCATTCTTTGAGTGAGATGTTCTACGTATTTCAGTTGTTACTCTCACATTGGTCGCCAAGGTGGTCAACAAGAGGTCTCAATCGGACGAGGCTGCGAATACAAAGCAACGACAATCCACGAGATCATGCATGCTATTGGGTTTTACCATGAACAGTCAAGAAGGGACAGAGATAACTACATTACTGTTAACTTCCATAATATTGTCAAGGGTAATTATTGTATATTATTTATCAAATTACCCCCGTATTTCACGTATTCACTAAGACACCCAGGATTTGGTCCCAGTTCTATTAATCATTCCATGCTATCGGGTTTTACCATGAACAGTCAAGAAGGGACAGAGATAGCTACATTATTGTTAACTTCGATAAAATTGTCAGGGGTAATTATGATTTATTCGTTATAAATTTACCTAAGATTTTAAGCATAGGGTTTTGTCCCCTTAATATAACTCATTCCATGCTATTGGGTTTTACCATGAACGGTAATAAAGGGGCTTAGATAGCTGCATTACTGTCAGCTTTCATGATATTAAATGTTCCCTGAAAACATGACATCCTCTAGGCTGCCGTTTTCTAGTAGGGTCGATTTTATTTGTAAGTTGGTATTTTGGCATATATTCGAGAGAAATCCACGAATTTTTTGATCGATGAGAATTTTTTCAAATAGTCCTTCCTTATTTGTGTCCTTTTATCAATTTGTAGGACCTCTCATTTCCCTTAAAATAATTATGAAACCTCGGCTCTATTCTAACGCCTGAAAGTTAAACTCGTAATTTGTTTTCCTTTCAAGGTATGGAATACAATTTCAACAAATACAGACAAGGTGAAGCAAGCACACTCGGTGAACCTTATGATAAGAAGAGTGTTATGCACTATGCCAAGTGAGTTTGTTATTCTTAAATTCCTGTCGATGGTGCAGATAGCTTACTTCTCTCATAATATGCTGATAGATTAATAGTTCAGACTGTTAATTGTTCAGACCATTATAAAACGTAGGCAACAAAATTTCTTCGAATTTCTCAAAACATGATCAAAACTGTACTGTTCAAACATGTAGAGATTTTGACACAAAGCGTTCTTTTCAGTCCCTAGTATTGATTGGAGAGAATTATTGTATTTTATCCTTGTCATTATAAAGCAGTGCCCTGTGCCAAAAAATAGCCTATTACCATTCTAGTTCTTGGAAAGCAAATTAAATAGTGCCACCTATGTCTATTTGTTAGCCAAAGCCCAAGAAAACCAATTTTCGAGAAATTCTGTGAATCATAACAATCTTCCCAACTTGTTAAAGTTAAAGCCTGCGTCAGGCAATGGGGATGGGATGTTCTGAATCTATTTGGTAGTTTTTGAGGTATGATCTTTCCGACACTGGATTCGTTTTCCAAAATTTGTCTAATGTTCATTATCATCTGCTTTTAAGGAAAGGATTATATTTACGGAACCCAGTCATTTTCTTACAGAACCTTCGTCTTATATTATCATAATTCTTCACAGATTTGCCTTCAGCAAGAAATGGGGACAACTGCAAACAATTGTTTCTAAATCAAACCCGTCTGAAAATCTTGGCAACGAAGTTGGATTCAGTGCAATTGATCTGAGGCAGATCAATAAATATTACTCCTGCAGTGGTGGTGGTGGCGGAGGACCAGACCCAAACCCACCTCCAAGTTGTAAGTACCTGCTAGACTCAATACATGTCGTAGTTTCGCTCTTTGGCTGAACTGATAACGCTACAACTATCACTGTAGCGACAACAACAACAACAACAACAACAGCAATTCAATGAGATGAGCGTAAGTTAAGGGCCTTATGCAGTGAGGCTAAGTACCTGCGAGGTATCTCAAAANTTCGTTTTCCAAAATTTGTCTAATGTTCATTATCATCTGCTTTTAAGGAAAGGATTATATTTACGGAACCCAGTCATTTTCTTACAGAACCTTCGTCTTATATTATCATAATTCTTCACAGATTTGCCTTCAGCAAGAAATGGGGACAACTGCAAACAATTGTTTCGAAATCAAACCCGTCTGAAAATCTTGGCAACGAAGTTGGATTCAGTGCAATTGATCTGAGGCAGATCAATAAATATTACTCCTGCAATGGTGGTGGTGGCGGAGGAGGACCAGACCCAAACCCACCTCCAAGTTGTAAGTACCTGCTAGACTCAATACATGTCGTAGTTTCGCTCTTTGACTGAACTGATAGTTCAGTTCTCATTTTAAAATTCCACTACATACAAAAATCTTTCAAACATACAACAATTTACTAAAATTATGACAAGATTACAAAAGACAACGAAAAGTTTAAGCACGAAATATTACAGAAATTAGAGATTTGTATGGAGGGGAATTTCTTAAGGAGGAGCTTTCTCAGTAGATAAACTAATCGATAACGCTACAACTATCACTGCAGCGACAACAACAACAACAACAGAAATTCAATGAGATGAGCGTAAGTTAAGGGCCATATGCAGTGAGCCTAAGTACCTGCGAGGTATCTCAAAATATACAAGATTGCAAAATGTTATAAAGATCACCGAAATTAATTTTGGCACCAATTTGATTTAGAGCAGGGATGAAGTTTCGCTTGGTAATAAAATCAGCTTTGATAAATTGAGGGAAATACCACGTAAAAGCGTTTTGAAAATCATGGTTCTGACTTTTTTGATTGGAGGAATTGCAATTCCAACTTGCAGCCACTCAGGAGCTGATCCAGCCGTAAATCTGAGATATGCTGAAGGTAGCGCCGAAGGCACTGAAGATATAGCAGTGATATCAGCGCATTGGTATTCACGTCACGTGACTGGCAACAATGCTATCGAATATTACATCAATTTATAAATGAGGAAATTGATCCGGTAATTTTCCAAGTTTTTAGGATATCTACTTGAAAATCTGGCAGCTTCCAATCTGACAGCTATGCCTACAAAAGAGTTTGGTCTTTCCTGTAAAAAAGAAAAAGAAAGTTCCAAATTACTTTTCCAAAACGAACATTCGTGACTTTTCGAAATTGTTAACGATATTTTGGGACACTCTGTAGTCTTTCTAATGTGTGCTTGTTTCATTTGCCATTGTTACCATGGGTTCGTTCTATTGCGACTGCGCAAGGGTTATTTCAATCGTCGTAGTTACGTAGTGATCTCTTTTTCGAATTTTCAAAGGGCACAGATGTAACAAAATATGCATTTCCCATTTATTTAGAAAGGTGACAGGGATTTCATTATTCCTGCATCTGTGAGTGATGTCGGCTAACTGGTTTCTTGTTTGTTTTATAGCCTGCAAAGACAGATCCGAGAACTGCCGATGGAATTTGCATCAGTGCAACAGCAAAGGGTATGGGAAATACTGGTGCCAGAAGAGTTGCGGTTTCTGTAGATAAGCTGAACATTCTCAGAAATAGAATTGACTAAATACTAAGAAATAAAAGTAAGATGCATCTAATTTTATTCAGGACATAAAGCATTGATAACGATAAAAATGATAAAAACAGTCTCTGCGTTTTCAATTTTTCCTGATCTTCATTAATTTACCTACCGTAGGTACCAGACTCTCAAAGAAAATGAGAGTCTCGTTTTTTTAAGTCTGGTACCCAAGGGTAGAATTTACCTTTCTAAGGTCACAACCATAGGCTCAGGTCCTGTAATTATTCATTGAACAAAACAGGGTTTAGATGTTTACTGGTAAATCATCAAATTTTAGCGGGAGCAGAAAATCCTTTGCCTTCAGGGCGAGTAGATGAGCTAAAAAATACGAGAATGTAGCACCTCAAGTTTACAACCAATTTTTAACTAAACCTCTGATTTTGATTAACAATTTTGGACTTCAGAGTTCTATCTAAATTTTCCAAAAATGCACCGGTGCCATAAAAGGCGTAGGAGCCAGGGGGCTGGGAGGGCGGCGGCCCCCCTCAACGTTGGAAAAAATTACCAAACTCAGCCTTTTTCGGGCAAAAATCCATCCTAAGTCGGGCAAAACATTCGGTAAACAATAGACTTGTTATCGGGCAGCCCCCCAGATTTTATCTTCTCGTACGCTTATGACCGGTGCACAAAAGTGAACTATTTTTCGACAGCCACCTACAACGAAAATGTTTGCCACAGAGGTCAAATAACTTCTTTAATCGGGTCCAATATCTTATAGGTAAAATAAACTACCTGACCATATTTTAAAGTCTTACTGGGTCTTCTAGCTGTCTGGAATAACAGAAAACCTACAATTTCCTTGCAGTTGGCTATCAAAAACATGCAGTTCATTTTGGTGCAACACGTCTGCCCCTTTTTGTGTGAAATGTCTGAGAAGTGTACCTTATTTTGAAATGAAATCTCTAAGTGATATTCCCTGCTATGTGCAGGAGCGTCGAGAGGGGGGGGTAGGGGGGGGGGTAAAAGGTCCGGGGCCCGTAACAATCTCGTACCATAAAACATTATTATTGCTATAAACGCTCTTTACAGCGCATTTCTATGATAATCTATCTGCCTTTAAAATGTCGTGACCATGCCCTCTTTTGAAAGTTAGTCACCTCGTAAAAGTGAGAGTCAAGTGCTCTGAATAAAATAATGAAGTTTAAACTTGACATTTGTGCACTGCTCTCAGAATATTTTGCACCTTGCCTGTGACAGCTGCATCTGCAGAGCGTTCCTTCAACAAGCTCCAGATGATAAAATACTTTATGCGAAGTACAATGACTCAGGACAGGCTGACAGATCTCGCAGTGTTGAACATCGAGAGTGAAATTGCAGGAACCGTTGACTTAAAGGGAACGTAAGCATATAAAAGTGGCTCAAGCCACTTGCAGTCAGATTCTGGCCTATCAGATATCAGTATTTCCTGTTGACATAGATCAGTTACCCAAATATGGTTCGGCACGCGTCACAGACTATGGTCTTTGCACGGCTATTTTTATCAAAGGCTTTTATATGCTTAGATTCCTTTCAAGGACATTAGATATGACTTGGTAAACATGAAAGCCCCGTAAAGTATTGTTTTGAGTGTTACAAACCGTCGTATTGACATTCTTATTTTACTAACACAAAACGATGTCCTTCGTTCACCAATAACAGTTTTTTGCATAACCTTGACATGGAACGTTTAAGCAATTTTTTTAAACTATTATTCTTAAAAAGGGCGTTTCCCTCATTTTCCGAGAGTCTGAAGGGCGTGGTCACAGAAAATTTTCTTGGGGGCAAAGCCCCCAAACCCCCCTCTAGGGCCCGATCCCATAAATCACTCCAGGGCCCGAGCTGGCTCTCGACGGCCCTGGCTATGTGGTACATCCCCGTAGCTTAATAGGGCTCAAATCTTTCAAATCCTTTCAAAAAGGTGGGTGTAAAATTCTATTACATTTTTCTTGCAATTGAATGGCGTGAAAGAAACTTAAGGTACTTTGCTGTAAATCTGCTGTGGAAATTTTTTGATATCTTGATTGTTTTCAAAATGGCGGCGTTTTTATTTTTGTTGAAAGAATCAATGGAAAATTTTGAAGAAATTAAAATCATCATAAATCCTAAATCAATAGATGAAAAATAATACAATCTTCAAGAAAACCATAGTTTATGATGGTCTACAATATGGTAGCAAACAGAAAGCTGTCGCTTTTCTGGTTTAGGATTTAGGAAGTTGATGACGTCACAGCCTCAAATATAATAAATGCCGCCATTTCAAAGATAATCACGATATCAAAAAATGTCCAAGGGAGATTTATTTCAAGGTACCCTAAGTTTCTTTCAAGCTATTTCATTCATAGAAAAATGTACTGGAATTTTACACCCACCTTTTTAAAGAAGATTTGAGCCCTATGCTATATCCCCGTACATTACCACCATACAGGAACTCTCTTTCCACACCCAGAGAGGAATATAAAGCAGCGATATATAACCGTACTGTAAATTTTCTTCCTCCAACATTTTAGAGTTTTAGTCCATACCAGAAAGCGGTCGTCACAATATTACCCAAGTCGTGTCAACGTCTCCCGTGTGCAAGGATTAAACTGCATTTGAATTTTTCATAAGTTCATCCCACAAGAAACTAATTATTTATGGGTGAGTGTTGCTCACTTGAAAAATCTCGTACATTTTTAGTACAAGTACATTTGAATTTGGGATTAGAGGAAGTAAAAAAGATTGAGAACAAACCAAAAGCAAATCGCTGAAAAGAAACGAAGAAGAAGCAGAAATAAAATAGCAATCCACCTTCTGTGACGTCACAAGGTCACTGGAAGATTACATGAAGTATTAACAAAACAATGGCGGCAAAAACTCCTTCACAATCACAACAACAATTTCAACGTAATTTCAAATGGCGCGATTTACAGTTTCGAGATTGAGGTTTGTTTCTGATTTAGTTTTATGTTTATTTATCCGGTGTGTCATCAATAGCAAATCATGACTCACAGTAAGTCTTCTTCCTGCACTGAAGACGTTAAATAATTATTGTTTTTCACACAAGACTTTCTGTTTGATTTGAAGCGAACGAAGGAGAACATAGATGAAGAACACACAATCGGCATGAAACGGTCACAGGTGTAGATCATAGGCCTACACCCGGCCTACCTGGTCTGATAATTGGCCTAATATAATTGGCCTACACAATAGCATTACCCTGCAACTAAGCTTAAAGTGCTCTCATGCTGCATGAAATACCAAACGGAAAATATCTCACATATATATCATATAAATTACTAAATACAGATAATATATATAGGCTAAGTCTAGAAAATGGAAATAATGTTTTATAAATTGTATTATGTAGACAACAAAATCGTTAAAATACATCAATTAAAAATACAGTTAAACCCTAAAGACTACTTAAAATACAATACAGAAGACTACCTCGTCACGTCCAAAACCCCCCTAAATAATTTATAAAATGTTGGCATTGAAAATGTTGCAATACTGTAGTGTAGGTTGAAATTTGGGCACTAGTTCTTTAGGGCAACTGTTATTACTTTTGAGGTTTTTGTGCATATGCCATAATGATAATGCTCCATCCACACCTAGGCCTGCAATGATGATGCTCCATTCTTTTGATCCTTTCCTTATTTTTTGGACTGCATCGGCCTGTGACTGACGCTCATGGAAACCCCCAGGAGTTTGTATTTTTTAAATATTTATTATAAAGAGAAGAGACCGTCATGCAGGCCAATGGCCCACTGTAAGTTAAAGAACCGATAAGACACAATATATACATGACTACTACAAGTTTAAGAAACTCTTGAGCTGCAACATTTTGTTCTCTTGAAGGGTATGTCCAAAAAAGCTTGTTATGGCAAAGGCTCATTCTTTAGTGATAAAAGTTGGTAAAATGTGATTAAATTCTAAAATTTTATATTTGGAAAGTGACTGAAAATAAGAAACCAAGAAAAATCTGTCACTACTAAAACACTTGAACTTGAGAACTAAGGGCTTCCTAGCGTGTTAGACCTTCAGATCTTCATCTTATTCAGTTTGCTGATGGTTTTTGAAGAATATGACAATGTATATAATACTATTTTTTACTGAACTATTTTTGCCTGCGTATAAGCCANTTTAAGAAACTCTTGAGCTGCAACATTTTGTTCTCTTGAAGGGTATGTCCAAAAAAGCTTGTTATGGCAAAGGCTCATTCTTTAGTGATAAAAGTTGGTAAAATGTGATTAAATTCTAAAATTTTATATTTGGAAAGTGACTGAAAATAAGAAACCAAGAAAAATCTGTCACTACTAAAACACTTGAACTTGAGAACTAAGGGCTTCCTAGCGTGTTAGACCTTCAGATCTTCATCTTATTCAGTTTGCTGATGGTTTTTGAAGAATATGACAATGTATATAATACTATTTTTTACTGAACTATTTTTGCCTGCGTATAAGCCAGAGATGTGTCACAGATCCTTGCATTCACACCTAGTATTTGTTTTTCTAATTGAAAATATTTCCAAGTAGCAGACATATCGGTCATCAGTTTGAGAAGACAAAATAAAACATAATTAATTAGAAATAATATAAAAAAACACAATTTTATACATTCTTTTGTACTGTATCAGGAATATTCATGGATGTTTTTAACACCCAAGAAGGACCAAAATCTGTCTATCTAAAACACCAAATTTGATATTTCAGATATGTGACCTTAAGAAAATGATGCCTGTTTACAGCCCAGCAGGGGCAAATTATGGTATACATGGTGATATCAGACATTCAGGACAAGATGAAAAGATGCCGCAGTATTATCAAGGTCAGACATCAGATGCATGTTATATCCCTTTTCATGTATATACTTCTTTTGTTAGGGTTTGCAAGGGGTATAATGGGTAGGCTGTGGGTAAAATGGGTAGAGTTTACGGCAGGAAAATGTTAGATTGTGAACTGTTATATCAACATCTGCAACATCGAGGAGGGTAGTTCAAAAAATTGTAGCTAGAGAAAATCTATGAAACATAAATTTTGTGAAAATTTGTTCAAATATTTCCCCATACCAATTTTACCCCAAGGTTACCAATGTTACCCCTGTATACCCTACTCTTTTACTGTTATGGTTTCAATGTGATTCCACAATATTATGCTAGAAGTAGCATACCACCTTTTTTATAAGAAACTTGGATCAGGCCATAGTACTAAAAGTTTCTTACTTGAACATGAAAATTTCTGCATTTTAGTGCTAAAAGTTTCTTAATTTGTTTCTTATTTCTTAGATACATGAATTATCATGTAGTTTCCAACATTGTTGCAGATATGTTTCTTGGCATATAAAACATCAAGTGGGAAGAAAAAGTGTTCTATTATGTTCAAACATAAAATGAGTTAGTTAATATTACCCAAGAAGAAGGTTCAACGACATATTTATCATCAAATCTTTGAATTTTGCTTTTGAAAGTTTCTTAGCTCTTTCCGAACTTAGTACTAAAGTGTCTTAAATTTTCGGCCATCCCAGTACTAGTTTCTTATAAACCAGTTTCTTATAAACCAGTTTCTTATAAAAGAAAAAACGTGTAATTGTTCAGGACCCTCTGCTAACCATGTGGCTTTGCACGCCGTTGTTGTCCCAGAATGCACTGCAAATGGACTTTCAGATTATCTAAAAGTCTCTGATGCTAGGCCGGTGTTGTGCTGTTTTCGCATGCGCAGCACGCAAAGCCTCATGGTTAGCAGAGGGTCTTTAATTTGTTGCTGAAAATATTTGGGGTCTTTGATACAATTGAATGAAAATATATATATTTTAAAGACAAGCATCAAAACCAAAATTTTGCTGATTTTTTAAGTGTTTTGACTCTCACTTGTTTTTTTTAATAATTGCAGGTGGAGGGTTCAGTTTCAAAAAAAGGCATGCAAAAGTAGACTGGAGGAGACTTGGTAAGAACTTTCAATTATTTTTTAATACTTTCTACGAAATTTAATAATTTTGCTGTATTTAGTCATATCATATCAGATATTATATATGATATGATATGATATGACTAAATACAGCAAAATTATATATATAAAAAAATATAATTTATTATCATATATACATTGAATTTAACGTTGGTTTATAGAATAGTATTAATAAATACTAATTTAGACCAACTTACATTAATACAAAACCATAAATCTATAAATCTAAATGTAAACTAGTACCAATCGCTTATTGGCATATTCTGCAGGTGCAATGTTCTCCGGCCCAATTTTTTATTTTGTTTTCATATACATTAAGCTACTACCTACCAAGGTAAAATTACTTGGTAGGGTTTCATGGAATAATATTTTCTGGGAAAATACAATTGTTAATGACAGGTAAGTTTGATTTTTATGCTAATTTGACTTTTTTATCCTCTGATTTAGCTGCAGTGGATGTTGACAGAATCTCAAGAGAAGTTGATGTGCAGACACTACAAGATAATATTGCCCATGTTGCCTTTTGTGATGTTGAAAATGAACTGGTGAGAAGATCCCTTTATTTTAATTCCTCAGAGACTAGTACAATCAAAATTAATAGATTAAAGAAATACAGAATGTTAACACTGTTCAATGCCAAGAAAACTAGACTAGACTATGTTGGAATCTAGACTGATGACGTGATTCCTTGTATTCGCTCACTGTTTTAATCTGATGTTTTTATTTTCTCTCATACAAGGACTCACAACCAAACAGATTCTAAACAGAGAATAAAATTTGAAGAAAAATCAAACGTCTACTATCCTTCGAACGTTGAAAGAGAAGTTGAATATCGCTTCGAACGTCGCTTCAAACGTCACTTCGCTTTGAAAAATCAAACTTTGATCTAATCAGCCAATCAAACGCTAAGATTAGGCACGTGGTCTAACCTTATTAAGAAAGTAGAAA
Organism: Aurelia aurita; assembly: GCA_004194415.1. Classification (NCBI taxonomy): domain Eukaryota; kingdom Metazoa; phylum Cnidaria; class Scyphozoa; order Semaeostomeae; family Ulmaridae; genus Aurelia; species Aurelia aurita. The sequence continues at coordinate 246,598 of REGM01000006.1, read as the reverse complement.
TTTGATTGGATGCACCCTAAATGCGGCCCATTATGCCTAAGTAGTCTCTCTTTTGAATCTGTATTGTCATGAGTCTCAGTTTGAAGCCATCACTATCATCCAATTCAATGCGGAAAACTGAGACTCATGTAATCCATGTAGTTGGAATCCATACCAAGAAACATTTTATGCACCAAAGTTGAAGATGTGCAAAGTTGCACCAAACTAAGAAAATGGCTCCATTGCTCAATATCATTTGAAATTTCTGTACAACTTGAGACTACTATCTCTATTGTATTTATTCATGACCTAACAACCATTTTCTTATCATCTCGTAGAGCTTGAGAGAAGCAGATGTGAATTTGATAAAACTCTTCAAGTTAGCACAGCTGCTGATTGAATACTTGCTGCATTCTCAAGAATACCTTCAGGGATATATCAGCCAAGTTGACAGCCAGATTAAAAATGCTGTTCAGGTTTGAAAATAAAAAGCTTTAACTTTGTTGAAAAATACACGTGTGTTCTTATAGGTGATCTCCTTCACAATTTTTGTAGCCTGGGCACCAATTTTTCTTTAAAGATCTGTTAAAAGATCATACATTTCTCAAAAGACTTTTCCAAACTTTATGTTGTGCAGGATATGACGAAAACAAGAAAATTCAAAGAGCTTTACGTCACTGCGGTCTTTTCTATCCCTAGTTAAACACTACAGAAGTTTTGGAACAAGCTTTGTTCATATGACTTTCCAGTTTCAAATTTCACAATTGTGTAATTCAGTGGGGTCTATTTAAAAATGTTAATTGTGTTTGCTTTTCTCATTTTGTTATTTTGTAACAGGTTTGTGAAGGTGTTGTGGAGCAGTGGTGTAATCCTCTGACTTTGCAGCCAGAACAGTCAGGCGGACAGTGTTCGATCCCAGGTAGAGCCCCACTACTTGAGCGTCATGACAAGGAGTCGCGGACTCGATTAGGTCTTCTCCGGGTCTTCTCTACTTCTGCGATCCCAGCGTTTGGCGCTAAAAACCGCAACTTCACCATCACAGGGTCTATTTATTACTTTTCCTGCACAGGATCAGGCCAAATTGCAAGCTGATATCGAGAAGAAGAATAATGCATATCGAGGTCTGAAGAAAGAATATCAAAAAAGCAAGAAATTAATCGCTGAATATCAGTTGATGTTACGGGCTGGTGCCAGTGGATTCCATAAGGTAAATTTGATCTACCTCATTACTGTTTAACTAGACATCAAGAAAACTGTCGCTAAGACAGCTAAAATGGCAATTGAACTTTTTTATAGACTTAGATTTACGGTGGTCTTAGTTGTCGCTACTTGCTTAGCCCTTACCTCTGTTCTCTCTTAAAGACCCTCTGCTAACCATGTGGCTTTGCACGCCGTTGCTGTCCCAGAATGCACTGCATGCAGATTATCTGAAAGCCTCTGATGCTAGGCCGGTGTTGTGCTGCTTTCTCATGCGCAGCACGCAAAGCCTCATGGTTAGCAGAGGGTCTTTAAAGTAGGAATCGTAATATTTTGGCTTAATGCTTGACTTGCGGTTCAATCTGGTAAACTAGGAGTCCTGAAAGTTAAACACAGTTGAGGTCAAATTCAATTCACCGATATAGTTGTTGTAACGATTTGCTCATTTGCATTCTATTTCCTGTAGGCAATAATACCTGTTAAAAATAAGTACACATTTTGAAAATCGTGTGGTGTAATGGACGATCTGGTAAATATCTTTATTTGGCATTTTGTCGCAGCAAATCTCCACAGATAAAATCTCAGTTCTCTTTGCACTGTCAGTTTTATACTAAAAAGATTCAATACCTATTTTGCAGCCCCCCTTTTTCGATAACTTAACACTTATAACTAATACCGTGGATCTGCATCAGCCCAATTGTTATTATTTTCAGTTTTTAATTGTTTTCAGTGCCCATTTTGCACCAAATCATTTCTCAGCGACGAATTTCTCAAAGCTCACATCGTGAGAAGACATTCTGATCAAACACAGACGACAAAAAAAGGGACTTCAAAATCATTTGTTAATCAGAGCTATTTTGGACAACCCGACAACAACGATGAAATGCTTAAAGAGCTTAATCTTATTACGAGCAAGCTACAAGAAACGGAATCGAGGATGGTTGCAGAACGGGAAGAAAGAGATCGCAAATACGAGGCTGTAAGTTCACTCTTTAATCTTCTATAGCGCTATAGCATTCCCAGACTTACTACCTGAATCATATGTTTTTTGCTTCGTGAATTGCTGGCTCTCCACTACAACTAGGAGAGATAAACAAGGTGCTCAGGTAATAGGTATAAAGCTTGAAGCATTCCTGCAACACATATAGTTTTTTATTCCATTATTTGTAAATGATGCCCATATTATTAAGAAAACCTCGGCAACATAGACTTTATCTGAGCACCTATTCTTTGCAGCAAATGGATTAAAAAGATGCAAGTTCTTTTCAGCTCCTGAGGCTCCATTTCATTCCAGAAGGTCTAAAGAAGGAAAACGCTTTTTTAGAGGGGACTTTATAAACTAGTATTTCAGGGCTGTAGATAGTTTGTCTTCAGGGCTCTCACTTCATATTTCTTGAATCAATAAACAAGTTTGCAACTCGCGGGCGAAGGGGCTTGTTGGAGAGTCGACTTGGTTGATATCGAATTATACCTTACTTCGCATGTTAANTTTTGTCCTCATGGTATCGTCCTTGTATTATTGCAATGTAGTTTGTAGGTAGAGTAATCCGTAATATGTTTTTGTAAATTTTTGATGGCATATAAAAAAAAAAAAAAAAAAAAGCTTTAATGAATAAACTGAAACATTTTACATTTATTAATATTTCAAATACATAAACATTTCTGATATTGTGTTGTGTACATCCTTCTAGAAACAAATACAGAGCGTCAAAGACATGTTTTCCAAAGAGATCAATCAACTGTATGTCGAGAAAGATGTATTGCAAACGGTAATTGAACATTTTTGCATGGGCTTTAAGAAACGCGGCAGTTATTGTTCCTACAGCAGTGTTGTTCCTCCTGTGTCCCTGTTCCCGGTTTCCCTTGTATCCCTATGTCCTGCTAATGAACTGCTGTATGAACAACAAGTACCGCGTTTCTTAAAGCCCATTATCCCATTATTCGACTGCAAATTCGTGTGGAATTAATCAAAATCTGCAGCCTTTCAGTTAACTTTACTGAAAAGTGTGTTCGTGACATTGTACCGGGTTAGTCAGAAAAAACGTGAGGTGTTTGCCAATTTTTATTGATGCAGTTTAATTTGTAAATTCGTTTCTTTAAAGTTGATTGCATAGAAGAAAAGCTAACTTAGATATGAAAATTTGTTTGGTCGAAATCGGTCTTGCCATTGCAGAATTACGTGCGATTTTAGTAAAATGGTGTTTCACAAGGTTGCTATAATAGGCCTTCAATTAAATTCATATTCATGCACGTGTGACCTTCTAAACCATGACAAACATGTTGTTTCTCTACCAAAAATTGAAACAAGGCATGCATTGTGTTAGAGCACAAAAGGAAAAACTAATGTTGCTTATGTTGTATCCGTAGGGGACTAGTAATTTAATTGTGATTGTTAGCAAGCTTGAAGTTCTTTTACTAGCGATACTTTTCACCAAAATGGCTGTATCTCAAAATCTCAAATAAATAAGGAAATAAAATGACCGATTTTAACAAATAAATTNAAAATTTGTTTGGTCGAAATCGGTCTTGCCATTGCAGAATTACGTGCGATTTTAGTAAAATGGTGTTTCACAAGGTTGCTATAATAGGCCTTCAATTAAATTCATATTCATGCACGTGTGACCTTCTAAACCATGACAAACATGTTGTTTCTCTACCAAAAATTGAAACAAGGCATGCATTGTGTTAGAGCACAAAAGGAAAAACTAATGTTGCTTATGTTGTATCCGTAGGGGACTAGTAATTTAATTGTCATTGTTAGCAAGCTTAAAGTTCTTATACTAGCGATACTTTTCACCAAAATGGCTGTATCTCAAAATCTCAAATAAATAAGGAAATAAAATGACCGATTTTAACAAATAAATTTCTATAACTAATTCAATCTTTCTTCTGCAATGTAAACCTTCAACACACCCGATTTGACTTGTTTTTCGCCAGAATATGGCTTGTTGAACGCCCCACGTTTTTTCTGACGCACCTGGTATATATCTGATTATTTTTTGTCAATGTTCAAATTTAATCAAGGAAAAGACTACTGAAGCTATCCGAACAGTGTGTACTTTAAACAGCTTGGTTCTCATCTTTAGGTTACTGCCTAAGTCAATAAAAACCACAGGGATCCCTGGAAAATATATACCCCCATTCGTGGTAATATAGAGTCCCTAGCCTCCTTTGCAATTGATTACGTCATACTTTCGCAATTGTAAAGGAGACTAGGGACTGTATATCATCGCGGAGCGGAGGGTTATATATTTTCCAGGGGTCCCTGTGTAAAAACGCACACCGTTTGAAGGGCTACTGTTCCTCGGGTATCACATCAATAATATTGGAAAATGTCTTTTGTATTAGTTGACATGTTCAAAAGGATTTTGAAATTCACCTAACTAGAAGCGGTGATTTCTTTCCGAAGTCATAGGAGATTTTTGGAGAAAGCGCCGCCCAAAAATCTGCAAGAACGTGTGAAAAGGATTGTCAAATTTCGTCGATTTTCCTGCCTTGCAACCATGAAAATTGCATATGTTAAAAAGGTGTTATCGTCATGGGAGAATAGAATGCCTAGGAATGAATTTATGATTTCTTTATAACGGATGGCCGATGTTAGTCTGCTAAATTTCAAAGTTTTATTGAACTTGTCGGCTATTAAACAAGATAATTGCCAATGTGATAGCCTGCGTGCAGACTATACTTTTCCACTGCGAAGGAGTGACAAAGAGAACCTCTTTGTCACTGCTTCGCAGTGGAAAAGTATAGTCTGCACGCAGGCTACCAATGTGATTGCTTTGATATTGAAGGAACAGCAGCGTTTCAAACGGCGTGTGTTTTATCTGGCTCACCCGGTATGAAACTTAGATTTAGCAGACAAATGGCACTATCATAAAGATTTATAACATGAATTCTTAGTTTAATTAATTATTATATTTTGCAGAAACTTGGCAATTTCGCGGAGAGCACAGGTTTGTGACAAATTCGTCTACCGGGTTCGGCAAAAAAATGTCCATTTAAATAGGCCACGATAAATCGTACATTTGACCGATTTTGACGGTTGATGATTTAATCTGTAGTCAAAATCTCAAATAATACTTGGCGATTTTTTGTTGATTTTTCGACGGCCTACTTCTCGCATTATAAGAGATTTCTTGAAAATCATTGGCTTGGAAACAGCCTAAATCGATCGAAAAACATAAAGTTTTTGAATTGATAAAAGCAACACTGAAAAATTGTGCAAGGATGAAGCAACCGCTCGTGCAACTGATCATAACAAATCAAATTCATAGTCCCCACGTCGTTTCCAAGATTATCCTTATCTGTTTTGTCTGCCTCAGTCTTTAGAAATTTGATCGATGTTTTTCGATCGATGTAGGCGAAATAGGCGGCTGAAAATGGGGAAAACATTGCCGAGTACTATTTTGGATTTTAACTAAAGATTGATGCATAAATTTTTAAAATTGGCCTAGTTTGCGATTGATCGTGGCCTGTCAAAAGTGGATACTGTTCTTTGGCTAACTCGGTTCAACCTAACTTCATAAGCGTTCTTCTTACTGTTTGAATAAAAGAAATCTTTCAATGTATTTTAATAATTTGTAAAATTATTTTAATCAATTGTCTTTTGGATTTCGGTTTAATTTTTCTGAAAATATATTCATTAATCGTTAAGCCAATGTTATTTTTCAACAAACTGCAATAAAAATCTGCTGCTGTAGCATCGCATGAGTTTCTTGTCTTGATGATTGCATCTTTTAATATTTTTTGCAGGTCAGAAAGCTTCGACTTTGGGAACTTTACAGGCAAGTAATTTTGATTAATTAACATTTGACTTGGTATGCACTAAATTGCATTTCAAGCTAAAACTAATTTAAGCTACAACTTTTGATGCAAACTAAGGTAGGAGATAAACTGATATTCAAGTTAATTTGAATTGATTTATATTTGAAGAGAGATGAAGTTTTTTGTTTTCTTCAAGGCTACAAGAGAGACTAGGTTCGTGAGCAGCACATTGTCTAGCTTGATAACCAGCGCCCTAAGGAACGAGACGGCATGTTATCAGGCTACACATTGTCAATTATCGATTACGAACGCTGTTTTATGACAGGCCCATTATTTTAGCTCCAGCGGCCATTGTGTGAAGTATATATCAATGCTTACAGCTGTGCGGGCATTGTGCAGTACTGGCCTTCTAGCCAATCGAAACGACTGAGAAGCTTTACATCTTCGAGAAGAAGACCAACGCCTCTTTTAAAACTTGTTTGCGTCTTTTGTAGGATATTAGTGGAGATGATCATCACGAAGAAGATATTGCTAAAATCAAAGAACAAGTGCAACAGGAGGTAATTTGCATATCATATCAGATATGGTTCACTGAAGCAGTTGCATTAGGTCTTTTATCATTGGTGGCAAATAGGTTTCCTTTCGTTTATTATGCTTATTGATCTTTATTTATTTTTGACGTCAAAATAAGGATGGAGAACTGTTTGGGATATGCAACGGTGAGATTGCAATGGTAACCCAAGTTGAAATTTGATGCTGAGTCCATTTTTTAA